>CAUJNA010003239.1:847095-899595 GCA_963377175.1 Effrenium voratum
GCCTGAACTGCTTCGAGCGTACCTCAACACCAAATCAACTTGGGGTTTGCAAATGCCTACTTGGGCTGGTGCACTCTGTCCAACAAAAGCCAAGTCCCTTTGCCACGCCTACCAAGGGGCCATTCTAGTACATGTTTTTGAGCCACAGCCATTTGTCAATTCCTGGACTGCGGTTCAGAAATTGCATCAGACAAACTCCTGGGAGCCTTCAAGAAGGACAGCTTTCGCCGAGAAGAAAGGGGCAAAATAATTAACATCAAGGATATGAGTTGAACCTTCACCTGAAGTTTTGTTTTCGGGGACCCCCGAAATGATCTGTGGTTTCCTTTGCAACCACAAAAAAAAGGGTACTCAACTTCCATTTGGTTAAGCCCCTTGCAAAAAATAAAAATATCTCCAGTAGCGATAGATTCCCTTTAAAACCAACAAGGGACAATAAACATGTTCTTAACCGAATGGTAGTCAAGCAACAAAATGATGGTTTTTCCTTGTGGTTTCCTTTAAAACCACCTCAAAAAAGGGTACCCTGAAGCCAAAAAACCGACGCGCCCAACCAAACCGCCCCCAGGGGCAGGAAGGATCCCCAACTCACCCGCGGCCTTCGGCACCTTTCTGCGGGAGCATCCTCAGCGGCCCCTGAGTTGGTGGCTCGCTGGAGCGGTCAGATGGGGCCAACTAACATGGGTTTGTGCAAGAAGGCCAACTAACCAAGAGGAAAGTCGTCTTTCTACAAGGGTCTGTGCACCAACCTATGTTAGCTGGTGGGAGGCTAAGTCCTGATGATGCGAGAAGAATGCATTTTGGTTTCATGTATACAAACGTAAACCGGGCTCAAGCCATGACTGATGGCCGAAAAAGCAAACAACAGTCAAACATCCACACGTATTCGATCTGTCGCGTGTTTGAAAAAAGCGGTGAAGTCCAGATGGAGCACATATGATCCGATCAGCATGGGTGTCTGAGCATTAGCTGGCTGAATTGCATGTTTGGCTCACATGACAAATCAAACTAGGTTGTCCGCTGCAATCAACTTGTTTGGTGTCAGGAAAAGAGGCACAACATCTTCTCGGCTAGTATGCGTGCCAGTTACCCAGTGATTGGCCAGCTTGCTCTTGAGAATGAAGATGAGCGCCATTCTGGGCCTGCTCATTTTAGCAGCGCGAGACAAGAATGCTTCTCTCGCGGAGCCCAATCAAGCCGCCTGCCAGGCAAAACCCTGATCGTCAAATGGCATGCATGTTGGTGCTAAAAATGCGTTGTGGCCATGGGATTTGTTGCCAAAAGGCGGGGCCTGCGGGGCCGGGGCAAAGAGTCACTTGGCCATCCATTCGGCCAGAGTTTGGAAGGCCTTTTCCAGTCAGCTAGTTACTTCCCTGAAGCGGAGGTTAGCGGCAACCCCTTCCCCTGCAAGGTGAATCGCACTGTCCCAGAGAGTGGCGCACAGAGGCTGGGTTCTTTGCCCCTCCGGAAATAATGTTGACCCCCTGTTAAAGTCAACCCCAGTTTATTCATAGGGGGGTCTTCCCCTCCAAAAGTTCTTTTTCCAAACTACCCTCAGGGAAACTCCCCTCTAAAATGGGGGTCAACATCCATGAACACCACCTTCCGGGTCCTAGGACCTACGCCATTTCTCCCTTGACCTCAAAGCTTCGGCATCCCCCACCGGGGCTCCCTGGCAGGCCAGCGCCTCAAGGCCACGAGCGGACATGGCTCCGGTCCAACTGAGGCCATGCCTTCCGAACGCTATCGCATGGCCATGCCCAGGGGTTGCTCCATTTTTGGTGAGCCGTGGTGATCCGCTAATTTGTGCTCTGCGCCCAAGGTCTGCGGTTGACTGGTTTCTGAAGATTTGGGAACCCCACAGAGGGGACACCCTCAACAAATTGGGTGTGGCTCAAAATTAAACAGGGGGGGGGGCAAACCGCAGGTTCTGGTCCATGTTTCCACTTACCGATCGGGCAACCCATTTTGGTACAGCCACAGCCAAATCCTCGGCGCCAAGAAAGCCAAACGCGCTGCCTCGATGGCTGCCAGCGCCGCTTCCCCTGGCACACGAAAAGCGGGCGGGCGTTTGAGGTTGCCCCGGATCTGTCTGAACCCTCCGAGATGTTGCAGTCAATTGCTAAAGCCAACTCGTCTCAGAAGGGAAATTGGTACTTCCCAGGATTTGAAGGGAAGCCAAATGGAAAGAATGACCCATTTAGCGGGAATCGTTTACTTCAAGACCGAGTTGTCTTCCAAGGCATTGGATGCTCTAAGTTCCCAGGGGAGGGAGAGGAGGCTTTTCGCATGTTCTGCTAGCGTTGCTTCAGGGCTTTTTGGGTCATCTCTTGGCTCACATTGCTTTCTGGTTTCAGCCCTTTCCAGGTTCCACACATTCCTTTCAAGAAAGACAGCAGGAACGCACATTGCTTTGTTCCCGCCTGAAACCAACCTATGCTTAGAATGGTTCAGGCCATAGGCAAATTCACTCATCCAATCTCGGGCTGGGCCAGCTTCCAGATGGCAGCGCTTGGCTGGGAAGGAACACATCCTCGAACAATGAACAGCCCAACAGCCCCGTTTATCCTTCCTTGTAAAAAATGAAGCATCCTCGCCTGACATGTCTCCGCTCTCGACTTGGTCGAGGACGCCTGGCAAGGACACTAGCACGGGTGAGGTTGTTGGTGCTGTGAGAAAAGGTATTAGGGATTGGTATTGCGGAACCGCTGGCTGCTGGCTACTGGCGGGGCTTTCAGCGGCTCTAGCATGGGTGAGCAACCAAAGTATCTGTGCACATCGCAATATTTACAAAGCTGATACAAGACATCCCCAAGTAAGGGACCTTCGTCACCTATGCTAGATTGTTTCAAGCCTAGCCACCTGGTTGCCATGGCCTGCAGCAACTGCAAGACGTAACCACTGACGATATGAGAATGGTTTGAGTGGGCCCATAACACAAAGAAAGAAATAACTACAGAAAGAACACAAAACAAAACAAACAACAAAAGAAGCAAATGAAAGAAGCTAAGAAAGCAAAGCAAACGACCAACAAACAAACCACTCAAACAAACCACACACACAACAAACAACAAAAACAACGAAGCAGGCAAACAAACAAGCATTCAATCAAGCAAGCAACAATCAAGCAACCACACGGCAACAACAGTTCAACAAACGACCAAAAGGGCAACGCAAACCAAACCAAAGCAAAGCACTGCAACGAACACAAACAAACAAACAAACAAACACGAAACCAAACAAACAAACAAACAAACAAACGAACGAACGAACAAACAAACAAACAAACAAGCAAGCAAGCAAACACACAAACAAACACACAAACAAACAAACAAACAAACAAACAAACAAACAAACAAACAAACAAAACAAACAAACAAACAAACAAACAAACAAACAAACAAACAAACAAACAAACAACCACCAAACAAAACACAAAACACACACAAACACACACAACCAAACAACCAAACAACCAACCAACCAACCAACCAACCAACCAAACAAACAAACAAACAAACAAACAAACAAACAAACAAACAAACAGCCAACCAAACCAATACTCAGACAAGCAAAAAGGAAACACCATCAACGAAAAGAGCAAGCAGCAAAGGAAACAAACAAACCAACAAGCAAACAAACCACGCAAACAAACCACACAAACCACACAAACCACGCAAACAAGCAGGCAGGCAGGCAGACAGGCAGGCAGGCAGGCAGGCAGGCAGGCAGGCAGGCAGGCAAGCAGGCAGGCAGGCAGGCAGGCAGGCAGGCAGGCAGGCAAGCAGGCAAGCAGGCAAGCAGGCAAGCAGGCAAGCAGGCAAGCAGGCAAGCAGGCAAGCAGGCAAGCAGGCAAGCAGGCAAGCAGGCAAGCAGGCAAGCAGGCAGGCAGGCAGGCAGGCAGGCAGGCAGGCAGCAGGCCAGCAGGCCAGCAGGCCAGCAGGCCAGCAGGCCAGCAGGCCAGCAGGCCAGCAGGCCAGCAGGCCAGCAGGCCAGCAGGCAAGCAGGCAAGCAGGCAAGCAGGCAAGCAGGCAAGCAGGCAAGCAGGCAAGGCAGGCAAGCAGGCAAGGCAGGCAGGCAGGCAGGCAAGCAGGCAAGCAAGCAGCAGCAAGCAGGCAAGCAGCAGCAAGCAAGCAAGCAAGCAAGCAAGCAAGCAAGCAAGCAAGCAAGCAAGCAAGCAAGCAAGCAAGCAAGCAAGCAAGCAAGCAAGCAAGCAAGCAAGCAAGCAAGCAAGCAAGCAAGCAAGGCAAGCAAGCAAGCAAGCAAGCAAGCAAGCAAGCAAGCAAGCAAGCAAGCAAGCAAGCAAGCAAGCAAGCAAGCAAGCAAGCAAGCAACCAAGCAGCAAGCAAGCCGGCAAGCAAGCAAGCAAGCAGGCAGGCAAGCAAGCAAGCACGCAGGCAGGCAGGCAAGCAGGCAAGCAGGCAGGCAAGCAAGCAAGCAAGCAAGCAAGCAAGGGCACACACGCACACAATCACAACACAACGTAACACAGCGCAACGAACCACGAATCAACATAACACGCACACAGACACACACGAGAAACAGCCGCAAGCAACCGCAACCAAACAGGTTCCACCCACCTGCATCAGAGTCGAGACTTGCAATGGTCACCTGAGTGGCAGAGAGGCCAAGGCTCCAAACGTCCAACCCCGTCCGTTCTCCAACGCCTGTTCTGAATGATATGCGGTGAACCCTGCAGGATCAGTTGAAAGCCAGACTGTTGCACAGGGGAACTGAGACAGTTGATCACTGTGGGACCACTTTCCGCGGACATCTGCGCCAACCTCCACAGGAAATACTGTTCCCCCGTCAGCATGATTGTCCCTTCACCACCCACCAGCGCACCAGCCAGACCCAGTTGTATTTTCGCACCAAGATCCCTGCCAAGACAGCGAGAAAGGACAGGACGAGGAATTAAAAGCAAAGCGAGGGCTGATCAAGCATGTTATGGCTCAAGGCAACGATCACATTCAGTTGATGTAGCAGGGGGCTTGCTCCAATCTTGTCTGGATAGCTGTCACAGACAATGTCAATCGCATGGAAACAGAAATGCACTGCAATTGCAATGGGGTATTGGTCTGAGTGAATGCAAACACGTGGATTAATGACGGACACATGTCCTGGCATCGAACAGTTCTAGAGTCTGTCCGAAGTAGATTTGTTTTAGTACTCCACTCTTCTTCCTTGTTGCCCAGTTCCTCCGGCAACCCACACACTTCCCTGACACAGAGTGTCTTTGGATTGCAATGTTGCATGTCAAAACAGTCTCAAAATTATCAACCTCCTATACCTAGAGATTCGTTGCGGCATAAATTTCTGCCGCAATTGAAAAAAGACGCGTTTTTGGATTTGCGGCATTCCTTCCTGATTTGCGGCACTGCTTTAAAATTGCGGCAGAACTTGTTTTCTGGTTTTTCCATCCCCTGATTTGCGGCGGAAATCGGCGGGAATGCGGCAGAAATCGGCGGGAATGCGGCGGAAATTCCCGGAAAACAAACGGTGTTGCGGCGTTTTTGTTTTGGTTGCGGTGTTTTTTGTTTGGTTTGCGGCTGATTTCTGGAATGCGGCTGGAATTTCCGCCGCAATGCGTTGCGGCAGAAATTTCCGCCGCAGGAAGTTCTAGGTATGGTTGCATGCTGGCAAAGGCCCACCTTTCCTTTCATCTGCAAGACTAACTTAGATTTGACGTGCGCATGTAGCTGACGCTGCCAAGTCGCAATGCCCATTGCTGCGTGGCGCTCACATCCATCGGCATGCATTGACCGCCGGAATTTCAGGAGCGCTGTAATTTTTGGTATATCTGAAGATCATCAGCTGCGGCTAGCGTTGATCTGTGTGTTGATCTGTGGAGAGAAGGACAATGAAACAAATGTTGCGCGCTTTGTTGGCGCGCTCAGACCTGAAATGTAACGTCCAAAATGCCTACAGCCATTTTAGCACAGCTAGGTGGGTGGGTACCCTTTGCTCTCGGCACACTTGGATAGAGCCGACTAAATCCTCCTTCGTGCGAGCTGGGCCGAGTATGTGCAGCAACAAGTGACATGACACCAAGCCAAACAAGGTGACGCCATCTAAAAATGCGTGCGTGGTTTCTTGGGAGTGCTCATTTTTAATGGTTTGAAAACCAAGAGAACCCCGATTTTGAGAACCAAATGTGTAGAGTAGCGAACACTGTCCCGGGCCCTTTGCAAAGCGTGGCGTTTTTGTATTGGCCCCATGGCTGGTTCAGCCGGAGCCGGACACCTAGGCGGAAACAACATGCAAGCCGTGCCAATGGTAACTACAACTATGCTAGCCAGCTTCTTTTTAGTGACCACTTAGACGAACCAATGACCTTGTTTTCATGATGGACATGGCACCCAAAAGATGAATCGAGGTCACTGAAAATAAGCCGGACATGTCATGTTCGCCTCAGTTGGGTGTTCAAACGCGGCCCATTCGGACCTTCGAATTATGTGGTTCCTCTCTGTGTTCGATCCGGAAGGCGTGGACTGTATGAAAGAATTCACTGTGTCTACCATTTACAACCTCACCGCCTCACCTTACATGAAAAATTATGGCAACATGTTGAAACAACCAGAAGGAGCCTAAGGCACACACATGCTACACTACATGCGGACTGTGATTCATGGTGCCCTCTCAATAATGAATGTCAAGCAGCTTCATGGATGTGTTTGGAACACATCTGGTGCAATTAAAACCAGTGTTGGAACCCAAACATAGGTTCCGCTCAAAGAAAGTCTCATTGGTCAGGTGGCGAACCAACCCTTCCAGGTTGCAAATGTCACCAAAGTCGAGATCTGTCTGAGCCTGCACCAACTCTTGTGTTGGAATGCCAGCAATTGGCAGAAGCTGTGCCAAGCATACTTAGACATGTGCAAACAACATGTATCCGTTGCATATTGCAACAATAGCTCAAGCGATCATGAGTGACATCATCTTCGATCCATGAGTGCTGCGCCAAAACTACAAAGTCTGTCGCCGGTCCATGAACGTACGGACAAGCAAATGTGCGTGACCCAATGCTCTTGACTCTCACGCTGCTGGAACTCACAGTGGGCTCGTGTTGACTGCGTTGGAACAACTTGCAACCAAACAGCAACACATTTGCCAAATGTTTAAGGGAGAACATCACGACCAAACATCACGCACGCGTCTGCAACCTCTGGTCAGGGAATTCAGGAGGAAATCGTCTTCTATTCAGACTCCACAAAACCCTCTTGTGAATCTCGGTGTTTGTTTCCGCCCCAAAACCAGAAGAACCTGCAAAAACCCTTCGGGTTGCAGTTCCCTTCGCATCGTCGAGTTCGACCCTCATAGCCCTTTGTCCCTTTGCATCCCGTCCAGCTTTGGGACCTCGGCTGCGCAGCATGACAGCATGGCCGGGCTTCATTTGCTCACGGGGGGAGCGTCGCTTGCTTCGGGTTTAAGCAAACATCGCAGAAGGAAAAAATCAATGCACGTTGCCTGATGTTTTAACCCTAAAATCAAGGTGGAATCAAGGCGAGCGTGGGGCCCCCGCAGCCACCTGGCCTGCTTTCACACGGAACCCAGTAACAAAATAAATTGAATCTGAAGAAACTGGCAGTACGGTGGGCTCTTCACAATCAGCCTGGCAACGGCCTGAGGCTCCGATTGGGAAAGCCACTGGATTGGGAAAGCCGCTCGCGACCAAGATCCCCATGTTGCAATTTCTCTACGGGCTGGTGCACAAACAGGATGTCAAGAGTTGGCATCACTGTGGATTTGCTGCAAAGAGGCTAATGGGAACACGACGGGAAAGGAAAACCCAGGTATCAACCCTCATTTGTCTGAGCTTGATACAACTACTCGGGGTTCAATCAACAGAAGTTTACTGTCACAAACAGCCAATGGGGCAATCAAATGCGCTGGGAGGAACGGAGTCACTTCCAGCCACAGAGAGAGCAAGTCTTTGGACTTGTCATGCAACACACGCAACACAACTGAGCTTCTTTTTGGCTCAGGGCCTTTGCACCTACGCGGATTCCAAGGGTGCCTGCGCGGGCTCGAGATGTTGGGCAGGTGTCCACGCGGAGGATTGTAAAACAATCGAAGGAAGGCGAGAAGAGCGAAAACATATTTGCCCGTAGCCAATAGCTTTGAGTCCCGTTTCGTTCGCAAAATGCCTACACGAGCCTGCGCCCCCAACCAGGATTGTCTCCGCAAGCTGCGTGTAGTTCCCTTTGTAAAAGCCCTGTCATTTCGTTAATAAAACACAGCTGATCAGCTCTAGACTCCCCTCGCATTATTGCAAGCTGATACATGTGACACAACTCTTGAATATCGCAGATCTCAACTTGCCCGCAACTGGCATGTCCTTCTTACAACACCGCTCAGCAAACATCTGTCTGACACGGACTGCTAGTGGCAAACAGTGATGGCAAGCACTCAAGAAAAAAACATGAGCACGAACGGAACCATATTGATTGCTGCAAGCTGGCCAAAAGACGCCCGACATTCCTCCCTGTTCGCCAGTCAAGATACGGGAAGCACACCAGGTTTTTGTATCACAGTTTGCGTCTTGAATCGTTCTTCAGCAGTAAGCCAAAAAGCAAGTTACCCCTTTTTGGGAAATACACCTCAAAACAGAACACTGTCAACTCCTGGGCAAAGGGCTGTCCTGAAAAACCAACTTGGTTTGTCAACGTCCTTGTCACAGATTGCAGGGCCGAATCGCACAAGATTCTTGGATCCATGGGTTCTGTGAGGGGGGGGGGAGGGGGTTGGGACCATCTTGACATGTGCTCACAATCATAGAATCTCTTTTGGTATTTCAAGGGCCAAAAGCCGTTCTGGGGAACCCCTAATTTTCAGAAACACTGATCTCGCATCCTTTTTACTCGGGTGGCCATGGTCCAGTTGGCTATTCACCATATCAGTTGTTTTGTTTTCAACATGTGGAAACACCGTCAAAAAAAGACGTCGATGCCCATGGAAACCAACTATATATATGTACAAAAGCAGAACCAAAGAAACTGGGCTGCCCTCAGATCCCCTGCCAAAAGTTTAACTTTTCGTGGGTTAAATGGACCCCTCCACTAAACACCAAAAGGCTAAAAAGCTGAGGAACAGGATGGCCTTCGGGAGCCACCTGGTTGAAAATCACCACCTTGCCGTCTCGTGGCTCAACTCAGCTTCAGGGACTTCTTGACGTGGGTGCGCACACCAGTAGCTTCGCCTGCTGATTTGACAGCTGTGGTTGACCGTGGTTTTTGCCATATACGTGGGCTCCCTGTGGTTGCAAACCCTCCGGGGGTGTAGAGTCTAGACGCCTTTTTTGGGGGCCATCTCGAGTTGGGGAGCCGGAGATTGAGATTTGGTCATTTGTTGTTGCGGCATATGCTAGAACTAGGGCTTGCCTTTTCTGCCTCTTAGGCCTTGTGGACACGAGGGTGGACCTGACTGTAGAAAGGTAGAGTTGGACCCCCCGAATCCCTCTGGAAGGTCCAACCCAACTTCCTCATTGAAATGCAAAGCCGGGGTTCTGGGTTTCTGGCCTTCAACTGGGTATCCCGTTTGGTTTGATGTAAAGGAACCCCTAAAAGGGTACCGTCAAAATTGCAAGCCTTAGTGATTGTGGACGCGTCTGCAAATTGGCTCCGACGCAATGGGCGGCCGACACAAGAAGGGCTCCAATCGGATCTTCACGGCCCAAAGTGAATTGGATGCGCGCAAGCCGATTGTCTTAGGGAGCCTTGAAACCCTAAGACAAGGGCCTCCACGCACCCGAAGCGGCCCTTGCCGGCCAGTGGGTAACCGCGCACCCCACATATTCCTGTATATAGAAGCCGGTCGGGTGTCCAAAGGCGCAAGCCTCCAGAACAGAAAAAGCTGGCGTAACGCAGCTCGAATCACCCACCTTGCCAAATTAAAGCCAGCATCTACCGATGTGTGCTTTTTCCTTGCTGAAAATGACTGACATGAGATCAGCCTTTCACTTCTCCTTTCACGGCCAAAAGTGTACCCGCTTTGAACGCATGCAGGAAACTGAGTCGTGCCTCATTTGGAATCTGTCCTTCTCAACCCCAAAAGTATACATTCAAAACACACACACACACACACCATATGGCACCCTCATCCCCAACAAATCTCTGTCCATGTTTCCATCAGCTTCCACACACCACATGGCATCCTCATCCCCAAACACATGTCTGTTTCCCATGTTTTTCCATGGTTCCCATGTTTTTTTTTCTTCTTTTTTCTTTGTGTTTTTCCGTGTTTCTTTCCTTCAGCTTCCGCCCTTCCCGCCCTTCCGATCCATCGGCGCCTTCGTAGGTGGCGCCATCGGGCGCCGCCTCGCGCATCTCCTGGACGGCGCCCTTGCGGCGCTTCAGCAACTTCTGGTACTTCTCCCGGTTGGCCACCCGCGCGTTGCCCGCCTTCTGCTTGCCTCAAAGATGGCTATGGGTCAAAACCCGGTTGCCCCCCAGTGACTAAACATAGACTAAAATGGGTGGTGCACCTACCGACCAAAATGGGAATAAGCATGGAGTTGAGTGGTTGAGTTTCGAGGAACTGGAGGAACTGGAGGGAGTGGAGTGGAGTGGGGTGGGGTGGGGTGGGGTGGGGTGGGGGTGGGGTGGGGTGGGGTGGAGCCGAATGTGTTTGAACGTTTGTCTCTGGCTGTTCAAGCTCGTGACTCTTGGGGGCATGAGGTGTGCCAAACAAGTCCCGCACTCATTGCATAGAACTGACTCCGTGAAGAGATGAGGAGCTTGCTATCACACAGCTGGATGTTGCTTGCTTGTTGGACATGTGGGAACATGACTCCCAATGCATCATCAGGTTTCTTTTGGAACATCCATGCAGCATGCAGCTTTGTTACACCTGCTTTGCGTTGCATCACTTGTACTAATGTGTGAATTCTAGGAAGTCGCAGATGCAAAAACACGTCGCAGGTCCACGAGACTGCAGGTCTAGGGTGCTTGGAACAATAATCGAATTCTGCCTCTTGGGTCACTTGGCTCACATGCGGAGAGGACTCCAAACCAGCAACACGAACGCAACTGTGCCTAAGACGGACCAAAGACCCTGTGTGGCTCTCAAAGTGACCTTCCATCTCTGGTTTGAAAGACCCCCTTGTGGGAAGACAGCACTCTACCCATTTGATCCAACCATTCCGTGTGACTCCCATCTCAGGCGGCTTCAGGCAGCACTTGTCATGTTCAGCGTGTCCCAACTCGCATGCATGACTCCCAATCAGTGAAAGGAATGCTCTGGCAACCAACGCCGGCAGTTGCTCTGTCAGAGTGAAAAGCGAGTCCACTGCAGCGGTCTCTCCCGGCTCTTCCCGGCTCCCCCAGGTCCAAGAAGCGATGCCGCACCAGGCCCCTGTTCTCCAAAATCTGCTTGCTAGTGCCACGCCGCCCCTCGCAGGCCAACAGGCCAACACACGCAGAACACATATGCCCCAAAGAATGATTTCCCCTTCGCCTCTGAGTTTTATCTGAAGATCTACCTCTCAACCTGTCCAGTGTCCCAATCCTATGCAGTTGCATCGCAGCCCCTAAGAGAATAATTACTGAATATCCTGTTGGAAGCTTCCATGTATTCAGCGCCGGCCTTGTTTGAAGTTGCAGCTCGTTAAGGCCGGCAGATCTTGATGGGATGTCTCTGGGGGTATGAAGCAACTCGTGGGAGGGGGGGGTTCATACAGCCTTTAGCCACGTGCGAAGCAGCATCACTTGTCGCAAAATTGGTATTACATGTTTGCAGCTCTCAGATAGCAACATGAATCCAAATAATTCTTCAAGCGCGCTTCAGCACTATCGGATGCATTCCTGTTTTGCTAACGTTTTGACGTCAAACACGCCTTACCTCATTGTGCGTGTGCAAAGGCTTAGTCTCAACAGGTTCCATGCACCACAAACAGTCATCGTATCTCGCTCTTACTCTGGTTCACATCTACTAAGACTCTTGCTCATTCAACTCTATGCCCTACGTATTTGATGCACAGCTCTGAAACGATCCTCGCCTATTACCTGATCTGCAATTGTTCACAATGATTGCCTGCCCCCCACTTTTAAAAAAAAAAGGTTGAAGCACGGCACGGCACGGAACGAGGCTTTTCCAAGTTGACATCCCCCGTTCACCATGAAAGGCATAAGGTACATCAAGCCATCCACTCCGCGAGCTCAACAGCATGGCACCAGCAGTAGCATCTTTCTTGCTCCAGCACACTCGTTGTTCATGTCAAGGAACATGCCCGAACAAAGGGCTGCCATACATACAGGGTTCACAACGTTTGTCAGTGGGAACCAAGAGTGTGTCCTGTGGATTGCTACGCTCAGGCCGGTTTCGCGCATAAGTATGCATCTATTTAGTAAGCCAGGAATCGTTCCCCATGTTTCGCGCGTGCGTGCGTGCAGTGCCCGATGAACCCTGTGTCGAAGCGCTCTTGCTGTGGCGGCGTGTGAATTTGTAAATGCCGGATGAACCCTCTGCGCCCTCGCATGACGCCGCGCGATTTTGGAAAGCCCGGCAACCCTCTGCAGGTATCCTGCGCGTCCAAGCGCCCTCTGCAAGGATTGCTCGTATTAAAGAGCCCTCGCTGTAATGGTGAATCCTCTGCAAGCATCACGCGTGCCCAAGCGCTCTTTCTGTGGCGCTGAGCGAACTCAAAAAACCGCACGACAAATGTGCGGCCCGAGGCGCCACTTTCCCTGCTGAGAGAGTTCCTTCTCTATCGCCGTATGCCAACAGCCAAGCAGCACGCAGTCATGAAGTGTAAGTGTAAACTGGTTACTCTTAGTCTTGAGCAAGGCACTGTGCAAGCTTCCACGGGCCTGTTCACTCTTAGCTGTCAGAGACGCATCTGATGCTTCCTTTTGCTGCCGCTCGTGTCCGCTGCTTTGCCAGCAAATGGAAAGATGGCGTGGGCTCCCAGTCTTCGCACCGGCGCTGTCTCATCATGCGCGCAGTGTGCCTATTGTGGGCCTTCTGCGTGCAGTTTGAAGGACCTAGGCTTGTCTTTTGCGGGCAAATGCACCGGGCCTCACATTGTCTCGTCGGAGGTAAATTGTCGGGTTGTCGACAGGAGTATATTGTGCTGGGCGTGTCGTGTCACGAAAAGTACAATTTGCTAAAAGCTTTTAGAGCTCGCCATGCCTTCGCGCGCGCGCGTGCGCGTGTGCAACAAGGAAAACCACTGCCGTTTGTGATAAGGAGTTGATATCCATTAACCCAGGCGAGATGAAAGCCAGCCTGCTCGGAAAGGAACACAAGCAAAGCCGCGGACTCAAAAAGACATGTCTAGATTCCAATTCGCATTAACTCAACCGCCTTCTCACGCATATCTAAAACATGGGATGTGAGACGCCCCCAATTCCCTGTGACCCGCCTCAATCTTCTTCTCGGGGCGGAACTGCTGGGCCACTTTGGCCTTGGCCTTGGCCGACAGCTCCGCGGCCTTCTGCTCCTTCTTGGCCTTGATCTTCTTCTTCGCCGCCCGAATCATCTCGTCGCCTAGACGAAAAAAATGAAAAAAGCGCCGCCCTGAAGCCCAGTTGAGCCGTACCAAGATGGGTGTGGCTCAAAATTAAACAGGAGGGGTTACGCAGGTTTTGGTCCACGTTTCCAAGTTCCAGGCGAAGTCCGCACCAACATGCGGACTTTTCCAAGGGCTTCATCATGACCAAGGTTGGTGTACCCCCAGGTCCCGAAACCGTGATACTTTACAAACATCCTTGAAAGGTTCATGTGTGCCTGTCTTTAATCCGCATAGAACCAGGGAGTGGAGTAGAACCGTCTGAAATGGCCCCAATTGGAGTTGAAAAGCTCACGAAAATTGCGTCACAGCTTGCATATTCGGGTATGGGCTGGCGCAAGTCTTTGGATTGGCAATGCTCCCGGCAACTTGTCTTGCAGCGGACGTCTGGCATGTGTGTGGCTTAAACTCCATTTTAGTCAACACAACGTCCAAGCGGCATTCGCTTAGAATTGTCCGAGTTGTGATAATGTTCAAACACCTTGGCATCTATAAGACTTTCTTGCAGGTCTGCAAGCAACGCAGCGGAAACCCGCAGGAAGGCATCTTGCGTTCTGGTTGGGACCTCCTCCACTAAACCTGTACTATGGTGGGAGGTTCTAACAAATCTCACATGGGTGCTGCTTAAGATAGTAAACAGGAAAAACAAAAAAACAAGGGGCCATCTCAATGGGGGCAGGCAACCGTGACATTGCTTCAGTGCAGATGCCGAAACCTGCTGACCACAGTTGCACTCACACTAAGGATCGATCCTAGAAGTCAGGAACATTTGGCCATGGGTCAAAACCCAAATCGTACCCCTGGTGAAAATCCCAATCCCCACTAAAATAGGTTCTAAAATGGGTGGTGCACCTACCCCAAAATGGTACCATTGGTTTTGACCCACAGCCATTTCTCAAAAAATGATGCTTGACACCCACCCGCTCGCCTAACCCAACCCAACCCACCCACCACAACAACCACCTCGTCAAGTGCCGGAAAGCCCAAATCAATACCAACCCAATTCCAAACCAAAACTGAGCAATACCTAGCCAGCCAGATTCTGACCCCAGTTTTGTTCTGTTTTTGATTCTGCGATTGACTCCCCAATTTGTTGCGCGGGCTCTACTAAGAAGTATCCCACACTAGATGTATTCCTAACTCAAGGTGCTTTGAGCTCATGTTTCCCGACCTTCCCGAGGTTGCTCGCGCTCTCCTTGGACCAAGCAGCGCCAACACTGCAAAGGTAAGGTACTCAAAACCAAAACGAGCTAAGGATCTTTGAACCAGGAAACCTACCAAAAATCAAAGTGCCCAAGTGAAAACAAATTGCTGAGACCAGGAGCAAACAGGCAAACCGAACCAATCTACAAGTTCAACAGGCCAATTTGCTTGGGGCAAGTGAGCTTTGGAGCCGCCGACGTGCGTCTCTCTCAGCTCTCTCGCGCCTTCGTCGCTGTCCTCTGCCGCCTCCGCAGTATCCTTCTGTGGCTCCTTCCGCTTGGCGAGAAGCTGGCGCGAGGCTGATTCGGTCGATCGAGTGAGAGAAAACAAGAAGAAACAAAGAAAGAAACAAGCAAACAAACAGACAAACAAACAAGCAAGCAGACAAACAACCAAAACTAACTTGATAAGACACGTAACATATGCGGCACTGCAGTTCGGACATGCAATTCAACCCCTCTTGATAAAGTGGTCTTCGTAGGTTTTGGCCGTGGCTATTATATTGAGGGAAGCGAATTTGGACCACCGCCTCTCCTCCTCGGGCGCCTCCCCGCGCCGGGAATGTCGTGCGCGGGGCTCCACGTTTCTGTCGGAGGCTTGGGGCGCAGCCTTGGCCTTGCGCTCCCGGAGGTGTTGCTGCACCTCCGACAGCCTGGGTTAAAACTAAGCCAGGCATGCAGGCAACTCCATCCTCCATGCCCATTGCCGAGCTGACGAATCAAGAATTTCACATGCAGAGGGGGAGCTCAGATTCCTGTGGCTGTGGGTGAAAAATAGGGTAACCTCAAAATGGGTTGCCCTAAGTGGAAACATGGACCAAAACCTGCGGTCCAATTCCTGGTGGTTTAATTTTGACCCCCACCCAAATCTGCAAAGAGTTTACTGTAAATCTAGGGACAGAATGGGGAATATGCGAACCTGAGTTAAGACTCTATAAATCTAGGGGTACCTTCACTATTCTGTTAGAAACTGAGTTAAGAAATCTTGAGTGAACAAATCTGTTGGGCAGTTCTGGGATCCAAAGAGTTTACTGTGGTGCACCTTAACAGTTGTTTAAAATTCGGTATCTTACAAAAGATCACTATTGTACCTTACCTTCGGCGAACAAATCTACAAATCGGACATCTAGGGGTACCTTCCATGTTCATTCTGTCCAGGGATCCATTCTTTCCCCACGGATCCTTCTTTCCAGAAAACCTCCGGAAACCCAGGGAAAACGGCTGGTTTTTGATAAGAACAAGGGTTAAACAAAACAGAAAGGGGAATCACCCCCTACATAAAAACAACAAAATCCTTTCGCTGGATCCCCAGGAAAAGGGATTGCTATAACCCCTGAGATTTAAGAGATCCCCCTAAGAAGAGAACCTTTATCATGGTGAGCTTGTTTATAACCCCGAATCGGTGAGATCGCTATAAAATAGGCAGTTTAAATTCGTCATGAGTTCGTGTGAGGCTCTCTTTCTGTTTAAGGGTACCTGGTTCTGAAACCAAAAGGAACATAGTTTGATCCGTTCTGGGGGGTCACCCTAAAAAGATTGCAGACCCAGTGCACTGCTGACCCTGGATTAACCCTGGACCCACATATTAATAAGCAGTCAACAGTCAAAAGATGCACCCCAGACCCCAGACCTTGCTTGCTTGCTTCAATGGCAACTCGGGGTCGATTGTTCCGGGATCGATTTACGAATCCCTGGAAACCAATTATTCACACAAGGGTTGATTCATGGGAAACTCCGACAATCCAAGGGACCAGCAAAACCAACGAGCGGCTTTAGGTACGAGAAATCGACCTGGTGGATTCATGGGGCAATGTTTCCCCCCCAAGAAATGAAGAACGGTTCCCTCTTAAATGGGGCAACGCCATATAGCTCTGGGCTGTTCAAAATGGAGGGTTTGACAATCCGAATCTGCAATCCCGGGGGAATCACGACAAGGGGACAGCTCTCGTAACCCAAAGTCAGCAAAAACTGCCTTGAATGGGAAATGGGCCCCGTCAATGTTGCGAGACATGCGTGAATAGACTGCAAAACCACAAACGCACGTGCCACCATATCAAACATGTTTTCTGCCCAAACAGCCGTCATGTCTTGGAAATTGCCTACTTTTTCAGGGAAAACCCTTACACACAAACACATATATACACACACAAACGCAAGCCTAACAAAAACACAAACAAACAAACAAACAATCCAAAGAAACCAAAGAAACCAAAGAAACAATTAACACACAAGCAACAAAAACAAGCAAGCAAGGAAGAGAGCAAGCAAGCAAGCAAGCAAGCAAACATGCACGTACGCTCAAGCGCACGCACACGGCCACACCTCCCTGCCATAGGCCCTTTTGTGGTAAACACCAGAGGTAAACGCTCAGGGGCCTGCTTTACTCTAGGGGTTGATTCCCCATTCTCTTTCAACCATCGTTCTTCAAGAGCCGGCCATTTTTTCTGGGTGTCCAGAGGTTTTCGAGGAAGAAGGATCCCTGGAAAGAATGGAAATGCGTTTTTGGATCCCAGAACTGCCCAACAGATTTGTGAACTCAGGATTTCTCAACCCAGGTTCCAGCAGGTTAATAAAGGTACCCCTAGATTTACGCTTTACGAAGCCGCCCCTGCAGCTCTGCACCAGGCTGCTGCTGGCTCAGGCTGTCGTTCGGCATCCAGGCGCCCAACCTTGATCCAAATGACTCCCAGCTGGTGAGAAAAACTCGCTGGCGATTGGCCCAAGCCCAAGCTAAAATCAACCACTATCCTTTAAAGGGAAATGCCCAGAGGTTTGGGCATTGAAGATAGGAGCAATTCTGACCGACACGCTCAAAACATGGAACTGCGTGAGAAGCACCGTCAAGTTGACAAGCCAAGCGGCGAAGTCTTTCGATTTTCTTTATCTGGGGGCTTCCCCTAAAATCAAAGGCGACGGCCCCTGGTGGCTTGAATTCTCGGTTGCTTGCTTGGTCGGCTGTAGTTGCTTGATTGCTTAGTCGGCTGTAGGTGCTTGATTGCTTGATTGCTCTCTTGCTTGGTTTGTTATTTGCTTGCTTTGCTCGTTGATTGGCCTCGTTCCTTTTAGAACCGAGTCCACGCCCAGACCTCCAGTGGCCATTTGACAAAGGGGGGGCTTCTTCGTTCAGTCCTTGACTTTAAAAGAACCTCCTCAAAAAAAAAAAAAAACAAAGGAAAACCCCCCCACCCCCCGAACACCCCCCGCCCCCCTTTCCCCTGTCCCCCCCGCCACAAAAGGTCAACTTGCCAGGAAACAAAATAAAACCGACCCCTCTCCGCCCCCCCCCCCCCCACAAAGGTCAACCCCGCCAACAAAGGTCACCCCGCCCCCCACCCCCACCCACCCCCCTCTCCCTCTCCCTCAACCCGCCCGAGCCGCGTGGGGTCGATCTCCTCCAGGTCCTCTGGGCCGTTGCTCGCCGCTCGACGCTTCGCCGCCGGCAGCTTCAGCAGCGACGCCACCGACGCCGGCGCCGCCGACGCGCGCGTGGCGCCCGCGGGCGCGTCGGCCGCGGCCTCCGCGGGCTTCTGCTTCTTCCGGAGCCTCAGCACAGAGAGCTGGAGGATAGTGTTGTGTCTATAGAGATAAAATCTAGCTACATGGCATTCGCAAGAATCGAATCATATATATATATATATATATGTATACATATGTGCGTGTGTTTGTACACATACATGTATATATATATATATATATAAATATATGTATATATGTGTGTGTCTATGTATGTGTATCTATATATATATATGTATGTATGTATGTACGTACGTCCGTACGTATGCATGTATGTATGTATGTATGTATATATGTATGTATGTATGCATGTATGCAGGTACGTACGTACGTACGTACGTACGTACGTACGTGCGTATGTATGTATGCATGCATGCATGCATGCATGTATATGTATATGTATATGTATCTGCAAGTGTATGTGTATGTGTATGTGTATGTATATGTATATGTGTATATGCATGTATGTATGTATGTATGCATGCATGTATGCATGCATGTATGTATATGTATGTATATGTATATGTACATGTACATGTACACGCACACGTACATGTAAATGTGTGTATGTATGCATGTATGTAAATATATATATATATATGTATATATGTATTACACATGTACAGGAAGACAGACCGACAGGCTCGCCGTCGCCAACTTTGGCACTTCTACCTAGCAATGACATTGTGTAAGAAGATGCCCACCTGTATTGTTGTGCACGCGTGAGGTGCCAAATTTCATGGGTCAGGTCAGTTCGTTCGGGATTTGGGTGTTTTAAGGTCCTAAAAAAGAATCAGGGTTTTTTACTTAAACTTAAGGGTTTGCCAAAACCAAAAAAAGAAAAGCCCAGATTTTGCAGCAAATCTTTTTGATGCCAGTTTCCTCGAAACAAGAATCAATTTGCTTGCTTCCCAGGGGACCGCGCCGCTTCTGCGCGCTAAGCCTTAGGGGTAAGACAGCTTGACGCGCCTGCTGAAAGGGGTTTGGGGTCATCTAAACAGAAATGAGTCTTGGCCGCCAAAAGGAAAGGGCTTGAACTTTTTTTGGGAATCCGCCGACCCTCTGCCTCCCGTCCCAGCCTCCTGCAGAGGGGACCGGCGTGGGATGCAACTGGAAGTGATTGGAATCAATGATAGTCCCTGGGGGACACGCCCGAACCCACAAAAAGTGGATTCCCGGGACCGGTCCCGGGACCGGTCCTGGGACCAGTCTGGGACCAGTCCTGGGACCAGTCCTGGGACTGGTCCTGGGACCCTGGTTCTGCTGTTTTGGATTACTTGTAGTCAGCCAAAACCGGTCCTGGGACCGGTCCTGGGACCAGGACCGGTCCTGGGACCAGTCCTGGGACTGGTCCTGGGACTGGTCCCAGGACCAGTCCCAGGGGTTTGGTCCTGGGACTGGTCCCAGGACCAGTCCTGGGACCAGTCCTGTCCTAGGACCAGTGGTTTGGTCCTGGGACTGGTCCCAGGACCGGTCCTGGGACTGGTCCTGGGACTGACCAGTCTGGGACCGGTCTGGGAAGCCGGTCCGGGATCGAGTCCTGGTGTGACCGCTGGTCTTGGGTCCCAATTCAAAATGCTGTGCTGCCTCAAACCGCTCCAGACACCTTTCCGGACTGGCACCCATGACCCTGCGACCAAGCCGGCCCGTGCGGTTGTTGACGTCCTTGTGGTAGTAGAGGATCCCATCTATTCTGCAAGAGAGTCCAATACGTCAAGTCAAACCGTGCCAGATCGGGGACCAGCCTGATATGACCTCTGAAGTCCTGGTCCTGCCGGCGACCGTCCAGGCAACTTCGGGAGGGCCAGGCGACCCTTTCAAGGACTTGGCGCAAGCCGCCAAGCGGTACTCAACGGACTAGGCATTTGATTTTCTGATCCTGTTTCTGGTCAACTTGGAGGGCTGTTTAGGCGACCCCGGGAGAGGCGACTGCTCCCGGCCCAACTCGAAGTGACTTGGGCGCAAGCCGGCCCAAGCGGTAATTAACGGACTAGCTGCCCTATTTCTGACTTTTCCGTTAATCCTTGTTTGTGGTCTCGTAGAGGGTCTTATAAGTGGTCCCTGGGTTTGCGGACGTGTTTCAGGACCGGTCCTTGTGACTTTTCCCTTAATGCGCCGAGGGTCGGCGGCAGCAGGCGGGAGCCTGGTTAATAACTTCACTATGAAACCGCCTCTTCTGTACGAGCAAAATGCGTTGTGTGGGAGCCCAAATTCTGCTCGTATTGTGGCAGATTGGGCTTGCGTTGCGGCAATTGCGAGTTTTCACAAAGAAAGCAGTGATCTGCAACAAATCCTGCATGGGCACATTTTTTAGGATTTTGGCCACACACTACATAATGCGGACCAGAACGTGTTTTTCTTGGTAGGCGTTTCTCAGAGGGTCTGGTTTTCCGTGAACCAACTCCGAACAAACTCCGAACAAACTCCGAGCGAACTCCGAACTCCGAACGAACTCCGAATGAACTCCGAACAAACTCCGAGCAAACTCCGGACAAACTCCGAACGAACTCCGAACGAACTCCGGGCGAGCTCGGAACAAACTCCGAACAAGCGAACAAGCTCCGAGCAAGCGTTGGTTGATTTCCGAACAAACCCCCGAGCCAACTCCGAACACACTTTGGCCATAAGCATGTTTTTGAGCCTATAAGTATTTTGGTGGTCAAACTGTTTTTGTTGCCTTTTTTCGGGCTTACCAAAAGAGGCCAAGTGATTACAGGGGCCAGTTTCAACAAGTGGCCTGGGAAGGCGTTCAGGGCCGGATTTGTAGGACTTCAGAGCTGCGGAGGGCTAAAATCGCTACCGGGGTCATCACGCAGCTTGGTTGACGCTGAGGCTCGCTGTTGAAGCTGAAACAAAGCTTAATCTTTTTGATCAAGGCTTAATCCGGGAAAAAATATTATTCCAAAAAAAAAGAGCTTAAGTTCAACACCGGTGTTGAACTTAAGGGTTTGCCCGATTTGTGTAATGGCTTGCCCGATTTTGGTCGTATGAAATAGCTGTTTTCTTGCATGAAAAGCCTGAATTAAGCATGTTTCAATGTTTTTTTGCCCTGGTAACACTAAATTTGTACGAAAATCGCATCAACAAGCTGTAATTCCACTGTTTTTGTACGACCAACACCCAAAAAGTTCAACACCGAAAAAAAAAAGAAGGAGAAAAACAAAAAAAACTCCAAAAAAAACTTAAGGCCAAAGTTCGTTCGGAGTTCGTTCGGAGTTCGTCCGGGGAAAGAATTGAGCCCCGAAAAAGAATAATAAGCAAAAATCACAGCCTGACAAAGAAAACTAGCAATAAAACAAAACAAAGCCGCAAAAACTGAAACTTAAGGCCGAAACACAAAAATCAGCTCCCCCAAAGAAAAATATGGCCAAAGTTTGTTTGGCGCTTGTCCGGGAAGTAAATCCAGCCCGAAACATACATAACAGGAAAATCAAGTGACCGAAAGAACTAATTTCAACAAGTGGCCTGAGAACATGTTTGTTTGCCTCAAAGAACACCTTCCCAGGCCACTTGTTGAAACTGGCCCTGTAATCACTTGGCCTCTTTTGGTAAGCCCGAAAAAGCAAAAAAACAGCTTGGCCACTAAAATACTTAAGTGGGCTCAAAAACATACTTATGGCCAAAGTGTGTTCGGAGTTGGCTCGGGAACAATGCCAAAGTTCGCTCGGAGCTTGTTCGCTTGTTCGGAGTTTGTTCCGAGTTCGCCCGGAGTTCGTTCGGAGTTTGTTCGGAGTTTGTCCGGAGTTCGTTCGGAGTTCGTTCGGAGTTCGTTCGGAGTTCGTTCGGAGTTCGTTCGGAGTTCGTTCGGAGTTTGTTCGGAGTTCGTTCGGAGTTTGTTCGTTCGGAGCTTGTTCGGAGTTGGTTCACGGGGAACCTGGGGCCTCTGAGAAACGCCTACTAAGAAAAACACGTTCTGCTCCGCATTATGTAGTGTGTGGCCAAAATCCTAAAAAATGTGCCCATGCAGGATTTGTTGCAGATCACTGCTTTCTTTGTGAAAACTCGCAATTGCCGCAAACGCAAGCCCAATCTGCCAAAATACGAGCAGAATTTGGGCTCCAACACAACGCATTTTGCTCGTACAGAAGAGGCGGTTTCATAGTGAAGTTATTCCCAAAAAAAAGTTCAAGCCCTTTCCTCTTGTCGGCCAAGACTCATTTCTGCTTAGATGACCCCAAACCCCTTTCAGCATGCGCATCAAGCTGCCTTACCCTTAAGTTGTTTTTGGTGTTGAACCGAATTCCCCACGCAAATTTGCAGCGTGAGGTGTTTGTTTCTCACAGATCTGCGCGTTCCCGCCGGTCAAAAGTACACAAAAAAGATAAATCACCCTCTTGCGTGGCTGCCCCTACTTGGAGACTCTCTACTTGGAGGCCTCTTATCGCAGCCTAATCGCCAAGTTACCCAAAGCCCAACTGCCAACCTCTTATCGCAGACTTACTCCTCAGCACATATGTATTCCAACACCTGGCATAATAAGGAATCCCCAGTAAAAGACTTACATCCCAAATACCCTCAGTGAGCTCACCATTAAAAAAAGGAGAAGAAAAAAAAAGCGGCAGGTTCCTTGGAGGTGCAAATTGCACAGCCTCCCTTGAAAAGGGTTTCCACAGGGCTCCCTGCTTTTATCCCCCAACCAAACCATGGGCTGCCCTCAGATCCCCTGCCAAAAAGTTTAACTTTTAGAGTTTTTTCTTACATGGACGCCCCCACTAAACAAACTAAAAACCTAAAAACCAAATTTAATTGGTACTGGGAACTAACCCCTAAAACCTAAAAACTGAATTAAATTGGATGGCCGGGAGCAACAGGCGCCACTGCCGCTGCGTGACTTCTCTAATCGCTCCGCCAGGGTTGCAGGCGCCTTGGGCGCCGCTGGCTGCGGCATCGGCGCTTCCGGCGGTGGGGCCGGCGGGCGCGGCGCCTCGCGCTCCGCGCTCGGCGAGGCGATGGCGAAGCGGACAGAAGTGGAGTCTTGACTAGGTCCTCCAGTGGAGAGGTTAGAATAAGTTGGTACCGATTCTTTTTTGTGTAGTCTGTTTTAGTAGGGGAATTTTGCCCCAAAAAAGGGCAAAAGGCCGGCACTGCTGGGGGACCTAGTTGAAACAGGGTT
The DNA here is from genome assembly GCA_963377175.1 of Effrenium voratum. Classification (NCBI taxonomy): domain Eukaryota; class Dinophyceae; order Suessiales; family Symbiodiniaceae; genus Effrenium; species Effrenium voratum. The sequence goes on from CAUJNA010003239.1 coordinate 870,431, forward strand.
GCTCCATAAAAAACACGAGGAAACGTAAGGTACCTGAAGGGCATACGCTCCCCCGTTTCTGCAGCTTGCGAATGATATCTTGGACGAAGCCAGCGGATGCCAGCGTGACCGCCTGCGCTGAGATTTTCACTCAACTCAACTTTCTAGGGGTTGATTCCCCCATTCTTTTCAAAAACCGATCGCCATTTCCCCAGGGTGTTTGATGGTTTTCTAGAAGGATTCGGATCCCTGGAAAGAATGGAAATGGAAGTTACCCTTGGAAACTTGCTTTTTCTCATGACTTGAGAGACTAGATGCTGAAAAAAACAAGCCGATGTCAGTACCCCCAGAAGGCACGTCCAACAAATCACCGAGGAACGCTCGATGTATCCACAAGCCATCATGAAACACTTGCGCTGGCTAAGACCGCCTGTGCGCAAAAAAAAACACAGCATCTCCAACAAAACCATTGGCAGGGGTTTGGAACAAAGCCGCGCCCCTGGGCCGGCTTTAGGGGGGGGGGGGTGGGGGGGGGTGGGGCGGGCCCAAATCACCGCGCCTCCTCTCTCGGCAGCTTCTTGGCCACCTTCGCTGCCTTGTGCAGGCTCTTCTTCAGGCGCTGGTCTAAAGGCTTGATCAACTCATCCAGCTGCCTGAAGCAAAATCCGACGCGCCGAAAAGTTGATGCCCTGCCTCCAATTGGAACGAACCCAGTCCGACTGGGTAGGGCGGATCTGAAGCTGTGACCTCTGAACCCTAAGACAACCCAAGCCGTGTGTTGCCCTTGCTACCCTTCCCGCTCGGGCGAATTGGGTTGCAATGTTCAAGAACGTGGCCTTGCAGCCAAAATACCCATAAATGATATAAACAGACTGAGCTCATCCCTTTATGAACTGACTGAGCTCGTCCCTTTTGACAATATAGTACTCCTTGCAAAGTGCGTTGTCAAACAACACAAATATAACAAACGAGCAATGCCATTTCGAACCTGTCTCAAGCCTAGGTGTATGGGTTGAACAAGATGGCATAGTCCACATTTGACAGTAAAAGCCTGTGAGCGGGGTCCAAGGGGTGACTTCACGAAACCCTGACCAACCCCACGCCTACCCTCGCCTCCTTATGGGGGGATTAAACATCAAATTCCAGCCCGGTTCCTCTCAGGAATTGTGGCAAGTTCGACTTCCTTTCCCTGCCTGAGCCACACCAGCTGGGACACAACGGGGTGCGACTTCACCTCCCCTCCCTCTGACTTCATGAGCAAGTAGAAGGAGAGGTTCGCGAGGTGGTTTAGCAAAAGGCTCACCTTGGCCTCCAAATATGCCTCAGACGGCACATTTGAGCTCAGACTCGATGGGAGGAACCCAACCCAATTTTCCACGCAAATTGGCCACACCCAGTGGAGAGGCGCGGCATGGTTTCTTGAGGTACCTCTATGATCTGAAGTCCAGGGCTGCATGATCATCCCTCTTTAACCAAAACCAGGCAATTTCACCCTGTGACACTTGCCAAGGAAAACAAATCAGGCGGACCAGAGTGCTAGCAGCTCCACAATAATGGTCAGCGCTCCATGAGATCCTTCAGCCCCTGAACAAGTCAGCACAAAATTGCACGGGCAAACACTTGGAAGCGAGGCGGACCGCCGGCAACGCCAAGTCGGAAGGCCAGAACAGTCAATCGAATTGTATTTGTTGGCCCTTTAAGCGCATCGCACGGGCGTTGGATCTTCCTTCAGAGACTTTGACACCAATCCTTTTGGAACCTCTGTGACCGCTTCTGAATGAGCACGCACAGTGTGCTGCATCTTCCAAATGGGAACGTACCTTGAGTGGTGCGCCTATGAACAAGCACCAGCAGAAAGGGTTCTCCAGGCACCTGCAAGTCGAAACCCTTCAGTTACTCCGCCTGCGGAAAAAGGCAACATAGCCGTGCGATGATCAAGGAGTACTCGCCCAAACCTAGGCATCCAAACCGAGAACCAGCTTCAACTCAACAAGGAACAAGTGAGAACTCCTCAAACTCGACTGGGAATCAGTAGAGACAAAAACGACGACGACGACGACGCATAAACATGCTAGGATAAATGACAATGTGGCCTTTCCCAGTTTCTTTGCCCGGGTGCTGCACCAGAAAGAGGCAGCGGCGCCTTTAGCAGGGGCAGAAGAGGCGACAGGGCTGCCAGCTTTTGCTGAAAGTCCTGCGCGCGACATGGCGGCTTTGTTTTGATGGGTGCCTTTTTTTCATTGTCTGTGGTGTTGTCAGGGCACCCGGTTTTAGATGTTCGAAAAGGACATCATTTACTTTGAGGGGCCTTTCTATTTTGGCACGTACCACAGCACAGGTCGACGACTCTTTCTCCCTTGCTGTGCTCTTCGCGCTGCTCCAACTCACCGAGAAATGTGACAGAATTGCCAGGCAGAAACTGTTGGATTTAAGGAGCACCTGTCCCTCAGGTTCTGTATGCTGGTCGACCTCATTGATGTCAAGATCACACCAGTTCATGCGACACAACGCCCGTCCCCCAAACCGAAAAGCTGTTGGTCTTTGTTGAAGCAGAAGCATGCATTGCTGCCCATGCCTGCTCTCACCAGAGAGGAGTGTACCAGGGTGCCAAAGTACGGTTGATGCCACACATATTTCTCGTACAAAGCCGTGTTGAACATTTGCTCGCAATGGCGCAATCTTTTCTGGCGCGAGGTGTTTTACAAATCTTCTCACCGGACATATACACATAGGAGTATATATCTTTGCATGACCCGTTGGTTTGCACCATCCACCTCAAAATTAGGGTGCCAGACTAAACAGCACGTAGCTCGCTGGCAAGGTCTGCCTTCGCAGGTCAGAGCCAAAGGGTGCTGCAACACCAAAATGATCAAACACGTCCTCCAGCAATGGCATCAGCTCTGGCGCCTCCTTCTTCAGCAGGCTTTTCCTGATGTCAAACCAACGAGTCACCAAACAAAACGTACAACGTACGGAGTCTGCCAACAGCTCTGCAAAGAAAAGGGTGTTCGAAAGAACCAATTTATGGCTGGGGACGGCCCCATAAATTACCCGAAGCCTACCCGGCTTCGGTTGGGGGTCAAGTGGGAAAGAAGCAGAATGCAGCGCGTCCAAAGTGAGCGCCAGCTCTGCTTAAGCCAATCAGGCCATGGACAATGCCATACATCTATTGCAGAAACCCGCCCCGTTGGCCAAGAAACTCCGCCCCGTTGGCCAAACACCCAAAAGGGGCTCGAATCCAGAGCCTGGCAGTATCCAGCAGTCTGCACCTTTAGGCGCATGACATGGTCGTACTGTCATGGGATAAGAAGTGTCCTTCGTTTGAGGGCACCCGTTGTTTGGTTTGTTTAAAGGGGAATCCAAATGAAACCAACCATTTTCGGGGTCACCCTACTTAAGACAAACCCAAACAAATGAGAATCCTTACTCCATTATCTACTGCTAGAGTACCTACTAGCCCCCGCCGTGTGACGCACTTGAAGAAGCAAAGGGCAGACCCAGAAGATCGCAGGCCGGTAAACACCATGAGCACATGTCAAGCACATCTTGGTTGACGTTGGAAGGGGAGTAAAAAATCAAATTTTAGCATTTTAGCAGTTAAGTGGGGATTTCCCACCAAACCACAATGAGCAAAAATGTAAAATGTTTCCCAACAACAACCATGACATGGAGCTTTCATCCACAAGCGATCTAACCAAATCAATGCATCACGGAACCCAAACGGGGGTTCCCAAAAGGAGATGCCTTGAACGTGTGCGGGCTTGCTTTTCGGGTTCCATGTTGCAGGCGGGTAATTAATTCATCACTTCAGCCTGAAGTCTGGGATCGAGAAAAATATCAGCAGCCTCAGGCGAACGCATGCTTTCAGCCGTGGATCCTTTTGGCCTCCGACAACTGGGACAGGTCGCGGTCCACATGACCCTTCTCGGCTTCTTCCGCGAACCTTGGGCCCAGAATGCCGTTCGGAATGCGGCTACAAGAAGCAACAAGTCGCAAACACCGTGTGACTTGCTGCACCCCCCAAATGTCCGAAAGCAGCCAGGGGCATGACATCAACAATCCTGGTCAAATAACCAACTCAACAAAAACACTCAACACACACACACACAACCCACAAGAATCACAAACTCACGTCAGTCCAAACACACTCTAGACTCTAGGACGGCCGATCACCGGTCAAAACATGAAGTATCCCCGCACGCAAACTCGTGTGGATGCGGCAGTCCAAATGAACTCTCGAATGACCAACTACATGAGCGTAACACAACTTGCAACCAATGCACAAAAGGAAATCCAATCTTGATTCGTTGATCATCCAAAGAAGCAGCAACCACTGTTGCCGCTGAGCATGCGGTTGCAGAGTTCTGTTGGGGTGTTTCCTTGAGAACGCTTTGATCAGTGATTAGTTGATCTGCGTGAGTCTGTATGCTTCCCTTGCATGTTAAGGCTTAGGGTTTCTGTGTGGACGTCGCCAGCCAGCAAAAGTTGTTATGTCCAAACAAGGGACGTGCTACTTCCATGAAAGCAAAAGCGCGTTCAGATGCGTTCAGCATCAAGCACCGACAGCATGAAGATGGTCCACAAAGGTCCCGTATCCTTCAAAGCAAATGCATTTGCTCGCATCCTTGAGTCAAATGACCAAGAATCTACTCAAGGCGGTCATAACACCTTGCTGCGAAGTAGCATTGCCTCGAACTGCTCTGCATCCGGCTGTGCCGACTTCTCTTCACCTCAGGCAGCTAGCTGCGGTCCGCATCGCAAGGACAGGCAACTTGTTCAAGGACCAGTTTACACTCTCCACGCTACAGACTTGTCACCAGGCAAGCTTGCAAACGCTACAGTGGGCTTGCAAGGATCCCAGCAAAGTGCATTTTTCTGCTTGGGCTTTCCAAGAAATGCCATTTGGAGCTGGACCCACTGGAACCTCCGCTGTATCAAACTAACCCGACTGAGATTCTTGGAAGCTCTGAACAAGCTCCAATGGATCAACCTGATCCATCCTGGGTTCCCATCCCTTTTACCTGAACTCCCATCCAGCTCCCGAAATCTCTTTGCCCATATGGGTGTGTCTTTTGGTTGCGGGTCCCCTTTTTTTGGGGTCCGTTTTGCAGGCAAGCCAAAAAAATACGACACCAACCATGTCAGGGCTGAAGCATTCCTAGTTTGCTCGACCCCATATCCTCCAAGGCGCTCAAAGTTGCTTCAGGTCCCAGCAAAGCAGTCAACGGATCGCTGAGCTCCTGCAGCCGCGAGGCACGCAGCTCCTCATTCGAATCGATGCGAAAAGATCCATTCCGCCGAGTCGCCAGCTCACCGAGGGGCATAACGAGCGAAAGCCAAAGGTTTGTTTTTACTTGCGGATCCCTTAATTCAACTTTTGGAGTAATATTGGACGGCAAACGATTCTACCAACAATTTGCACCAAACCCGTGCTTTTGGTGGGACAATTTGGGCGAACTGGCAAAAGCAAGGTTCCTTTTTGTCACAGGCTCTACACGTAGGGGATGGCTTTGGAGAGGTTAAACGGGGTCAAACTACTTCCTTAAAAGGTACGTACCTCAAGGGATGCTGGCCTTGCGGTGCCCCTTGAAAATCATCAAGACAGGCACACCAGTGGCGAAACAGCTGTAAAGGAAACACATACACACAAAACAGGAGAAAAAAAACAAGAAACAAAAACGGCTTGCTCAAAGGAGGAGCAAAGAACGGGCTCTAGGATTGAGGTTGATCGTTCGGGTGATTACTTAGCTGCTTGTTTTGAATCCAGCTTCTCATGGTTCAGAGGGAATCCAGACTAGGTCCTCCAAAAGAGAGATTAGAAGAAGGGTACCCACTTTTTGTTGTAGTCTATGCTCACGGCGCGATTAGCGACCGTGGGCTCGTATGCTGATTGTCTTCTGTCCGACCACGTGTGGGGGGGGGGGTGGGGGGGGATGTCAACGTTGGAACTACTGCGTGGCAGGTTTCAAGAGCATCAATCCGTCAAGGCATTTGCAGGGATGGGGGGGTGGGGTGGGGGGGCATGTCAACGTCCAAAGTAAGTGTACCACTTTGTGTGTTCTGGAGCAAGCATTGGGTTGTCCATGCCCATCTTTTGCTGCTGCTTTTGGGCTACTAGCACCATGACATGTGAAACGCAGTTGTCTTTGTGTTTGGCCCACGTTTTGCTGCTGCGCATCGCTAGGTGGCCGCGTCCAGTTCCAGATGATTGGTTCGCTCCGTTTTGGTCTTGTGACGTTTGGCTGTTGGATTCACACCAGGAAATATTTGCATAGCCGAACTGCACAACAAGCAGCTGCACAAGCTGCACAACAAGTCGCTTTTCGCAAAGATGTCTTTGACAAGTATTTGAATAGTTGGATGTTCCGCAGGAACTGCAGAGCAAATGTTTTTTCGGCAGTGGCAAAGTTGTGCCATGCCCAAAACAAGCGGTTCCAGGTTTTTCGGCAATGGCAAAGTTGTGCCGTCCCCAAAACAAGCGGTTGCGCGCAGGAAAAAAAAAAAGCACCACCGCATCCGCCGCCAGCTGTGCGTCACCGTGCCAGTGCGAAACGTGCAAAAGCATACAACACCTCTGAGTTTTTCCATACGAAACAGCGGTGCCTTCTGTTCGTTTTAAACCAAAACCCACCAAAACGCAGGGTTTTGAGCCAGGCATGTTGGCGCAGGGGGGGGGTCAAATCCACCACGGTCACTAACAGCGCCGCAACCTAGTCTATTTTAGTAGGTCAACCCTCCCCCAAAAAAGGGTAAAAGGGCACTACCGGGGACCTAGCAGATCAAGAAGGGTGTCCAACTAGCTTTGATTCCTGCAGTATGGGGGGTGGAAGCTGTAGACCAATGCTCTAGGGGTTGGTTCCCCATTCTTTTCAACCATGGTTCCCTTCAAAAACCGGCTTTTTCCCCCGGGCTTTTGATGGTTTCCTGAAGAGAAAAACAGATCCCTGGGTTAAGAATGGACATGGAACCCCTAGAAATGAGACACACCAATGAGCCCCGGACAGTCTTGGTTCGTGCGGCCAGGCGGCGTCCAGCTTCCTCGCCTCCTTCAAGGTGCGCTCCTCATCGCTGCCCGAGTCATCCTCCGCATCCTCGCCCCCGTAGAAGTCGTTGCGGCCCCAGCCCTTGCTAGCCTCGGTTTGGCGAAAGACACCTGCTAAAAGTTGAGATGCAATTTTATGTTGCTGGTCTGTTGGAAAGAGTGAGTTTAACTGACCTTTTGCGTAAAAAAGGTGTTGTTTGCCATAAAGCTTCAAGGTCTTAAAGGTCTAAAGAGAGTCAAGCCACGAGGTTGGTGTTTCCATGTTGGTCTAACTTTCCACCGGTGCCCCTTCAGAAACACCCAGCTGAGTCAGTGGGTTGCAGCAAAGGAGGAATCAGAATGGATCAACACCTGCTTCTTCCAAGGATACTCATAGGTAGGGCATGTCACTTTCTACCCCTCTAAGCCATCCTGAAAGTGGCACTGTAACTTCCAGTGGGATCCTGCCTCTTGCCTGACAATCATCTTGCTGCCTACATAGAATCCAACTGGAGAGTCACCAGAGTCGGACTTGGGGCTCATTCCGGCAGCTCAGCCAAATTCTGCCAGCGGTTGAGAGCAGCTCCCATCTTGTGAATCTCTGATCTACCTGAAAGACTTAAGATCCCTTCAGACATTGGGCAGCTCACGCCAAGCTGGTGCGATTTCTAGGATGATACAACCTCACTGGAAAAAATAACTTGGGGCCAAGCAACTGGAGCCAAGTCCTCAGACTCGGACTCCTCCGTCTTCTTTTTGTCCTTTTTCTTCTTCTTCTTATCCTTGACCGCAGGCTCCTGGCGAAAGAGGCTGAACATCTGCGCGCGTCCGCAAGGCCACCAGGTCAGCGCGCACAAGTCATGAGCACCAGCCATAGCTGATGCCAACTGGGCACCTGGATCATAGGTTGTAGCTTCATCACGACAGACTTGACGCGAACATATGGTTGCGTGTACATCAAAATAGAGCGACATCCAGTAAATTTGGTGTCCCTATAAACCCACCTGAGAAACGCATACTCACAAAACCAAGAAAGAACACACACAAACACACCTAGGTATTTGTATGACGGTTGAATATACATGTGCCGTGGAATGCATATATATATACATATTATACATGTGTATGTTGTATTCGCGCGGCCGTCCTCACCATACGGCTTCAGCGCCATGACGTCTTCTTCCTCCATGTCATCTTCGTCCTCCTGGAGCAAAGGAAACTAGAAAGTGAACAGCTCAGGCAAGCTCCCAAAAGGCAGTCACAACCAAGACATGTAGTTATGGTGTATAAATAGTATCCGCCAGTATCAGGCACTCTAGCTTTTGGCAAACATTGGCTTCTCGATGCCAGTCGCTGCCTTTTCGTATTTTTGAGCCGACCAGCAGGGGTTCCGTGTTGCTGCGTGGGTCAGACCTCAAATTCCTCAACGGCACTGAGCACTTGCACTCAGGGCCTGTGAGCTCACGTTGGTTGCCGACACCAAGCCTGCTGGGAGTCCCGAAAAATGAAAAAATGGACTGTCCAGCACCTTCAAACCTAAGCCAAGGCTAGGTGTTCAGATTTTGGACTTTTTCAGCAGTTGTGGTGCCCAACATGATGACTCAGAAGATGATCGGTGGAGTATTGGTATGCATTGGAGCAGATTGTGCTCAAGCCTGACCAAGGTTGCAAGCAGGATGAAAACATTCCACAAGGGAACTTGATGAACCCTGGTTTCAATGGTTTCACTTTGGCGTCCCTGCAAATTGCAGCAGTGCAGCCATTGGTGAGCTATATATATATATATTTATATATACTATACACGGCCACGGGTCAAAATCTCGTACCGCCACTGAACATCCCAATCCCCACTAAAATAGACTAAAATGGCTGGTGCACCTACCCCAAAATGGTACCATTGGTTTTGACCCACAGCCATATATATATATATATATATCCTCCGGATAGGACCCAAAAACGACGCAGGGCTCAGGCCTCCTGGCCCGATTCATCGAGGGCCAAGAACTCATCTGCTTCATCTTGGCCATACTGCTCGATGCCCGAGCTCCTGAAAGAAACTGGGAAACAAACTTCTCCTGGAAGCTCCCCTCAAAATTCCAGTCCCCTGGACACTCCCTTGAAAATGAACCTGGAACCCAAAAACGGGAGAAGGCCAAAAGGAGTGTCTCAAGAGATCCTGGTTGTGTGGGGGATCCATGATCACCTGAGTCACCTACAAAGGGTAGGGAATGGGATGCAAAAGACTGGTAGTCTTCCAAGGGCCTGTCCACATGCGTGTTGGACAGCTGGGACGTAGGACATGTCAGATTTTGGAAGCCATCCTGCCATCCTTGCAACAAGTTGCCGAAATTCGCGGGTTTAATTAATCTTCAGCTTCCCTCTGTCGTGAACAAATGAATGACTGCCATGACTACCCAAGTGAATGAAATGAACACGATTTCCTCGCTCCTGGCTCGGCCTCTGCCACCTCTGCCACCACTGCCACCTCTGCCACCTCCTCGCCCGCGACTCTTCCGTGCCATGGCACTGGTCGCAGCTGGAAGCGGGTCCGGGCGTCTGCTGGGGGTTCCTAGCTCCAACCCTGCTTAGAAGAATGGCTCGAGCCCATCCAATTTCAGTGTTCCTTTGGTTTCCCTTGCTGTCAAGCGTCCAAACTTGGCCAAAGCAGGCCACTCGCAAAGAAAGGACCTTTCAAGAAGCAAACCGTGGTTCATCGAAGTTACTGACTCTGGTGTATCTTCTTTTGACATGACACTGCCTCAGGTGCCCCATTTGGTGGTTGCTCACCTATCATTCCGGATATCAACGGCTGAGCCGCAGAGCGGGGGCGGGGCAGGACCATATTGACAAGCACCTGGACATTCAGCTAAGCTCTAGTTTGAATCACTCTGCCATTTAGAGGCAACAACCGTTTTGTGTTTTTTCCTCTACAAGAATGCCTTCCTTTGGTATGGCGGTCATCTTGTAGGGTGACCACGTGTTGCCAACGCCCAAACAGCCATGGGGTCCAAAGTTCGACTTGAATACCTGGGCGTGTGAAGTATCAGGCGATTGTCCATGGACTTGCTCTGTTCCAAGCCTGTTGTGTCAACTTCAGGTTCAGTGGAATAATACCTTCAGTGTCCATTGGCAATACCGCAACAGTGACTAGATCAACTGGCCTCAAGGCTGGACATGTTCCTGTGCCAAGCCAAGTGAGCGCTGGATTGGTTGGGGCTTTTGCACAGCTGGGGGCTTCGCGTGGCTAGAATTGGTGGAAGCACTAGCTTGCGAGGCTTCGTGGCTTCGCGCAGTGGCTTCGCTGGGCTTCGCAGACAGACATTTAGTTTGCTTGGGCCGCATTGAATCTATGCGAAAGAGGGCGACGACGCAGGGCTGATGCGACTGTATTGTGGTTTGAGACCTTGGCGACGCTCCCACCTGCGCGCCGGCCGGCTGACGCAGTTGCCACAAGGCTGTGCCTTGTCAAAGGCTCTGGCGGGGCGCTGGCGGGGCTCACGTGTCTGTTTCGAGGCGAGGGCGAGGGTCTCAAAGTGCGCATGGAAGTTGGACCGCGGAGGCTTCGCGCAGGCTTCGCGAAAACGGCCCATCGCTCCGAGAAAGGCGGGTCTGAAACGGACAGTCATCTTCTGATAGCCTTCCCGTCTTTGCCATAGTCTTCCGGCAGCCTGCTACGCGAAAGGCTTCGCGGGGCTTCGCGGCACAGAATGTATCACACAAGCGCCTTCGCGGACCTTTTGGGAGTCTCCCCGAAGCTATCATCTGAAAAAAACGGGGAGTCTCAGGTAGGTTCCAAGCAAACCTCATTGGAGAACCCACCTTTTTGTCACAACTCGGCTTGTCGCTCGGCGGCACACTCCTTGCAAGCGATCAGACTTGGCCCAACCGAAAGCGCACAGCTCAGATCTGGCAATGATTGGCCGCATGAGAAAAGCTGTGCGGCAAAACAAGGGACCATTCGGGGATCCTTGTGAAGGGTTGGCTTCAGAATCATGTTGCTCACCTTCCTAGCGATAAACGACGTCGCTGGCTCTAACCTATGCCACAGAGCTGATGCACAAAGCGATGCGCTGTCCTGCACGTTGCCGAAGACGCTCTCGAAGAACCGATGGGCCTTCGCCTTTCCCTAAGTGAGATGGACGGACGTAGAGGCAAGAGTTCGCATCTTGGCGATTGACCCCACTCTTGAGCTGACCTTTGCGAGGCTGATGGACAATTCCAAATGCGAAGTATGGTCTGGCTACATTGGACCTAAGTTTGTACGATGTTAACAAGTGAAAGACTGAAGGTCCAACCAAGTATTCAAGGCATGAAGTTGGCTGGTGAACGGTTTGGAGTGTTCTTGTTGAAGGCAGACGTTTCGGCCGGCGATTCGATTTTCCAGCGATTCGAAATCACTGAGCCACCTCAAGGTCTCTCTTACGCTCGTTTCCTTGGCAGATCAGAATGTGCAGGGCTCCCCATATTCCCCCTTAAAATATCACCCCCAAGGGACACTCATCTTTCACGGGCCAAAAAGATGACGTTCAAAACCACCAAAAAGGGCAAGACAGGGACCCATGGAATGAGAATTATGTTTGTAGATTGGCTTCAGCTGTCGCTACGCGTGTCAGAATTCTGCCGGCCACTGTCCTTCCATTCACTGAGTTGCGCCACGGCGTGTCCTTCTTTAAAGACATCTGTCTTTGGGTCTTATGGGGTTTCAAGGAGGAAGCAAGCGAAGCAAAACAAAAAGACATGACTTCAACCCAATTCGGAGACCAACATATGGGTGTGGCTCAAAATTGAACAGCAGGGAATACGCAGGTCTTGGTCCATGTTTCCACTTACCAGGGTTCCATTTTGGTACCTATTTTTTGAGCCACAGCCATATGTCTGCGGCTCACTGAGCTCAGCCGAGCAGCGCTAACATCAAGGTGAATCCTTGGCAAAGCGGGGTAGTCACGCCCGAAGACACGGCTCGCTCTCTCTCTCTCTCTCTCTCTCTCTCTCTCTCTCTCTCGCTCTCTCCTCTTATAATGTCCTTTTCAGTGAGCCATGTAGAAACATAGGGCCTTTTCTTGCTGATATTTGTTTTGTCTTGTTGGCTATGCGAGCCCGACTTGACCCAGCAAATCTTTAAGCTTTCTGGGCCCTTGCTCAAATGAAGCAGCTCACCGTTGAACATTTCGACCGAGCCAACTCGACAGGAAAGCTATGAGCCAGCATCAACTGCAGGGAGCCACGCCAATCCACCGGGCTACTGAGTCGAATGGCATTCCAAGTTGCACCTTTGGCCTCAAAGCCAAAGGAAGTCACGTAGCCGCTTCAAAGACATTGCTGGGACTACGCATCTGCACATCCAGACGGGCCCTCCCGAAAGGTGGCGCATGATCAGATTGACCAGTCTGGTCCATGGAAACGAAAACAGACCACGTGTTCGACAAATGGATGATGTGTCTCCACTGGTCTGGAATGTTGCAAAGGACACATCAATATACGGATGATTCTTGCAGTGATCCTTCGAGGGGGTGGATTCCAACTAATGGATGTGCAACACGGCGCCACGCAAGCAAAACAACTGCAAAACTGTACGGTCAGCTCAGTAAGACTTCCGGAACAGGTGATTCATTGACCTGGAAGAGTGTCAAAGTCTGGAAGCGGCGATTGGCTCAACAGCCAGCGAGCATGCCCATCATCAGCGAAAAGCGCAAGCCCTCTTGGCTACCAAGAGGCAGGGCTGGCGTCGCCACCTGGTCAAAATGAGAGCATGCCAGATCAACTCACCCGCACCCAGCACGACATCTTCAACCTTCCAACTGCAAGGCCTCCCCAATTGCGAAGTCACGCAATGACCACAGCTTTTCTTTCGCAAGCGCGTTTCATTCGGGACGGCTTCTTCGCGGAAGTTGCACATTAACCACTCTGAATGCTTGCGCGACCTAGGTGTCAATCACCTTCTACAGTCCTAAAATAATTCAAGACGACATCCTGAGAAGGATAGCCAGAATGCGAAGCACGTGTGATATGCAAGCCCATCATGTCGGCCAGGCTCGAAGCAACAGTGCGAACAGCAACAGCAAAGTCATGGTTTCAAGATCGCACACATTTTTAGGAACATCTCGTTTTGTGAAGCCTGTTGGGGCTCCATATGAATTCATAAAGACAAAATCTTTGCGATCCCTCCCTTGATATCCTCTGTCTCAAAGCGCGAGAAAAAGAGGAGATCAATAAAGATCAAATCATCAAGCAATCAAAAGCAAGAAAGCACAAAAGCAAGCAAGCAAGCGGGCAAGAGTGCTTGACAACAACGGCCCGATCGATCGTTGCAAGAGACAAGAAACGTTGCTACAAGCAAGCCAGCTACCAAGGAAACCAAAGAAAGACGGGCTCCCTGATCTGGGTGTAACAAAGAATGAATCATCGACAGAGAGACCCGAAGAAGGCAACCTTTATCATTGCCAAATAAATCCCTTTGTGAGGTGTCTATGATTCGCGACCCAGCTAGGTCCCCCCCCACCGCACCCCAGGCTCCCCACAAACGCCCGCCCCGTTTTCCGCCCCGCGCATCGCCGCCTGCGCCTGGGCGGCGTGTGGCTTCAGCGCCTGTCGCAGCGGCGCGGCCGAGGCGAAGAGCTTTGGGTCCAGCACCCCGCAGCTGACGCCGCCGCAGAGCTCGAAGAGCGCCCAGTGCCTCGCTGCGCGCAGCGAGGCGAGGCGAACGAGGCGAAGGAGGCGAACGGAGGGCGAGGGCCGTTGAACGGACACAAAACGATTTCGAGATTGCTAAGGGCCAAGGGAATGGAATTTGGTTTGTGGGGTACTTTAAAAGCAAACTAAGTCATGGTAGAGTCTCGTGTGCAATCCCTACGTCCTATGCTTCCTGGTGCTTGTTGGGCAGGGAATGACCGAGTCCGGGTTTTGGGGAATGAAGCGGCTTGTGGGATTGATTCCCTCAAAGGAAACAAGAGACGGCTCTTTCTTTTGGGTCATTCCATTGCTCATTCTCAGCTTCCCCCTAATTGGTGGTTTGGATTGGTGGATTTGGGTATGCAGGTCAAAAAATTAAGCCACCAGGATTTGGACCGCAGGCTTTGGTCCATGTTTCTGTTTACCAGGGTTCCATTTTGGGTGCCTATTTTTGACCCGCAGCCATTTGAACGTTCTTGTTGCGGGTACATGGAATTGACCATCCCTTCACCACCAAACCACGGATTCGGCTCCAAACGACCAAGCCACGGAAAAAGCTGACCTTCCCCGCCGAAGCAGCCAGCCCTTTATCCTTTTTACCTTGAGTTGCAGGGAATCAGAAGGTTAAACATGATTTTAAGGGGTCCCCTATTTTGACACACCCTACGGAATTGTTTCAAAATTAGGATTAGACTCTCCTGAATACGGGGTCTGAAAAAGTGAAACATTACCCATCCCCTGTTGGCTTATATTTGGACAAATGGAAGCCCAGTCTGATAAACACAGTGGGATGTTCTGGTTGCCGTCGTTGCATAGGTTCTGGGTTGTATTTGTTGTTGCTTATTGTCGTTGGTGCGTGGTGAACTTAAAGGGAAACCAGAACTGAATATTGTTGCAGTGGTCTGTCGTGGCGCTGGCAAACGGACCAAGAGCTCCGTTGAACTGCGAGATCAAGAAATGATCCCCACATTCATAGGTGTCCTTTTCAGAAAAATAGATGGGCCCTGGTTGATTGAACCACCAGGTAAACCAGGAATCGCCCTCTATTTTCAAGCAAATCCACCAAAAAGGACACCCATGCCCACAAAATTCGGCAAATTGGAAATAAGGACAACCTCCGCAAAGCGCCCTGAGCGCGTTCTCGCAGACCCTTCAGCCAGGGCGCATGGCCGCTTGGCCCCAGCAGGGCCCCGCCAGCACTCGCTCCCGGCAGCGCCGCGCCACACGCAGCGCCCCAGCCGTCGGCCTGCAGAATTCGAAGAGAGCTTCACTTCCTGAGCCAACCAGCCAACCAGCCAACCAACCAGCCAACCAGCCAACCAGCCAACCAGCCAGTGTTCTACTCTTGCTACTTTTCTTTACTACTTTTCTTTTACCATTTAGTGTTCAGTGTTCATTTTGATTTTCTGTTTACTTGTTTGTTTCTTTTTGTTCATCATCTATTCCTTTTTACTCAGGGGAGCGCCTATCCCCAAAAGAGTAAGCAAACTTGTTGCTTGCCACTGATATGGTCCTAGGCGTCCCGCTTCTCTCCAGGTAGCAGCATAAGGTCTACCAAAAGCTTGAGCCAAAAAAGCTGCCAACCGAAGGCCCCTTGGACTTAGATTGCGGCATGGTCAATCCCGGCATGGTCAATCCCGCAAGGGAAGCCCCTCGTCGTATTGGAAAGGAAGTTTCACGTTTCGAATTCCGCAATGTGCCTCGTTGGTCTTTTCATTTGGAATACACCGACTCAGGAATCTTGGTGTCGCAGAGGGCAAGGCTAGCTGTTTCAAGGCTACACCATTTCCCCTCAGTAGTCGTGCATGGGGAGTCAAGCCCTCTCAGATTGTACTTGCCTCGCGGAAGGAATATGTATCATCATGAACAAATCCGTAACGGTAACCTTGGAAGAGACTCACAAACCCGTCCTGCCTTGCCAGCAACCGCTCCACTTCCCAACTAGAAATTGCCAGGCGCCTCATCATCACCATGCCGGCATTCACTGGCAGCAGCGCGCCCTGGCAGCAGACCGACTCATCCTCGTGCTCCCGGGACTCCTGTCAAGCGAGTTGCCCAAACAAATGGGGCATACCATCCTAGGTCCTCCAGATTTGAGAGGTTAGAATAAGGGTACCCGATTTTTTTCTGTAGTCTATTTTAGTGGGGGTTTCGTCCCTCCCAACCAAAAAATGGGGTGAGAAAGGGCACTACTGGGGGGACCTAGCATCCAAATCCTGAAACTCGGGAAGACAAGAGATGCCAAACACGTAAGCCATCCACTCGTCTAAGCCAGCTGAATTCCTTCAGCAAACTCGAACCAATTGCTGAAACATAGCCCCTGTGCAAGTCGAGCCATTGGGCAAAATGCAAACAAACGCTTACAAGTTCTCTCCCTTTCCAAGCCATCCACATCTCCCCTGAAATTGGCGTCTCTTCTTCAATCTTGCCCTTTTCATTGTTGGAAGGGACAGCCAACGACCCACCTGCTTATTTTGGCGGGGGTGTCCATGAAACAAAACCATCGTCCCGTCAAGACTCCTGATGACCGGCTTCCGCCCGTCTGGCGAGCAAAACCACCGCAACCGGTTGTAAGACGTACCCCAATCACATACTGCCGATGAAAGGATGTTTGCTTGACTGGAAACAAGGGTAAAGCGACCATTTTGGGGAGGTCCCAACAAATACCATGCAAAATACCATGCAAGATCCAGTATAGTGTCAATGCGGATGAGCATGGCTTCACCATGATCAACTGCGTTGACGCACTGTGATAGAAACAATGTACTGCACAGTACAAAACCCAAGACAGACTTCGATCCTACCAATCTTGTCAAAAGCGCTAGTCTGCAAGCTGAATAAATACCCAACACGTAGAATCTCACCCGACGAGGTTGCCCCCAATGCCAAGATGGCTCTAACTGATATGGCCATGGGTCAAAATGCCGTACCCCCAGTGAACATCCCAATCCCCCCTAACATAGGTTCTAAAATGGGTGGTGCACCTTCCCCAAAATAGTACCATTGGTCCCACGACCATATTGGGTTCTGGAATGCTACAAGTCCAAGCTGGAACCCCCTTGCTAGACAGTTTGTGTTGCTCCTGGCGGAAGTGACATGTTTTTTTTGTATGGAATGTGTGGAGGAAAGGAAGTCCTTTTCAAGCAGACGGACAAGAGAAATCCTGGGCATCATAGCACATGACTCCACAGCACACACGTATGATTTGGGTCACTCCATATGATCCTTGACACCACGTTAGAGGCATTGACTCCATCGCACTTCCCGCTGAACAGACCACAGCGCTTCGCTTCGAGCGGGGGAAAGCAAAAATCGATGGCCGGTGCCCCACTCCCGGCGGAGCTGCTCCATGTCGAGGGACCCGTTGCGGTGCCACCTGCGTCGCGCAGGGTCCGGGGGGGGGGGGTTGGGCAAAAGCACGGAATTGAGACGTGTGGAGAATTTCTCGCGAATATACCTAGCCGAGATTACAAATTGGATGACTTTATGAGGAAACACCTTGGCCAATGAGCTGCTGGCACACAGCTATCCCCCGGCCCACTGCCTTTGCTGACCTCTCGTAGCGTAGCAACGTCTCAAGCCATTGTCGCTTGCTAACGCCTTGCACAATTGGTTGCGCAAACAGAAGGCTTTCGGGCTAAACGCAGTTTCTGCCTAGGCATGCATTGAAATCGCATGGACCAGCTTGTCGCACCTCTCATCGCTATACGCCAATGTCAGCCATGTAGCTAAACTTCAGTCTGGTCATCAAGCAAACTTTGGCACCCCCAGCCATGCTGGTCTTGGTTGCGGCCACTTCACCATTCAACTTGGCATCCACCGTCGACATGATGCTTCTTTTGTTTGGGGTGGAATCTGAGCAGATCACAACTCACAAACCTGAAACAAGGAATCCACGGTAAGCTAGCCATGTGGATGGCTAGTCACAAACCCTGCACATCAACTCGACGAGCTGGCTCTGCATGCAACATCAAGGCAAACGACCTGTACTGAAGCCCATGACCCTCCAACACATGCAACCCCCAAAAGGTTGGATTCCTCGTTAATGATGTGTAGGGCTTCCATGGGAGTATTTTCCCTAAGCCGGCCGGGGTTGGCATGGATCTCAAATCCACCAAAGCGCTGCCAGCTGCCAGCCGTTGCCCACCTGATAGTGCCACTTCTGGCATCGTAGGCGTCGCATGAACCTCAGCCAGCGACTCGATTCACGGTCAGAATACCGAACACAGTTCATCTAATACGGATCATGAGTAGGGCCCCCCTGCCCACTAGAATTATTCTCAGAACCCTTCTAAGAACCCCTAAAAAGGTTCTTCCAGAACCTTTCCGGGTAAGGGCTTGCATTGTTTTGATAACAAGGTCTTGAAGAGTATGGCCATACTGGGCCATACTGTATCTGCTTTTTTCATGTCAGCAACATACGCTATGCCAACTTTGGGCCGGTCAACATGGGCGCAAATCGTCCCCACACGCTCTGACTTCCAGCAATGCTTTTGGAAACCAAAGCCATGCCTTGATGTGCTCAAGTAATCCTTACTGGGGCGGAAACCACATTTTTCAGGAACTTCGGATTGCACCAGGAAACCCTCCTTATCCACATCTTATCCACATCTTCCAGGATGCTTCTGGAATTGACCTGTATTCTGGGCCTGCTGATGTTTGCTATTATTTGTTATCGAGCACTTGCTGCATCCAATCGATTGAAGTGCCGCAGCCAAAGTGCCAAAGAAGTCCCCAGAAAGTTCTGCGAGGTGTGGTCTAGGATCCTGTAGCCACATGATGTCCTCGCGTGGTCAAAATAAAGTCGAAGACTTTGGACAAATAATCGCCGCAGAAATGTTTATGCGCTGCATAAATAGGCAAGAATCCTTCTTGTTTCCAAAACTGGAAGGGGGGAGAGGCAAACCTTCAACAACACAACTTTACCGTGAGGCAATGTTTGCATCAGATTGCAATGCTGCATCAGATTACCAATGTGATTGCCCAAATGCACTCACTTCATTGGACTGCATCAAGACCTGACGGCTGACAAGGAATTGTGACTGACACCAGCAACATTAACATGTTGCATGCACTGAAGGATCTAGTGGATCCGGAAAAACACCCAAACAACAGTTGCAGCAGAAAGTAACGCAGGTGCAGACGCACAGCTTCAAATCCGAGATTCAGCCTTGACTGTCTGGCGCTCCCAAAAGTCGAGAATCGGCACATCCCTAGTCCAAACTTTCAACTTGGATACTGTGCAATGGCTGAAAGCTTTAACTGGGGCAACCGAAGTTGAGATATTTTTTTTGGAGGTTCCACACAAGCAAGGTTCCAGAAGGGACTCTCTGGTACTGCACGGCAGGCATACACACACGTCGGCAATCGGTGTCAACCATGCGCCTGATCAGCAAACCCCGTGCGTGAGATTTGCTCAAAACCCAGGGTTTCCACAGTTGTGCTTAGTGAATGCTGGTTTCAGCCACCATTAGGCAGCGGCCAATACACGTCACGTTGGCTTTAAGCACGTCGGCAGAAAGCTGGTGATCATCTGTTCGCACGGACAAAACAAAAGGAAACTCAGAGCAGTTGATGCCGTAGCATAAGTGCCAACAACTTACTCAAAACACAATGGCAATTGGGCCTGATGATAACCTGCTAAGGCGACCGAAGTTCCCACCAAATTGACATACATTGTGCTGCATTGAAAGCAAAACCAAATCCTGCATTCTGACGTTCTTGGAACTTGGAGTCGCGTACACCTCCTCGACTTTTCAGTGTTCACGGCTTCCTCCCTCCCTGCCCGTCCGTGTCCACGTAGAAAGCGCTGTACCCAGCCCCCAGAATGGACTCCATCCTCAATCGGAGGCAATCGAAGCCGGGGGTTTAATGTTGACCGGGGTGTCCCTGGTTTTAGTGAAATTTATCACTTTTGGAGGGAACACCCCCCGTATTAATAAATAGGCGTTTATTAATCCGGGGTCAACATTACAACAGATCTTGCAAATGGCCCGTGGAGAATTTCCTTGATGTATAGAGGCTGATTCGCAGGCCGCCTGCAAACAAGTCACTATAGCAGATTGGTAAGTGTACGCATATGTACGCATTGCATGCGTCCGGGATACTCAGCAAGATTCAGCGTTGATTCAAAAGAGCTCGGGAAGCCATGCTTTTTGTAGCTAGTGCGACCAAGAACAGAACATAGCAGGCAACACATGGCAGCTGGCTACACTCAGGACAAACAGCTACCATTTGCCTATGGTATCCATGTCACTCACTGGGATTGATTCCCCAAGGCAGCTTCCTGAAGAATTCGAACCAATCAACGGAATCCCTTGGCCTTTTTCTCCGAGCCTGGGAGCCCGGGCGCAACCCAGCCTTGGTTCGGGCGTGTAAAAGAACCGTGCAGCTGCTTCTTGAAGACAGAACGCGGTTTGCCATCTTGAAATAAACTTTGGGATCCCGACTTGGGAGCACCAAAACACGCTTTATGTTTGTTGCACACGCCGGGCCGATCCGATTCAAGTATTGCAATGATCAAGAACAACAACATCAAATCAACAAGTCACAGAGCTGCAGCAGTTTCGTGTCTTCGGCGCAAAGCCGGCCTATCACGACCACAAAACAACCCACAAAAGCCGGTGGATCCAAAATTTTCAGGGCCCACTTTGGGGACACATGTAATCACTGGCCAAACTCGCGTCATCAGCGAGCGGCAAAAGGCCGGCTTTGGAACGCGTGATGAGCCCACGGATGTCTACGCGTGATGCGTTGGTCCGCTTGCAGTTGTTCAAAGCCAAAAGCGAAGATTCAAAGAGGATGTCCACTCTCAGACCAACCCCGAGAGCCGATTAGTTCCAAAGTCGTGAATGAGTCTATGATGCGGAAGCACTGTCCACTTCGACCTTCAGTCAGTGGTGACAACTTCAGGAAGAAAGCCACCCAGCTGACCAAAGATCTTCCGCACGGTGTGTTTGATGCTCAAAACATCCCCGCGGGGGGTGGGGGGAGTTTGCCTCATTATAATTTAAAGAGTCTTTCCCACAAAAGCGAAAATGGAGACTTAAATTCCAGGGGTCACTTCTCTTTAGATTCAACTTTTAAGGAGACGGGAATCTCTGAACAAAATACAAATCCCTCCAATGCTGCATGCGCGCTCCAGACTCATGCATGGCTATGGGTACAAGGCCGCAATGCGATGCATGTCTGCAAGCCAAGCAGCTTGCAAATTCATTTGCTAAGCATTCGGAAATCAAGCGAGCCGAGATCCCAAAGCTAATCCTGAGCTGCATTCTTCATGTCCCGTAAATGAAGCCCCCAATGACCAAGAGTTGGTGATGCGAACCTGCAATCCGAGGCTTCATGAGGGTATCCCAAGCAGTGGGGAAGCATCGCCAAGAGCAGCCCATTCCAGTGATATGCCATCAAACTTAGCCATGCCCAGCTGTACCGGGCAAAACAGGCACACTCAGAAATACAAAGGAAAGGGAAGAGACGGTGCCTAGATCACTCCTCTCCTGCGTCCGGCTGCTCTGCTCGGCCGCATCCACAAATCTCCAAAACCATCGAACTGACTGACAATGTAACGGACAGTGACCATTGGTTATCATTGATGAATACTAAATACTGTTGGTGACTACTGGTGACTTCTGTATAAACATTGTGATTATGATAATGCTTATTGTGACTATCACACAGACTATTACGGTGTCGCCACTTAAACACCCGGACACTTAACTAGGTCAACAAAGATTCTACACTACCTCCGCCAGCGTTACCTCCCAGCCCTGAAGCCCAGGCCCGGCCCCCACATATTTAAATGTCGTCACCGTAGTGACTAGGAGTGATGAAACTCAGAGGCCCCGTCGCCAGTAATTCGAGTCATGTCTTTCGCCATGTCCTCTGCCTCTGAAGGACTCCTGCGCAATCGAAATAGGAACTTGTCTTGTGATGGGGGCTGAAAGGGGAACCACAACGAAATCAGTTTCTTGGTTGACCTTGGGTTTGGGGAGCAAATATTCTCAAATCTTAGCAGTTAAGTGGTTGGATTTCAACCACTAAACCACAGTAAGCAAAAATGCAAAATGTTTCCCAAAACGAAACCAGTTTGCTCTTTTCTAAGGACTTAGATTCAGATTCCTTTGGGGTGAATGCAATCAGCAGTCTGCTGGGCCACTAGCAATCCAGTGACACCTTGAACACATCTCACTGTGCGTGAGTTGAGGGTTCCCTGTTTGGGGTTGCTTAGGGACACCAGGAGGAACGTTGGGTTCCGCCCAGAACCCAAAATCCGTATCGTCAATCAGACAGCTTCTCTCAAACATGTCCTCCAATCCAGCCTTGGCCAGTGCTAAAACTTCTACCAAACCCACAGATTCCAGTACAGAATCCCTAAGGCAAGAAAGGCAAGACAGGCGTGCCACTAAACACATGAACTTTAGCTCCACCAAAATGGTGTTGTGTATGTTTGCCGTTAAACTGAGAAAGACTCTAAAATGCCTGGCTGATGTTTTGGGCGCCGCTCATGCAGCATGCCCTCACTCCCCAAATTCCTCTATCCACCTCTCAGAGTAGAAGGCCGACACGCCGAACTCGCCTCGGCTTGGGCCGATTTGGAGCATTGATTGGTGAGTCGAACACCTCCCAAACTGACCTGTAGATGAACATAGAAAGGATGGTCTGGAGCTGGGGAGGTCTGGAGCGGTTGCTGCATAGGGTTCCGAAGGGTTCCGGAAGGTATCAAGGGTGACAGTAAACCTCAAAAAGGGTACCCTCAAACAGGACAAACCCGAATCAAGAGGGCCATTTCGCCTCACCCCGTTGCCCAGCGGAAGAAAACAAGTTGGAGCCCACCAAAAACATCGCGCGGGGATCTGAACGAGTCCGAAGCCCATAAACCCAGCCTGGCTTCGGCTGAAAAGGCCGCATTCCATAGGTGGCCCTTTGGAAAAACAGATGGCCCTGATAATGGAATAAACCCAATCTAAACCAGTGCCATCTATTTTTAACCAAACCAACCTAAAAAGGACACCTATGGCGCCGTCCCTCCGCAAGCGCCAGCGCCAAGTGGCTCTCCCAGCGTCGCTTCGCTTGCTCGGAGTCCACGATCGCGAGGAAGGAGCCACCCAGCAACGCCCTGTGAAAATCGAGAAGCGAGCCCAAACCCGACGAAACGCCCACCTCAGCACAAAAAGTTGGATTCGGGTGAGACGATGACAAGCACATCTTGGTTTTGGATCGTGTTTTTGTTGCTGGCCATACTTGTTATTTTGGCCCTTGGACCCTTTACGTGTTAGCCCAGAAGCAAACAACGTTGCAGGATGTGAAGGGGGGAGCCGAATCTGCCCTTACATGCCTCAAGCAGAAACCAACTCGGGATGTGTTGAGATGCAGAGCGCAATGGTAGAGAATCTGTCCTCTTGTCAGCCAGAATCCCTATCGGACAACCCCTACCAACCCCAACTAAAGAGGTCTTTTGACCATGGCACATACATATAGGCGATGGCAGGCCAGTGAAAGCTCCCTTACAGTCAGTTTGGGCTATAAGAAGGCTAGATGGCCATGGCTCCTCAAAGAAACAGACCAATAGCCGCACCCTCAATGAAGCTCAAACAAGACAAGAGCCCACTAGGCACTTACTTTGTGTAACACAACAATCCAACAAAAGGAAGATGAGTCAGTTGGCGGCTTCCTTTGAACCTAAACCAATCGCCTCCTAAGGTTCTTTGTTGAAGCCCGAAACCTGCCAGGCAACGCGTCATTCACAGGGTGGGGCAACACGCAGCAAACGCCTGTGGCAGCACACTTTTGTGCATCTCTGGTGCAACTCAAAGCTCGTAAGGTCCCCGAGTGGCAGCTCCCACTGAGTTGCGGAAGAGAAATATCAACTCCCTTTCGCGCAGGCTGTCGTGGCATAAGTAGTTCCTTTCGCCGGAGGTTTTGATGAGGCAATCACGAAACGCCTCGCTTCGCGGATCAAGAAATGAGTTTGAAGTTTGATATCGCTTTCGCGGAGACGGTCAAACTACACGTCTTGTAGGCCCTTTCACGACCCTTTCGCGCGTGCGGGAATGACAACCCCCTTTCACGAACCCTTTCGCGGCCTAGAAGCAACATTTTGAAAGCGACATGAATCAACTGTTTGGGGGGGGGGAGAATTCGAGGGTAGGTGGGTAGGTACAGCACCGTTTACCCTCCAAAAACGGGGCTGGACTTGAGTCCATTTCAGTGGGCTCAACTGTTCCCACGCCTCACGCGGCACATCCAGTCCCCGAGCTGCTGGGCGAAGCGCTTCGCCTTGCGAACCCGGAAAGCCTTCCCCGGCTGCAGACCATTCTACGGAGCTTCCGTTGGGTTCCATGGCAATGGCAATGGAGGTGCCATCCAATCATGGAAGCTGACCGCAGGGCTTGGAAGACTACTCTCGGGGAACGCCCTGCACCTTTCTGTGATAGTAGGAGGGTCGGATTTGTTGCAAAGGTGTATTAATATACTCGCAAAAATGACCCTAATGTTTACCAACATGGCTCTATTGAGCTTTAGTTCTCCCAAGATAGCCGGCCGCATCCGGCCGCCTTGCTTTTGACGGGTGGCGAACTTGACGTGCACTGCACAAAGCTCCTATTGCTATACGTCGACGACCTGAACGGGTGCGTCACAATCTGGCCCACCAATCAGCCTCGAGAACAGATCCGCCAAGGGACCTGTCTCTTTGTGTTTTCTCGATGAAATGAAGACATGGCCATGGGTCAAAATCCAAATCGTACTCGCAGTGAATATCCCAATCCCCACTAACATAGACTAAAACGGGTGGTGCACCTACCCCAAAGTGGTACCATTGGTTTGGACCCACAGCCACATCCACTGAAAGTTTCTGCCTCATGGGAGTTCAACTTGTGCTGAAGGGCACAAACCCGGGCATTGGGCTCAACCTGTGGCATCGTGCGCGCCTCTTTCCTGTCGTTGGTGTTGACGAAAACAGTGAAGACCTTGCAGTCCAAGCGGGAGAGAGTGCAATCAATATGAGGGGTGGATGTTTTCGAATTCTGACCCCTCACAAAATGCGGCACAAACAGAGAGAAGGCTTCCGACAGTAGCTTCTAGCCTTCATTCGATGAGACTCCAGCTGCATTCGGCCAAGTATTGCAAGAGCTGTTGAAGCATTTCCCGCACTCCAAGCATGGACATTGGCAACACCAAGCAAATCTAGCTCCTTCTCGCAACCGCATCCTTTTGAATTGGTTGCCAGGAGCCTGTTACGCGGATAAACATGAGGGAACACATCACACTCTATCCATAGGTTGTTGTTATAGCAACTGCCGACTCCGACATGATCAAAGCTATCTTCAGTCTGCCAGCCAGCTCAGAACTATGCCTCAAGAGTTTGCCACAAGCGTGGACAATCTTCATGCAGGATTCTTGTTTGGCCAAAACAAATGCTCTAGTACTTCATACAAAGTAATTATGACTGGAGCTGAGGACGTTGTCGCTAAAAGGGCGCGGACATGGATGACCAAACCCTCACTCGCATATCACGGCCGGTTCTTGATCATACTGACTCGAGATGAGTGGTTCAGATTAGCCAGCGAGCCTGGGGGGGGAAGTGTCTGAAGGAAGAACAGCGACAACCATGGACATGACAAACAGGATGTCCAAAGTCCGCTTTCCGAAAAGGCCTTTCGCAACTGATGCGTTCGGGGCCCTCAGTTGCCCCGCCGAGCTGCTGACCACGAGACCAGAGGGGTCGGCCAATCCGGGGAGCACGTCCTTCAGCTGGTCAGCAGCGACAGGCTCCTCCTGGCATTTCCGCAAAACCTTCAAGTATGCAATTTGCCTCTGAATGAGCGAATGACAAGAACGACAAGGGAAAACCCCTTTGACTCCTGAAAGTGAGCGACAAAAGAACGGCACCCGTTGGCCCGATCAAGAACCCTCCCGTTTGCGTCTTCCCGATCCATTGCTAGTGTTGCCCAAACCAAGAGCCAGTTTGCTTGGCCCTTTTTGCTAGCCCAATCCAACAACCTTTGCAGTGGTTTAGGCCATTGCTGTGCGGCTATCATTGATCTATTGCCCCCCCACCCCACCGGGAAAAAAACAAAAAAACGACGACATCCACTTTTGGCTGGTTAGTGCTAAATGACATTGTGCCAACAAGCTGGCATAAGACAAACACCTAGGGGGCGGCACATTGAACAAACCCGACTCACCCGGCTGTACAATCGCTTAACATCATGCCAGCATCGACTCAGACGTTGGACAGTTCTGCAAAAACTTCGAAGGCTAAGGCAGAACCAGTTCTGCTTTTGACGTGATGCCGAAACTTTGCAGTTCCTGGCAAACTTCGGGGAACCCTTTCGTGGAACAGTTCGCAGAACCACGTTTCCAGAACCACGTTTCCCATATGGCTATGATTTTTTTTTAGGGGTCTGTAACGCGCGACGCGGCACGGATCTTGTTACGGAGGTCTGTGACGGAGGTCCTGGTTACGCAGGTCTGTAACGGGAAAAAACATTTCCTGACAAGCAGAATCAGGAGCACATCAGCGCAAGCCAAGCTGCGGCGAAAAGCAGAGTCGCTGGCCCGGGCCTGGGTTGGGTCTGTAACGAGGTATGTGACGGCTATGTAACCAGGCCTGTAACGAGGCAAAGCAAAGCGCAGTACGCGAAGCACCAACTATTCAACGCAAGCCAAGCTGCGGCTGGTTGGGTCTGTAGCGAGGTATGTAACGGCTATGTAACGAGGTCTGTAACGAGGCAAAGCAAAGCACAGTACGCAAAGCGCCTCCGCAGCTCCAGCTTGATTGCAGCTATTAAACGCAAGCCAGGCTGCGGCAAAAAGACGTCACTGGCCCGGTTTGTTCATCTGATGTGTGTAACGAGGGTGTGTAACGAGGGTGTGTAACGAGGGGCGTGTAACGAGCCAGCTGGTCTTGCTACAGAGGTCTGTAACGAGGTCTGTAACGAATGTCCGCCGCGGCTCTGTTACAGACCCCTCAAAAAAATTCACTGCCATATGATTGCAGAAGGACCAAATGAATTTGTCCGACACAGTCCATATGTTTGCTGGCAAGTGGTCAAAGACCGCATTTCCCCAACGGCTTGACAAAAGCGCGTGAAAGATCCCCACGCCTCCAGAGCCTCCGGTAGGCAGTTCTCCTGTTCTGCGAGCCAAGGCACCTAAGATCAGGATCCATGGCATAGCCTTTGAGAATTTGACTCGTTTATCACGGGAGTGAGGGTATCACAAAAAGCGGCACCACATATTCTCCACCATGGAATGGCACAACGCTTGGAGATTGCCACAAAGTGGGTGGGAACTTCGCAGAAGAACGGTGGGGGGTTGAATGGGGTTGAATCCGGATTCGGAGCAAGTTGAAAGTGCCTTTCTTCCGGGCTGGACTTGGAGCCACTCGAGGGCCAGCGCTTCATTTGAGCCAACCAGCAAACAAGTGTGGCCTAAGGCTGGAAAAACCACATCCGAGTCTGGGAGATTTAGTGTCATGTCTTCTGGGTTGCCAGTGAAGAGCGGTGTTGCGCTGGGTTTGGGCTAGCTTCAAAAACACACCTTCCAGCTGCAGCCGGTTAAAACCAAACACAACGCTGTTCTTCCAGTGGATCCCAGGCAACTTGCATAATTCAGATAGAAGCAAATCATCGATTGCATCATCCCAAAGAAATCCTTCATTCCACTGCAAAAGGTGCCATGTGGGTCTCCTTGCCTGTTCCATGCCCTAGGAAGATTGCAGGCGCCCGACTGGAAAGAAGTGTTTGCGCCCAGTTTGGGCTTTTTTGAGGGCCCGAAGTTCAAGACAGGTGCGGGCGACTGTCTTGATCCAGCTAGATTTCTCTTTCAGCATCCGGGCCCAGAGAAGACTCATGGAGATTTGGCGCAACGCCTTGAACATGAAGCAAACATCGGGAATCCGTACGACGGGATGTGACGCTTTTCTCGTGAGGCACCAACTCCTATCAGGGCCGGTTCAGCTGGCAACACCTACCAGGCAAGATGCTTTGAACCGCCCCACGCTTCTGGCTACAGGCAAAACCGATAGGGGATAGACCCTGCACGGATTGAGGAGATGGCGTAGTCCGGAAAGAGCATCTCGCCTGTGCCGAGAACAGGTAGCTGTGAATTTAGATGAGATTGAAACAAACATAGTTCAACTTGAGTTTCCACTCAAAACGTGAAAAAAGCTCACGCTCACAGCGTCCGACTCTCAATTTAAGCCTAGAACAACTCAAACAAATGGTTGGGAAATGAGACACACTCCATGCGAATGATGCCCACCAAACCATCCCCAATTAATATTGACACAGAGCCCATTTCGTTTTATGCTGACCAAGCACACACACACACAGACACTCACACACTAGTTCATGGCTTCTCTCATGATCCGGAAACATTGTCTGAACTCCTTCCCGGAATGGAGGGGTCTTCCCCCCGATGGTTTATGGGCTCCATGTCAGCCCTGCCTGGCGAATCCCCTTCTGGACTGAATGGGTCTGTCAAAAACATGTGACTCGCGACGACTTTGGTTTCCCGTTGAAGCAACCTGAAGACCGGGGTATCCTCCGTCCCTGACCCAACGTCGTCGCGGAAATCTGGCGTTGTTGGTTCTGGTCACACTCTCAACATGCTTTTTGTGGATTTTAGGCAGCCTTGCAGAGCTGAAACAACATGCTTTTTGTGGATTTTCTGCACAATTCTCTGAAAAGACCTCATTTGAACAGGCCCGAATGGCTATTTGTAGACAGGAGCCCCGGGGCATTTCAGTTGTTCACCAAGCTCTTGGGGCCCCACGCCCGAAACATGATGTTCGCATATTTCCCCGTGCCGGTGCTGCCTTCCAACTGCTGAACACAGCATGAAAACACCATTGCGGGCAAATTTATGGTCAAGCTCAGTGATGGTCAGGTGTGCGTATATGTATACATACCTCATATGTATGTATATATATATATATATTTATATATTATATTATATGTTTCTTCTAGGGCCTGTACTTTCTTGGTTTGGGGTTACTCATAGACTCATAGTTGGTTTATGCTGGGTTTGAGGATGAGGTGTGATGACTCTTAGGGCTTCACTTCGCCGGGCTTGGGGCGACTTTTGCTTTTGCCGTTTTCTCGAGGTTGCTCATTGCCTCAGGGGAGCGTTCTGGCTGATGGGGGCGTGGCTTGGATTGCAGGACGTCTTGTCTGCGGGTTCAGTCTAGACAAACTCCGCGGAACAAGGCATCCCAGCAATGAAACGCAAACCCAACAACTGCAACACTAGCCCCAAACCCAAACAAACAACACCCTCAACAACCCCTACGCCTCGGACTAAATCCCATCCGGAATCAGCCAAACATCATCCCCGATCCTGCCTGAACCCAAGACAAGCTCTGATTCTTCATTCAAGTCACTACTATATTGTTGTAAAACTTGACCTGTTCAGATCTCTGGCTCTGGTGATTGCCATCCACAAGAACTCACAAGTGATCAAATGACAAACCATGGTAGCATCATCACCG
>CAUJNA010003239.1:904595-1107095 GCA_963377175.1 Effrenium voratum
GGCACCCTTTGTGGGCATCACTCAAATCGGAATTCATGTCCGCCCACCATTTTGAGGAGATTCCCTATTAAGGCCCTATTACAATCCACTGCCATATCAAGTTTGCAGGTGAGAACATATCCTGATGCGGCTTCAGCGTTCTTTTATAGCGGACTCGGATGGAGCGGCAGCCAGAGAGTTGCAAGAAATCATAGCTCCCTGCGTATGGTACGCCCCTGCGACTCTGCAGCCAGGAATGGTCGCATTCCACGCTGCAAATCCCAGAGCAGCAAAGGCATCGCCGGGCGCCTTCCAAAAGCCTGCCACCCACCAGAAAAATGGGGCGTTTTCCGCGTTGTGGCTACTACCATTGGGCCGGACGGAAGCCAAAAGTCCGGCAAAAAGTCAATTTGCTTTGGATCCAAGGAGAAATACCAGGGAAGTTCTGTCAACTGCAGCAAAAGTACTCCCAGTGCACAAGTCGAAAATAGCAAGAGCATTAAGTGCAGCTGGCTCCGCAACACTTCGATGCCACGTTCTCAGGAAGATTAGGAAGCTCTTGGTCCATTAGTCGATCATTAGTTGATGTCGTTCGAACATGGTTCCCACTATCCCCAACCCACTGTCCCCAAGGGCAAACGGGGCATATACCCTTCACACAGG
The DNA here is from genome assembly GCA_963377175.1 of Effrenium voratum. Taxonomy (NCBI): domain Eukaryota; class Dinophyceae; order Suessiales; family Symbiodiniaceae; genus Effrenium; species Effrenium voratum. The sequence goes on from CAUJNA010003239.1 coordinate 905,238, forward strand.
GATCATGTGGCTGTATATTACGTTAAACCCCGGGGGGTGGTTTGGGGGTAGAATCCATCTTAGAGTAGTGCACAAGACAAAAACAACTTGTGGGGACATGAGCCAGCCAAAATGAGCTTGTATCAAACAGCAGCCCCTGTGCTTCCGCTCTGAAAAGATTGATTTGGCCATGCTTCAGTACGACTGAGCAACGAGCGCTAGATGTTTGGGAAATGTAGTTGTATATCATCTTCTCTTAATCAACATGCAAAGCAAACGCAAACGCACACAGACAAACCTACTCACATCGGGTAGCATCAAAGGCACTCATGGCTGCGGAAATGTGTCAAAGGAAAATCATGTGCCATGCTCAATACCTCCTGGCGCGGTTTGGACCAAACAGCTTTGCCTGGAAGACGTACATTGTTGCGTATCCATACAAAGTCGCTCGCAGAAAAGGCCAATGTCCCCAGCGAGTGTAAACTACCCGCAAAGCCGGCTTGCTTCACTTGATCAGGACAATTGTAAGCTTTGGCACTCTAGCAAGGAAATCAAAAACTTCTAAGTCTAGGTCCTCCAGTAGAGAGGTTAGAACAAGGGTACCTTTTTTTCGGTAGTCTATTTTAGTAGGGGAACCCCCCAAAAAAGGGCTGAGAAAGGGCACCTAGCTGGGGGACCTAGACTAGGGAGGAATTCCAAAACTGGTAAGTCTCACGAGAATGCTGTGCATTTCAGTGCATGCAAGCTGAGACCGCGAAGGGCCCGCAGCTGATCTCTTAAGCCGCATCCCAAAGCCACGACTGCCGTGAAACCACAGGGGTCACTGGGTTTCCCCTTCAAAAGTTGCAATTTACCGGTAGCTTCCATAACGGTCGCCACGTTTGAAGGTTCCAAAAAAAGGGAAATGAAGGAAACCCCTGAACAACCGAGGGAAACACAAGGCGTTGGCTCCAATACACTTTTCGATGGTTTTTCTTTGGCTTCCTCGAGGAATTTGGGCTTCCGTTGCGAACACGCTGCTGGAACCTTAGGCACTTAGCTCTTTCCAGCAAATCACGCTTCTTGAACAGTCACAAAAACACCCTTTCACGTCTTTGGCTTCTGAATTTAGAAGCCATCGTTTGTTGGAGGCGTAACATGGTGCAAGTTCTGTTGATAGTCAAAACATGTCAAATCGAAGTGCTTAATCAGCAGACTTAATTGCCCTAGACTTGCTCCAGCAAGATGATTGCTTGCCAATTGCAGCTACATGAAACAATTACAAGGTGATGGTCACATTCTTCAGATGGGGTCCAGGGACTTGTGAGGCACGCAAGCGCCCACAGTGCAGAATTCTATCTGAAGCCTTGCAAAGCCTTTGACCATGGTCAACTGCACTGGAGGAGATGGGATTCAATCCTTGTGCTTCACTTGGTTGACGTTGGAAGGGGAGCAAACATTTAATTTTTCGCAGTTCAGTGGGGTTTCCTACTAAACCACAATAAGCAAAAATGTAAAATGCTTCCCAACAACAACCATGTTCAAACCTTATGGTTCATTTAGGCCGCATACCCTGCAGAAGCTCTTGCTTTGATTTGACACCTAAACGACAGGTCGGAGTTGGACTGGCTTTCTGCGAAGCGAACATAACATTGCACGCAGCGAAAACGCATAACCATATGAGCTGCATTCAAGATATGCGGTTCCTGCAAGGGACCTGGGAACAAAATGTTTTCGGCCCGCCTGGTGCTTCTGGACCAAGAATCTTGAGTCCCATATCATGAAGCCCGAAGAGCAGTTGACCAAAGCTCGGGGGATCTTCACAACCCCTTGATATGGTTTGTAAGAAGCTTTGCTTTTTGCTGGGTTGCTGTTGACCCCTCCGCAAAAAGTTTAACATTTCGTGGGCTTAGTGGCAAGCCCCTTGAATTCCCAAAAAGTTAAAGTCTAAAGATCCATCCCAATAGCAGTCAAGTTTGCAGCCCCCCACCAAAAACGAACCGTCCCAGAACAGTGAAGGGATCTAAGCCAAGGAGCCATCGGCAGAGCCGAGGGCCGCGCCGGCAATTGGCCTCGATGGAAAAAACCGACCAAACCGGTCACCCAAAGGGAAAGCTTGCCTTCGGTGTCCTGAAAAGCCCCTGTAATAGGGCTTCCCAAATTGAGAAACACGCAGTGGTTTGTTTACACCCCTCAAACCTTCTAGACTTCAACGGCAAACCATGGAAAGCCGCGCCGCGTAGCTGCAATGTTTGATCCTTCCATCACCCACCCCACAGAAAGGGTTTTTGCCGACCGTGGTGTCTATTGTGCAAACGTCAAATGGCTGCGATCAAATTGGCGGCCCTATCAAGAGTACCATGTTTACCCCCAACCAAGGCCTACCCAATACATCAAAATTCGTCATTTCTGTGGTGACCTGGTGATCCCAAAATCAAACTCATTTCAGGGTCTACCTCCAAACGCCGATTGCCATGCCAACCAAATTCGGTGAACCTCGGGGAGAGGGGCCATCCAGAGTACATATCTCAACCGCCCTATGTGGTTTGTTGGGGTATGTCCGATTTGGACTTTAGACGACCCACATGCTGAGGTCTCACTCTTCTTTGGATGAGATCCTGAAGGGCTTGCTCGACTCAAAGTCAGCTCTGTGTTGGACCTAAAAAGCAAGTTGGTAGGTTTGTTTGCTTCTTCGTCTTCTTCTTCTTCTTCGTCTTCGTCTTCTTCTTCTTCTTCTTCTTCTTCTTTACGCCTGCTGACTCAACAAACACACACACACACACACAACCAATCCCCGGCGGCCGGTCGTGCCACTCGTGCCGCGATGGCCTTGAGGTGACGGCTCGCAGGTCAACCCATCAAACCCGGCGGAGGCCTGGCGAGAAATCGATCGGCACCAGCGACCCCGTGGGCCATGCGGAACACACGCGGTGGCTGGCTTGGCTCCGGTGTTTTCCGGCTGATTTAGCTGTTCAAACTTCCAAAAGCCAAAAAACAACTGGGGAAAAGACAGGCGCAAAAACACCAGGAAGCTGGAGCAGTAAAGAACATAGACAGGTGTTTCTAACTACCAAAGAGCAGGGTTGGCCAATCCTCGTCCACTGCGAGGAGAAGTGGGACTGTGTGTAACCCAAGGACTTCCCGGAGTGTCTGAAAGACCAGAAAATGAGTGCCTCTCAGCTGGGTGATCGTGACAAAATAAATCCCAATATCGGTGTTGAGTCAAAAGAAACCGGCCAAACACAAATCACATTGACCACTCAGAGCGGATTTGCTTCCCACACAGCAATATCCAACCAGCGTGTCCCTCTTAAGTGAATCAATCAACATCAACAACAACTGTACGAGAATACTATGGATCATAGTGGCCACTGACTTCGCGTGAGCAATCTGATGTTGAGGCCAGGCACTTTCGGTGTGCTGGAACCAAGGACCGACTTCCAGGGATACTAGCTTCCATTTGGTTAATACCCCTGGAAAAAAATGAAAATATTTCACGTAGTGATAGATTCCCTTTAAAACAAACAGGGGAAAATAAACAAATAGTATTAAGCAAATGGAAGCTAGAAGGGCGTTTACAATAAACATGGGGGTGGTTTCTTGAGGGACCTCGTGAGGCCCTTTGAATGAGGAGAAAGGCCGTCCCTGCACACCCAGAAGCTGACAGCGGGACTGCCACTGCGAAAGTAGATGATATAGTACAATCCCCTTGTCGGCAAGGAAGATGAGCTAAACCCAAATGGCTGGGGGGGAGGGAATATGCCATCTAGTTTCTTTCACCCGACTGCGACCCATGTCACGGACACAAACATTCTTGAGAGAAAGTTCAAATCGAGACTGAGTTATCATCCTGGCTCATGGAACAAAGGCAACTTCCAGTCCGGAATGGGCTGAATCAACAGCACGTAATTATATCAGCTATATTAAATGCACGTCGATTGCCAACGACAATGAATCTAAGCGAACACCCGAAGTAGAAACCATTGTTGGAGCTTTCGGAAACATACGTGTTCCGAACAAAACACACATGACGTTTGAGCCGACCCGATCCAACCACATGTGTTTGCTAGCTGTCCTAGCTCCATCACACCTGCGGGCTGCTGGGAGTACAAGCCGGTTTGAAGTTACCCTCCGCTCTGACAACTTCGATAGCGATTGGCAAAATGCTGTCCCTCTTTAGAAGTGGTCAGCATGCAGCTGTAAAGCTCCATTTGTCCGCATGAGCATATCTTTGTCGACGGCTGGGAACAGCCTGACCACGTGCCGCAACACGTGCCTTTGTACATGTCCATATGCTGGAAACCTGTTGCGTGAGCTGCTGCCCTCATTTTGGTTGGATCTTCACATGTTTTGTTTGCTCGAAATGCTGGAATATGGAACCGGCCTAAATGCAAGACAGTTACATCTTGCACAGACTTCCGACCTTGCGCGTGCCACACACACAAATAAGATCATACAAGCCGCCCTTCCAGTCCCTCATCTTTCCCGCGTCGCATCTAGATTGGTCTGCACACGCTCTCGGCGCCACTCAGAGAAGCATGGAACAGCGGGCGCGGCAGGCCTGGCGGCTTCCGCAGGGCCAGCCGGAAAAAAAACACGGGGTAACATGGTGGTCGTTTTGCAAAGCGATGGAATGTGGGCATCTCGGGGAGCTGCTCTGCAACATGACCCTCGCAGGTAGACACTCAATATCAAGGCCACCCTCACCCACAAGATCTGGAAGCAACACAACTCACAAAAAACGCAGCTAACATGTATCAAGGAAAAGCACCACAGCCGCTTCCACAACTACGTACCACCACCGCCACCACCACCCACACCACCGCCGCCACTACCATCATCGCCACAGTCACCACAACAGCCACCACCACCACCGCCACCGCAACAGCCACCACCACCGCTACTATTTGAGATTTGAGGTGTCAGAGCGCAAGTGGCCCTTCCTTGCAGTTCCGGTCTCCCAACTCTCGCGCCGTCCATCTGCATCCCCGCCCGGCAAACGTCGTGCAGTCCAGTTCATCCTAATGCCAAATTCGGACTAGTCCGGAGTGGTGGCACGTTGGGGGGGAGGGGGTGCGGAGTCCTCAAAGTGGAACGGTCCAAATGAATCCGAACTCAGAACCAAGGAAAGCTTCCAAGACTAAACTCATGTTCAGCCACTACATTGGGCAAGGATCCCCACGCTTCGCACGCGTCCTTCCCAAAGAGCTCGGTTCACAAAATCGAATCCCCCTGGCAAGCGGCAAGCGCGCAGCTTCAACGCCCTCCCCCTTTCCCTTTCCACCACCACCCTGAGGGTTGGGACTTGTTTAATTGCTTGCCCCCATGGGAGCTTCTCAAAGTCCATGGGAAGAAGACACAGCAAACCAACTCCAGGAAACAAGACCCACCAGCGAACACCTCCACCAGTTTTGTGCCTCACCCTATCAATCCGACGGCTTTGAGAGCCTTGGGACGCGAACTCCAGGTTTGGCTTTCCGATGGCCCACCTGAAACCGAGCCGACCCGCTTCGGCCCGGAAAATGAACGAAGTGAAAGCAGACCCGTGGAGCCCGCTAAAACAAACTGGAAATCGCAAAAAACATGAACCTAGTGGTCTTGTCTTTGAAACATCCCTTCGGATAGGAAGACCAAAGGGAAACCCGGTTTGGTGGGGTCTAGCTTGTAAAGTGGTTCAAACCCAACCGGGAAAGAGAGCAACTGGAAGCTCCCCAGAAAGCTGGCTTAAGCACCCTATTGTAACCTCAAGGTTGCATCTGAAATCCCAACTGAGAAGACCACGAATGAACACTGAAAAACCTAACACCTGAGCCTGTTGAGATGACCGCTAAAACATGTTCAGCCTTTAGGGAAATGACGAAGACGCAGGAAAAGCACAATTAATGGGTGCACCAAGAAGGAAAACCAACGGAACCTTGTATCAAAGCGGAAGCAAGCATGAATATCCAAACCACGTGAAACCAACAACAAGCTGGTAAAACAAAAACAATCTAAACCACTGAGCAGGCGATAGAGGGGCATTTAAGCCCCCCTACAAATGGACATGGTAAAACGGTAAAACAGGGCACAACACCACATCTGTGACCGCCAAGAAAGACGTCCCTCAACTCCAAAGAAGCCGGCCCAAAGCGCAAAAAAACATCGAGAAGCCCCAAAACCACAACCCCCAGGGGTGGATTTGGTCGGGTGAGCTATAGCTCATGCCCAACAAGGTCGAACTCGTGTGCCCCCGAAACTTCGAATCGAAGCTCCCCAAGCAAACCCCCAAGGAACCCCCAAAAAAACAAATCCTCAAAAAACCCAAAGGAACCCTTAAAAAACAACCAAGAAGCCCTAAACAAAACAAATAGGAAGCCAAAAAAAAACAAAGAAACCCCAAGACTCTCCACCTACTCCCCTTGCACCTAGCCCCCCCCTCTTGAGGAGGGATTCCATTGGGACCGTTTCGGCTGAAGGCGCAGCAGCCGCGCGTGGCTGGCTTCGCGGAAGTCCTCCGCCTCCAGCGCCTGGGCGTCCAACGCGGCCCTCCGGCACAGCGCCTCGGCGGCCGAAGGCGGCGGCCGAAGGGGCGGCGGGGCGGCGGGGCGGCGGGGTGGGGCCAGGGGATTTTGGGGGGAACCATTGTGTAACTTAGGTTTATTTATTTACTTCAAATTTCATATGTATACATATATATATATATATATCGTTCTTTGTTGGTTTCTTTCTTTGTTTTGTTTTGGGGGGGGAGGAGGGGTGTATGGATTTGTCTTGCTGGTTCTTAGGGAATCTCAGTAGCTGTGGGAAACCTACGGTTTGTTTTCAAGGAAACCACAAAGGATGGTTGGCTAGAGGTAAATTCCCTCGTTCTCTGCTGAGAAATAGAAAGCTTGGGTTGCAGGGTGAAAGTTCCTTTTTGGGTCGTGTTTTGGCAGCCCAAAACTAGGTAAAACCTTGTACCCCAGGGACTTACATGGCTTTGGTGGAGTACAATCATGGGGTTCCTCACTTACAACACTGTAAAGGTCCCCAATAGATACACATGAGTAGGGTCAAAATTAACCCATCAGGGGAACGCAGGCTTTAGTCTTTGGTCTTTGTTTCCATTTACCAGGGTTCCATTTTGGGTGCTTATTTTTGACCCACACCCACATGATTCTCCAGTAAAGTGCCCGTCCATTCCACTTATGGCCCGACGACGCAAAGGGCTTGAGTCTCCAAAGCCCAGTGGAATTCCATATAAAGAGGGCACCAACCCTTCAGCTTTCAACAGGGAAAACAGAGCCTCACTGGGTGTCAGGGGAGTCTAGCTTGCAACGTTCTTTAGGGTATCGGCCTTTTTAGGATCGGACAAATCGGAGGGTCCGTTTCTTCAATGTGAGATTGGGCAGTGGCTTCAGTGAAGGCGGCCTGAAGGCGGACAAACAGCTTGCATTTGATGCAGTGGCGGTAAGTATCGCTCATCTCTGGTGGTTTCCGATGGCCACTAGTTGAACACGAAAGTGAATCTGCTTTTTGAACACGAAAGTGAATCTGCTGTGTACCATACGACGACAGAAGGCTGATCAATATCTCCAGGATACATCGAGTGTATCAATGGGGTGCACCTGCTGCCAGCTTGACGCATGCGGTTAACCCCGGATTAATAAACCCCTGCAGGTTGATTAACAGGGGGGTGTCCCCTTTTAGTGGGGATTCATCACTTTTAGAGGGAACACCCCCCTAAAAATGGGACGGGTTTATTAATCCGGGGTCAACATTAAATTTCGCACCGCTTCGCTTACAGAAACCCTCTGATGCAGCCAGCAGCCGGCCTCGTGCTGCACGGACATCTTGGCAAAGGCCCAGATGGTGGCGGACATATCCTGGGCTGTTCTTAGACCCCCTAGAGGATGCAACGATGCTGGTGCGAGCAGTGCTTTTACCCAGTCTCAAAGATTCCCTCCATTTGCTTAAGTCCCCTGGAAAAAATAATAAAATATGTCCAGTAGTGATAGAGTCCCTTTATTAGGGAAAATGAAAATATTCTTCACCAAATGAAAGACTCAAAGGTCCAACAAAGCGCCGAGTGTCCTCAATTGTGCGCTCCTCTCGCGCGCAGATGCGCGTGCCCAGCCACTCGAACAAAGGCTGGCGGCAGTAGTCCAGGCGCGCGAAGGCGACGGCCACGCGCGCCAGGCTGCTCGCGCTGAGCTGGTCGATCTTCCACATGATCTCCACGGCCAAAGCCGGGATCAACTCCTCCCAAATTCTTGGTTGCTGTTGAGCCCCTGCAAAAAGTTTCACTTTTTGGGGGTTTAGTGGAAAACCCCTTGATTTTCCAAAAAGTTAAAGTCTAAAGATCCAACCCAATAGCAGTCTAGACTTGGCTGGACACAAGGATTTTCTGGATGCAGTCCGTAGACGTCCCGTTATTTGCTTTGTGAGCCTTTGATGGACATCAAAATACATGGTTGTGTCCACAAAACAGGAATCGAAGAATTTCACATGTCAATCCATGAGCCAACTCTTTCTAATTAAACAACACGTGCACTAACAAAAATACAAAGAAAAAGAAAACATACACAACATCGCGCGCAACCACATCTCCTCGTGAAAAAGCATCAGCTCGGCCTGACTTGCAATGGCCAACATGCGCCTGTCAACTTTGTCGTTAAGCCGGCAGCAACAAACATCGGGTGCTAAGCACGTCAACTCCGACAAGCATGACAGCAAGTGCCGCGATCTCGGGGACCCTTTCAGGTGGAGAAAGCAGAAAGGTTGCCCTCGAACAAAAAAAACATCGCAGTTGCTTTCTGCTCCCCTGCTAAATGCTTGACTTTTAGTGGCTTAATGGAACACCCATTAGTTGGCAAAAAGATAAAGTCCTAACATCCAAGCAAATTTGAAAGACTTTCAACCATCTTTGAACATAAACTCCTTTGAGCTGAACTCTTTTGCATGACCTCCAACATCTGCTCAAATGTTCACCAGTTCCTAACTGGCTGCGTCCAACACAGGGGCCCCTTGTGATTTTGACAAGGGGGACAAAAACACTGCACCAACCGGCTGTGACTCGCATCCAAACGTTTGTGACGAAGGTAAACTCACCATCATAGGGGGCCTTTTGGAAAAATAGAAGGCCCTGGTAAATTGATTAACTCCCATCTAAACCAGTGCCATCTATTTTTCACCAAACTAACCTAAAACAGGACACCTATGCTCATCATTTCCTTCCCGTCTTCCTCTTTCCACCCCCCCCCCCAGGACCCTCCACGACTGCTTTTTGGGCCTAAAAATTCCTTCGAACAAAAACTTGCTGGTGCGCGAAATCGGCAGGGAATGAGAGATGCAACCCTTCTAAACCATAGTCAACGTGTGGCTTCCTTCATTTTGAGGGAATCCCAAAAACGGATGTCATTCCCTTTGACTCCTTCCCTACCGATTTCGCACCTTCAAGAACAAACACGAAAACTAACACTTCTAGGGGTTGATTCCCCATTATTTTCAACCTTCGTTCTTTTCAAACACCAGCTGTTTCCCAGAGTTTTTGCAGGTTTTCTGGAAAGAAGGATCCCTGGAAAGAATGGGGAAGTTACCCCTAGAAAAATGGCTTGGTAGATGGAAACTAGGGATGGTGCGGGGTGAAAAAAAAGGTTCCCAAAATGGAAGCCCCTAGAAGGTTCCCAAGAATGGGAATGGAAGCCAAGAAGTTACCCTTCGAAAACCCCGTGGCTCGATCAATTTTTGATCAAGGTGCGAAGGCGCAGAGGCACTTGGCCAGCTCCTCCCCAGAGAACTCCTCCAGGGGAAACCTCACATATACTCGGTTGCGAAACCTGCGAAGCCCTGCTAAAATCTTAACTTCTAGTGGTTTAATGGCAAAATCCATTAGTTGGCAAACATTTTAAGTCCTAACATCCAAGCAAGATGCAACAAAGAAAAGGACTCCGTGGCCCGCGGCCCTCCAAGGGGCTCCACGCGTTTCATGTTTTCCCGTGCTTCTGAACATCTCGAAATTAGGAATCCGTGGCCTCAAAAATGGGCGGACCATCCAGCACGGGGCTCCAGAAATGTATTTTTCCCGTGCTTCTCACAACAGGAATCAACCAAAATGGTTGCACACCATGCCCAGCTTGTTGAGAAAAACCCTCATGTGAACTGGCAATTTAAGTTAGACTTCCTTGGGAGACCGTGCAAGTCGTAGCTGTTTCTCAACTAGTTTTGACCAACCCCGCGCTCCATCGCTCCATGGTTTGGACACAGCATCCAGATGCATCCAGATCCAGTTGTAACCAGTGACCCCCGACCCCCCCCAGCCAGCAATAGCCGTATACTTGTTGGGCCATTTCTGTTGCCGAACCCAAGAGATGTGGGTGCAACTGAACCAGGAAGGCCTCGAGCCTCGTGTCTGAGGGATATGCTTCAAAAAACGCGGCGCACCAATCTGCACACTGGGCTGTCCTTTTCCAAATCCCCTGCTAAGCTAAAAGTTAAACTCTTGGTGGGTCAAATGGAACCCCCACCAAACCCACCAAAAACCTGAAAAGCTAAGGAACCGGATGGCTGGGGACCACCAAGAGAGCAACATCCTCCCCAAAACCAGAGCTCGTGCGTTCCCGTCGACAGAGTCATGGCCCGACTCCTCCAGTCGCTGCGCCATCTCCGCCCCCAGGACTTCCATTGTGCCTTGCGAAGCGAAGGTGTCGCCGGCCACGGCCAAGGCCCAGGAGAACCTGAGGCGCTTCTCGTTGCCGTGGAACGGAAAGGGTGCCATCTAGAGGAAACTACCTGGAGTCTCCATGACCCCTAAAAAAATGGGGTCATTACCCACAATTTTATTTTAAGGGTCATGGAGACTCCGGGAACCCCCAGGTTCCACGTTGGATGGGAGGCATCCGCTACATCAAACGGACGTCGAGCAAGGCCCGAAAGGAGATCAAGCCCACAGGAGATATGGAGAATTTGGGAAAAGGACTGTGTTGAGATGGGAATCACATAGCTGGCTATCCCAAGTTTGGGAATGACTCCTGCTAAGTACAAAGATTGACTGACACTACCTGCTTCCCAAGAACGACATGCTACCATTGCGTCCAAATTGGATGTAGACTAAGGGTAATGGAACCCCCTGCAGATTGACCTGGAACAAATACATCAGAACTCCTTTAGGCTCGAAATCTAGCCATCTCAAAGCATTGCAGATTGGTTGCTCGTGTGTCAACCAGGTCAACATGGCCACAGCGACATTGTATTCTATGGGTCGGTCTCTCATGTGTGGGAAACCCTTTTTCGGTTGACAGGAAACCAGAAGGACACCAGGCATTTTTGAGGCGTCCCCTAGTTGAACACCTTCCATTTGGTTGAGACCGATGGCAAAAAAAAGTATATAGTGATAGATTCCCTTGAAAACCAACAGGGGAAAATAAACAAATACTCTTAAGCAAATGGAAGACACCCATGTCTCCACTCCCACAAATTCCAAGCGACATGGTCAGTGCACTGGCGGGCATCCCTGCCAACTTCTTCGGAACGACAGCGCAAACTTCTTGCATCAGCTCAGTCCTCACAGTCTGCAAGTCGCCGAAAACACGATGCTGCATCCACTTTTCAAGCCATTCTCCCATTGGAGCAGATTGGTGCATAGTTTGGCTGAAGAGGTTTTAACCCACCTAAAAGGCACCAGAAGGAGACAAAGCACTCCAAACTCCCTTTTCTTCCCCATGCCGCCAGATTGTTCAGCGCATTGGCGAGCACCGATCAAGACATGCGCTTTGCATGGGGATGGTGATGGTGATGGTGATGGTGTGTGTGTGTGTGTATGTGTGTGTGTGCTTTGTGTGTGCCTGGTGTCTGTCTGTGTCTGTGTCTGCGTCTGCATCTGCATCTGTGTCTGTGACTGCATCTCTGCCTGCGCGTGTGTGTCTGTGTCTGTGTCCGTGTCTGTGTCTGTGCCTGTGCGTAGGGGCTTGAGGCTCGAAGGAAGCATATAGCGCACCCAAGAAACGTCAATGCAATCCTGACAGGGACAGGTCGTTCGGGATGTCTGCTCAAACAGCCTCTGAGGCGTTGTCGGCAACTCGGTGGCTTGTCTTTCGGGTACCAATCTGCCGGGCAGAACCGGTCTGGCAGATGTAAGTGACTAAGCTTTGCGCTCAATCTGGCAAAAAGAACTGCGTAACCCCTGGCGGAAGCAGCGAGGAAGCAGGGCAAAGTCAGGATTTAACAGCCACGGTGCACCATTTTGTTTGGTTTAATTGCTGATTTCCGTTGCTTGTTGACATCGCCTTGCTTTTGAAATCCTTTGTTCGCACCTTCCCGTGTTGTCTTCAATGATTCAACTTTCTGATATCTCTGTGTGCGCAATCTGAAGCCTTACAAAGGCTAGTTGCAACTGCTTAAATTGTCTGGCATGCGGGTCTGACAGACTGGTCCTGTCGCAGGTACCTGAACCAATTTAGAAAGATGAATTTTGGGCACCAATTGCTGGAGTCGCTCAATCATCCGAAAGCACAAGCATCAAGAAACAACTTCAACACAAGCTGTGACAGCACCAATCACAGCGAAACGCAAACTCGCCATTCTGAGGCAAAAGGTCTGCGCTGTTTCCCCAACATGTGGGTGTGGCTCAAAATTAAAGAGCCAGGGTTACGCATGTTTTAGTCTTTGGTTCCATCTACAGGTGCCATTTTGGTGCACGTTTTTGAGCCACAGCCATGTGAAAGCCACCACGTCTTCTAAACCCCTTTGCGTGTTCGTCTTCGCTGCATCTCTCGCAACACTTCTGGACCGGGGATCCGCGTGCAGAGATGCAGCTGAGTTGGGTATGTGTCAAAAGGGCCTCCTCAAGGTTTGTCGCTTGGGTGCGTCTTTTTTGAGGGCACCCCCTTTTTGGTGGTGTGCCTTGTTCTAGGTCACCAACAGGGCCCTTGACACTGTGTGTGTGTGTGTGTCTGTGTCTGTGTCTGTGCCTGTGTGTCTGTGTGTCTGTGTCTCTGTGTCTCTGTGTGTCTGTGTCTCTGTGTCTGTGTCTGTGTGTCTGTGTGTCTCTGTGTCTCTGTGTCCGTGTGTCTGTGTGTCTGTGTGTCTGTGTGTCTGTGTGTCTGTGTGTCTGTGTGTCTGTGTGTCTGTGTGTCTGTGTGTCTGTGTGTCTGTGTGTCTGTGTCTGTGTGTCTGTCTGTGTGTCTGTGTGTCTGTGTGTCTGTGTGTCTGTGTGTCTGTGTGTCTGTGTGTCTGTGTGTCTGTGTGTCTGTGTGTCTGTGTGTCTGTGTGTCTGTGTGTCTGTGTGTCTGTGTGTCTGTGTGTCTGTGTGTCTGTGTGTCTGTGTGTCTGTGTGTCTGTGTGTCTGTGTGTCTGTGTGTCTGTGTCTGTGTGTCTCTGCTGTGTGTCTCTGTGTCTCTGTGTGTCTCTGTGTCTCTGTGTGTCTCTGTGTCTCTGTGTCTCTGTGTCTCTGTGTCTCTGTGTCTCTGTGTCTGTGTCTGTGTCTCTGTGTGTCTCTGTGTCTCTGTGTCTCTGTGTCTCTGTGTCTCTGTGTCTCTGTCTCTGTGTGTCTGTGTCTCTGTGTCTGCTGTGTGTCTGTGTCTCTGTGTCTCTGTGTGTCTGTGTCTCTGTGTCTCTCTGTGTCTCTGTGTCTCTGTGTCTCTGTGTCTGTGTCTCTGTGTCTCTGTGTGTCTGTGTCTCTGTCTCTCTGTGTCTCTGTGTCTCTGTGTCTCTGTGTGTCTGTGTCTCTGTGTCTCTGTGTCTCTGTGTCTGTGTGTCTCTGCCTCTCCGTGTCTCTGTGTGTCTGTGTCTGTGTGTCTCTGTGTCTCTGTGTCTCTGTGGCTGTGTCTCTGTGTCTCTCTGTGTCTCTGTGTCTCTGTGTGTCTGTGTCTCTGTGTGTCTGTGTCTCTGTGTCTCTGTGTCTGTGTGTCTGTGTCTCCGTGTCTCTGTGTGTCTGTGTCTCTGTGTCTGCGTCTCTGTGTCTCTGTGTGTCTGTGTCTCTGTCTCTCTGTGTCTCTGTGTCTCTGTGTCTGTGTGTCTCTGCCTCTCTGTGTCTCTGTGTGTCTGTGTCTCTGTCTCTCTGTGTCTCTGTGTCTCTGTGTGTCTGTGTGTCTGTGTGTCTGTGTGTCTGTGTGTCTGTGTGTGTGTCTGTTTCTCTGTGTCTCTGTGTCTCTGTGTCTGTGTGTCTGTGTGTCTGTGTGTCTGTGTGTCTGTGTGTCTGTGTCTCTGTGTCTCTGTGTGTCTGCGTCTCTGTCTCTCTGTGTCTCTGTGTCTCTGTGTCTCTGTGTGTCTGTGTCTCTGTCTCTCTGTGTCTCTGTGTTTCTGTGTCTCTGTGTCTCTGTGTCTCTGTGTTTCTGTGCGTCTGTGTGTCTGTGTGTCTGTGTGTCTGTGTGTCTGTGTCTCTGTGTCTCTGTGTCTGTGTGTCTGTGTGTCTGTGTGTCTGTGTGTCTGTGTGTCTGTGTGTCTGTGTGTCTGTGTGTCTGTGTGTCTGTGTGTCTGTGTGTCTGTGTGTCTGTGTGTCTGTGTGTCTGTGTGTCTGTGTGTCTGTGTGTCTGTGTGTCTGTGTGTCTGTGTGTCTGTGTGTCTGTGTGTCTGTGTGTCTGTGTGTCTGTGTGTCTGTGTGTCTCTGTGTCTCTGTGTCTGTGTGTCTGTGTGTCTGTGTGTCTGTGTCTCTGTGTCTCTGTGTCTCTGTGTCTGTGTGTCTGTGTGTCTGTGTGTCTGTGTGTCTCTGCGTCTGTGCGTCTGTGTGTCTGTGTGTCTGTGTGTCTGTGTGTCTGTGCGTCTGTGTGTCTGTGTGTCTGTGTGTCTGTGTGTCCGTGTGTCTGTGTGTCTGTATCTCTCTGTGTGTCTGTGTCTCTGTGTCTCTGTGTCTCTGTGTCTGTGTTTGTGTGACCCCAATTTTGGATGAAAAAGAAGAGACGACTCCAATTTGGTTTTCGGAGAGACAAACCCGGAGGTGTCCCTCCTTTTCCTCAGGGATCCGGCCTGCGAGTCGTTTGGCTGCAAGGAAACATGAGGGGAAACCGTAGAGCAGAAAGGCAACACCCAATTCGTTAAAACCGGGTATGTTTCACAGGTTTTCCAAGCAAGGGGGAGCAAAGTAAGCTTGCTGTTTTTCTTAGAATTGGTAAAATGTCGCAACAGAACTTCAAGGCCATAAGCTGAAAACCGCCACTGGGCCGCCCTCAGGTCCCCCGCCAAGAGTTTCACTTTTAGTGGGTTAAATGGAAACTACCACTAAACCAACAAAAAACCTAGAAAGCTAAGGAACCGGATGGCTGGGAGCCACCAAGCCCAGCACAACATCCTCCCCAAAACCAAAAAGCTAAGGAACAGGATGGCTTGGGGCCATTGGTCCTGGCATGGCTGGCTGCCGCCATGGCCAGTCCCGCCAGCGCCCTGCCCGAGAAGCTTCGCAGCTCCCGCCGCAGCTCGGGCCGCTCCAAGGCCTGGCTGACGGGTGGCTGGGCACCGTCGAAGGCCTCGAAGAGGGACCTGGGCCGTACGCGTGGGAGACGGAGAGGGGCGGGCCTGGATCTCCCTGAAGTCTGAAAGTTGGATTGGGTTTCCCTGAAACGATTGCCACTTCCATAGGATCTCCCTGAAATCTGAAAGTTGATCAATTCACTGGTGTTACTTCCTTGAGACGATCGCCACTTCAGGCTCCACAAAGGGAAATGGAGGAAACCCTGTTGGAAGCATTGGACCATTGGACCCCACTTTGCCTCTCCTTTGTTTTTTCCTCGCGCGGTGTCGCTGGGGTCGCGACACTTGCCAAACAGTTGGTGGAGACTAAGGGGCTGACGACGACTTGGCAAAGGGTTGGGGTCAAAGGATTCGTTTCTGTGAAAGGTTGCGAGGAGGGGAGAAAGGTCAAGTACCGTGTTCTGCTGTGCTTCTGTTGTCTTTCCCGGCTTCTGACTGCCCCTTCTGCTGTGCAACACTTTCGTGCATGTGTTTTGTCTGTTCTTATGTTTCGATCTCAATGTTGCTCGTCTGTTGTTGGTTGGGCGGATGTCCATTGTTTGTTGACATTGCTTTCATTTGATGTTCTGCGATGTTGTGTTTCTGCTCTTGTTACTATTAGAAGGGACTAGGGCAGTGGAATTGCGGCGGCAAGAGCCTCCAGTGTTTGTGTTGTTGTACCCTGCTGCTGCTGCTGCTGCTGCTGCTGCTGCTGCTGCTGCTGCTGCTGCTGCTGCTGCTGCTGCTGCTGTTCTGCTGCTGCTGTTCTGCTGCTGCTGTTCTGCTGCTGCTGTTCTGCTGCTGTTTTTTTGCTGCTGCTTTTTTGCTGCTGCTTTTTTGCTGCGACCTTCCGCCATGCACAATTGCAAGCGAGCAGCATCGACATCGCCACGAGCCATCAGCCGAGCTGGGCAAAACCAGCCGCTTCTGTGACTTCAGGTCTTTGAGTGCGATAGAGTAAATGCCAAGCAGTCATGACAGCTCTGATCTGCGTGCAGTGAGTTCATATCATTTCATGAAATGTTTGCAGTGAGTTCATTTCATGATTTTTTGCACGGCTCAATCCTAAGAGCTCAAAGCCAATCTGCTCCATGTCGCACTTGCTCTGCGCAACTCTGGCGCCTTAGACGACTTACCTTGCAGGGTCTCGGGGAACCCTGGTGAACCATCCCTTGTTTAAGGGGGTCCCGCTCGAACCCACGCGACGAATCCAACATGGATTGACCTCACCAACTACAACTCATGGGCCCTGGTTCAACATAGTACAAGGGCCTAAACAGTTGGGTTTGCGGGGTACTTCAAAACCGAAGTCTTCACAGTCATGAGAAAACAAGTCGTTTAAGATTTTGCCCCTACCTTGTTGGATAGTGCGCAGTGCGAAGGTCTGGAATAGGTCGTTCCATCTTTAGGTGCCGCCCAAACATAGTTGGGCCTTGCATGGACTCTGATCACCTCGGGACTTACATGCCCTAAGCCCACCAAACAATCATCGAAGGCAACCTGATGCCAAAAGCTCAGGCTTGGCACGTGCCAAGTCGAGTCCTCTGATCATCTCATCGAAATCCAATAAAACCAACCGCCACTTCGATTCGAGGCGCCTCCGGAAGATGACGAAGATCAAGCACTAACCATGACATGCCGCATTGGGGGGGGGGTGCGGGGTCAACCACTTGGTACGGAAAAGTTCGGCTTTGGGCTTGGGAGGCTAAGCCTCCAAAGCCAAGCCTGAACACCTGAATGCTCAGCTTCTGGGTCCATCATGAAGGTATAATGAAGGTGGTAGGCCTGACTGTAATCTCAAGTAACAGCACCCTACTGAAATGGCTCTGAGTCAGAAATAGGTTCCCAAAATGGCTTGCCCTGGTAAATGGAAGCAAGGACCAAAACCTGAGGTCCACTGGTGGTTTCATTTTGACCCATACCCAAATGATTTGAAGCGGGGTGTGGGGCGCTGCTTGCTTTGGAAAAGAAAATCGCTCCATCTGGTAACCTCGCAGGCCAAGACCTGCCTCATCCTGAAGGGGGCAGGCATGGGCGGGAAACCTGCGGCGATGGGCGTGGCAGGTTTCATCTGCCCGGCAAAAGCCGCCATGGATAAGTTTTGCCTGTCCTGGTTGAGTGAAATTTTAGTCATTGACATTAGGTCAACGTCTCCAACCAATCCAAACCAGTGTTCATGCTCTCCCCAACTCAACGCAACACACTGAGAACAAGCTTTGTTCCTTCTGCTCTGCTTTCACTCGATGCAGCCTGACTTCTGCTGTCTTGCGAGGTTTCCAGAAAAGAGAATACTGAGGCGTCCTTTCAGGTTCCATGGCATTTTCTTTCCAAGCTACGCTGAGCCCAAAGGAATATGAGCATCCTCTCACGAGATGCTCAACCCAAATGTGGGCTTTCCACAAAGGGACGATACTGGATTTGTGTTTCACGGATCCTTACATCATACAGCTGAACATTGCAACTTGTAAATGATGGTGTCCAACTTTATGTTGGTGTTGAAAAAGCCACATGTTTCAAACGGTTGCAAAATGTATCTCCTTTATTTTGGTGTTGAAAAAGCCACATGTTTCAAATGGGTGGGCAAAATGGATCGATCTTTTAAGGAGCCCCGTGTTTCTTCTTTTTTCTCTGGCCATGGAGCACACCGCTTTGCCGCGTTTCCTCAATGGCATCGGCTTGAGATTGGGCTTGGTTGAGGGCAGGTTGGGCTGTGTTTCCGGTGGGCTAAGAATCTTTAAGGGTGCCGCAAAAGCCAAGCAGCCGCAAACGCCAAGCAACAAAACAGCATCAAAAGCAACAAAAAACGCCACCAAAGGCAACAAACACGGCAACATTTTCAAAGAGCTAGTGCACACATCGCGCAAACTCGGCACAGCGACTTCCGGATATTAGTTGATCGGTCTCTGCTAATCAAGGCATGCCCACGTGTAAGCAATTGTACAATCCTTGGCACAAAATTGAACTTCTTGGTCGCACCCAGACAGACACCTGCACCAAGGCGCTTCACTGAAAGGTTGTCAGTCCATACTTGAAAGAAAACTGAGTGGCATGTGGGTTGAAAAAACAACCCCGTGGACAACCCTTGTATCCTTATGCCTCAGTATCGGTCAGTATCGGTTTTTTCCTCTGCATCGGTTCGCAATGTTTTGGCAGCTCTGGCTCGAAAGTCGCGACTTTTCCGTACAAGTGTAGTATGCGAAGTACACTCTGCCAGCTCCCAGCTCCAGCTGGAAAGTCGCAACTTTTCAGTACAAGTGTAGCGCACAAAGTACATTTTGGCAGCTCCGGCTCGAAAGTCGCAGCTTTTCAGCGCAAGCAAGTGTAGTATGGTGTACGTGTAGTATACGAAGTACATTTTGGCAGCTCCACAGCGGAAGTCGCAACTTTTCAGTACAAATGTAGTACACAAAGTACATGTTGGCAGCTCCAGAGAAGGCTGCAGGGCAGCTGGTTGGATTCGGCATGGCGGCCAATGAGTTGGGTATCGGTTGGGTATCGGTTTGGGTATCGGTTTGGGCCCTACAAATTTATGATTCCGCAATCTTGGTTTGCGACAACAACTAGGACCTGATGTGTGTCTTCATGGCTTCTGGGGGTATCGTTTTTTTCCTCTGTATCGGTTTACAATGGTTTTGGCCTGCGAAACAAGTTAAGGGACGGCCCCTTACATAACGAAAAGGCGCGGGGTTGTTTTTTCAGCCCATGTGGTCTGGTTGGCCACCAAATCAAAGTGGCATCAGTAAAGCGTTGAAGCCACCCACAAATGCGTTTTCTTGGGACCCTCAACAAAAACTGCAGCATTCGGGATACATCGATGCTAGGTCCCGAGCCCCGACAGCCCAATAGTAAATCTGACAGTACATTTCCGGGAAAAAACAAAAACACACGCATTGCATAACTCGCAGCGGGGGAATCCAGTGACCAATAAACAAGCCTCAAAACACCGACCTGAGAGGAGCCAACAACAAATCCCAGTGTGGTAGAAGCCGTTAAAAAAACCCATGGTGGCATAAGTCCTTTTTTCTCGGATAAGTCACACCATGGATCTCAGAGGAGCCATGCACAAAAAATGTCAGTCTGGTAGGAGCCATTCAAAAACATCCTATGGTTGCAACAAATCCATTTCTTCGAGCCACGCACATTGAAAATCCCCACGGTTGCCTCCTACAAATCCGTGAGTTTTCTCTTCTCGGATTCCGCCTGACAGCTCGCTGCTGCTGGCCTCAGCTCGTTGAGCCAAGAAAGCCCTGAGGCAACTCCAGCAAACAAAGCCTGATGTGATTCGCCCAAGGATCATATGGACATGGGTCAAAACCCAAATTGTACCCCCAGTGAACCTCCCAATCCCCACTACAATAGACTATAATGGGTGGTGCACCTATCCCAAAATGGTACCATTGGTTTTGGACCATGGCCATATTAAATATATCATTCACAGACTCACTTACCCAAAGGGCCTAGAGATACAAGGTTATGCTTTTGGTACATTGACTGAACATAGATCAAAACAGTCAGACAAAAACACACACGAAAGGTCGAAAGGTCGGTTTTGGACCACTGAGTACATGACTCATGTTTCCAAAATTGAAGTTGCAGCAATCGCAAGTCCTCAGATCAGTCAGAAACGTGTCAAATGGTCTCATCTACAGGCTACTCCGGCTTCCAAGCCCCCGGGATTGAAATTGGCACATGGAAAGCGCGCAGTCAGCTTCACTGAGATATGACTCAGCTTGCCCTGCAACACCAAGGTCCTAAAGTAGAGGGAGAGGACCCACCTGCAGAGCTTTCGCTTTTGGGTTCCTGAAAACCCCGCCCAAAAAAACCATCCCCCAACTGGCTGGACCCAGAAAAAGCGCTTTCTTGGGGGGGGGGGGGGGTTCAAACGAAAAATATACCCAACTCACTACTAACTCATCGGTTGCCAAGTGCAAGAAACATCCACCCAGCAGAACTCCCCCATCCTTGAGGTAGCAGAGGTAGTTCAGCAAGCGAGCGCCCGGAGTTTGGATTTGGGCTCCGGGCTTCGGCGCTGCCCGGAGGGCTGCCCCCTGTGTCCGGCGTGAGGCGCCGGCCTGGCGGCAGCTCAAGAGGCACCTCCTTATCTTCCATTTTGGTGAAGACCCCTGGAAAAAAAAAGTCCCGCAGTGATAGATTCCCTTTAAAACCAACAGGGGAAAATAAAACATATTCTTAAGCAACCGTTTTTTATTGGGAGGCAGGGACGGGAGGGAGGGAGGGAGGGAGGGAGGGAGGGGAGGGGAGGCACCAACTTAACTCTCCCCTTCTAACTAGGGCGGGGGGGGGGGGGAGGGGAACTTGGCTCGTAAGCCTCAAGATTGCCTTATTCCCCAGGCCCCGTGAGCAAACACTCGAATGCTGAGCGAAGGTGTAGCATGGTCCCTGGGCTCCATTGAATGCTGGGAGCCAAACCGCCAAACATCCGAAAGTTGAACAAGGATCATTCCCAATGTCTTTGGGCGTAAGGAAGGCAAAGAATTACAGAGGAATTATGCTATGCATCCGCCTAGGGATGCGTCAAGCCTCGCCGTTCATTGAAAGGATTCGAGGTTCATTCAGTCTGCTACCAGTACATTCATTGAATAGTTCACCAAACAAACACAAGGAAAGCAAGGAAGCATCGGGAATCCTTTATCATGAGCAATCTGTCTACATGTTTGGAAATGAAATCCATGCAACAAGAAGGCTTCCTGAGCATGAGTCTTGCTCCTTGGCTTTCAGCACTGTTTTGGGTAGACACTGTCTTGCACCTGCTGCTTGGTCCAATCATCAGTTGTTCCCAAATCCTCCATCAAACTTATTTCAGGCATTCATGCAACTCCATTCAGTGTGGGTAGCAAACTATACCATGTTGCATGTTCGGAACAAGCGTCGATGCCAACACCTGCGGTGCACCAGCTGCAAAACGTGCATTCAGAAGATCATCGCCGCAGAGGGGCAGAACCACAAAACACAAATAGCCTAGGTCACAGAATAAGGGTACCAACTTTTGTTTCTGTAGTCTATTCTAGTAGGGGAACCTCCCCCAAAAAGGTTGGTAAAAGGGCACCAATTGCTGGGGGACCTAGCGCTTTTCACTTTCAGCCCCTCGGCTCTGTGACGTTCCTTCACCCCCCCCCAAACTCCTCCTGTCGCTTGAGGCTCTGGGACCGCCTGACGCAAGATGGATTGGTCGAAATGGGCCATTTCCAAGTTGGAAGTCCTTATTTTCCAAGGGCTTTCCTTTGGTTGTTCTGTTACGACTCGACAAGAGCGGGCTCAAGAAAACAGATAGGGGCATCCAATGGGTTTCGGTGTCTGATTGTTTTTTCTTTAAACAGCCTCACGGAAAGAGGGGAGTAAAAAGGCAAGCTTACCTCTTCGTTGTTCATCTTGCGGTAGCATTTCTGGCTTTGCCACCAATGTTTGCATGAGACACCCCAAAATCGGTCTTGGCATCGGTCAGCTAGACCCGACTCATGCCCAACCAGCCGTCGTTTGTCCGACCTTTGTCCTGAAGGGCTTCAAACATGGACCGCTTCAAAGTTTTCCCTCCACTCCTTGAAATGTTGCCCGGTTACTCTGCAATCCACATTCCAAGATGGCAGCATCCTTCAAATGCGTGTGTCAAACTGAAAAGGGATTTCTGCCTTTCCGCTCCTTCCAGGCAGCCATCGAGCAACAATCTGCCTTGGCCTCAAAACAACTTCCTGAAGTGATTGCGCTGTCAACTACACCCAGTTGCCCCATCGTCATAGGGGACAAAAGAGGGGTGTTGAGGTTATTTGCCGTTGGTGCCAACTGGGACAAAAAGGTACCAAGGTTGCCACTGAACCACTGTTTTCTAGTTGCCCAGTGGCCAGTCGTGAATATGTCACACAACCAGCCTGACCTTTTAAACGCTGAATCCATGGCTACCAATTATCTGGACCTACCAATGCGTGCACGTTGTCATCCAGTTAAAAAAGCAACTATGTCGGGCTAAAAGCGCTTTTTGTTTTTGTTTTTCTGCCTGGTTGCTTTGACAACGCCTTCGTGCGAAGCAGGAACTGTTCCCGACCAACCGACTTGTCCGCAACAGTCTTTGCAGACACATGATGAAACGGCTTGAGCAACCAAACAACTGAACTGCTTGCCTTTCTGTAAAAGGCGGGAAATCCCCATTGACATTTGAACCTGAGCAAAAGAGAAGGACAGCCACCATGAAGCGTCCTTCGGTACGGGTGCGCATGTTTGAAGCAGGGACTCCAAGAAAAGCCACCCAATAATTTCCCCATGGCCACATCGCAGTTTGAAGAAGTCATGTCAACAGCTGATAAGCCCTCTTTGCTCTTTGGCTTGGGATGGGATGGTGCATGGCCATCCCAGGAAAAAAAAGGCGGGCAAGTTCGCAGTCGGAAGCAGCCAGCCTGACGAGTCCGAGGCCCGCTGCGCTCACTGCCTCAGTCCCCCTTGAGACGAAGAGCAGGCCGCCCGTTTTGGGGGGGAACGCCACCTACTTTGACACATACCCATGCTGACACAAAACTAGCACATGGTGCATTCATGTGCACATATCTTTGGGGCCTTGACTACAAAGCGACCAACAAGAAAAACCAACAGCTCAACAGGTCGGTTGGCTTCTTTTTTCTGCCACTGAGATGCAATAAAGAGAACCAAAGTCCATCTGCTCAGATCAAGAAATGCTGCGTGGGGAGGGGGGCAAGGTGCGCTGTCCACTGTCCACGTCGATGAAAGCGGCTGGTGTCCTTTCAGAACGAGACGCCGTGGGGGCTGTGTTGTTTCTTGCAGGCAAGAAGAAGTGTAAGGAAAAGGCAAGATCATCACTCTCAAAGAACCAAGACAACAAATAACTGCCATAGTCTAGTAAGACTTGCTTTGCTTTCTGGCGACATACACGTTTCAAGATAGAATTCAGTCGGTGTAGAGATGTATTTGCCTGATTGAGAAATAGATGTAGCATGTGGGACTGGTTTCATGAAGTGTGTGATGTGTAGAACTGCTTCATGTATCCTGATGTTCCTAGAGTGTACAAGGCAGGTGTCTACTGTACGTGGCATGTGTCCAACATACTCTTAGGGTGGGTCGCATGCCTGCTATAAGTATATCACTAACACTCGTCTATCATATTTAACATTTTCGTTTTACTATCTAGCAGCGCCTATATAGACCAAGAAGGGTTCCTAGAGCACATGCCTATCATTTGCCCAGCATATTTAACATACCCCTAGTGTCAATGTCTATGTAGCCTGCGCCTACTTTACTTGAAGCATGTACCTAACACACATTCTTATATTTCATGCAATTTTCGTGTTCATCTACTTATCATGTGGTTGTCATATGTCCGGCATGTAGCCCTGGTAAATGGAATACAACTTTGGTTAAACATAGAGGGCACTGGTTTAGATGGGTGTTAAACCCATCTAAACCAGTGCCTTCTATTGTCTAACCAAACTAACCTAAAAAGGACACCTATGATTGCAGGTCTTCAGATCATCACTCAGGCGTTTCTGTCACAGGCTTTTCTGAGCGCCATGCTGTCGCGGAAGCGCGGGGACGGAGGTACCTGAGGTAGCTGAGCACACATGGCACACCTATCTGGGCGAATTATAATATTTCACCAGCCTGAAATAAGGTGGTTGGGGGGCTATTCCTCACATAAACCACCATTTGGGGTGAGGTCATGTGAGGTCGTTATAATTCACCCAGACCTATTGACCAAGCCGTGGCCAGCACACAAAACCTTTGCGGCATTGCATGAATTGCGACAATTGCAACAAATACACATGTGGCTGTGAATTTTAGATAAGGGACCCGTTGGTGGACATCATTTAGGTTGGGATTCGTGTCCACCAACTACTTTTGAGAACCCTCCCCCAAACAAGGGTAAAAGGGCACTGGGGGACCTAGTAGGGAACCAATGGCGCCAAGCACATGCGCTGCCTGTCCCGAACTTTCTGCGGGGCGCCAGGTTTCACGACTCTCATGGCCAGCGTACCATATCTACCATAGCGTACGACCAAGCTCATGGCTCATTGCTTAAGTCCTGCATCCATGCGGTGGCTGTGGCAGACATCGGTCCAATTGCTGAAAACATCACCCACCAGACTCATGCCCTTGACCAAACATTTACCGTAGGGATCCCGCTGCATGATCAGGATCAAGCAAATATCTTCATAGAGCCAAGCCGCTTCACTTTGCCTCAAGACACTCAAAGTCAGAGTCTAACGCCTAACTGTTGGCCGTCGTGAACAAGCCTTGCCCAAGGCACCTCAATCCCGAGATAAACATCATGGGGAGAAACGGCCGTGTACTAAACTTGCTGGTTCTCAGCAGGGAATGAGGGAATGACTCCTATGAACCATCCCCTATGGTTCCCTTTAATTTATGGGAGTCCCTAGGTTCATTCCCGACACCCTGGATCATTCCCCGCTGAGCACCAGTCTTAAATGCCTGGACAAATAACAACATCCAACCTGAAATGAGGCATCCCCTAAACACTTCTCATCATGGGCGAGGGTCCTGAAATTTCGACCGGTCCGAATGCCTGTCCTTCAAAGAATAAGTGCACAAAACGACAACATGAAGTGTGAAGCTTTCCACACCTTGGGCTTTCTGGATGTTTCAAGGCAATTTCGGAAACATCCATACGGTGTGTCTTGTTTGGACTCTGTTTGGGGGTTGGTTCATGGGAAGCCCACCAATTTGGGACCCCACGCTTTCCAGGGATCCAATCAGAAATGTGGAAGGATTACTTCTCAAAAAGATCAAAGTGGGTGAATTCTCAAAAGAGAAGAAAGGAATGGACAATGCATCCAAGGGCTTGGGTGTGTCTCCACATGAGGAACGGGAGCCAATGGTTGGTGTTCTTTGCGGCTCCCTTACAAACCACAGACTGTGGCTTCCTACCGCAACTTTTCTGCGGGTTCCCACAAAAAGTACCAACAAAAAAAAATGACACACCCAGGTTCCGGTTTCCCTTAGGAAAGAAACCAAAAAATCCCCCCCCCCCCCCACCCCACGCAAGCCGAGGTACCACCGCCAAGCGAGCTTTGAGCAGTGCTTGCAGCTGCTCTTGGTCGCACCCACTCACCTAGCTCCAAATCAATTCGTGAGGGTGCCATTTGGGGTCTGCCAATTTTGAGGGTACCCCCTTTGTTTAAAGGGACACAACTAAAGGAAGACCCACCCATTTTGCCCAAGCCCACATCATGAACGCCATGTCACTTCACACTTTATAAGTCTGTTCAACTGATGTCAACGCGCTTTGATCATCGGCACCGTCAAGATCTGGCGCCCGCCATCTAGATGCAGAGCTCATACATGCTGCGTGAATGCAGAAGCAACGCCTTGCCAATTAGGCTACTGGGTCATTCGCAGCAAGAAGTTGAAGATCTATTCTTTGTCTTTTTTAGTGATAGTTTGTCTCGGGTACGGACCTTTCTGAGCGTGCATCCAAGTGGTTCGTGGGCTCAGTCCCCTACGAAAAGGACATACCCATTTGAGCGCGTCTCAAAGCATCCCAAAAATAGATGGCACCAGGCTCCCAAAATGGGTGGGAGACTTTCTTTCTTCCTTTTCGCTCAAACCTGCAAGGTACCCGTCAGAAACAGAAAACAAAAACACGCAGCTGCCAAAACTGGGCATTTCCTGTCACGTCATGGGTGGACCAATGGGTGTAGACACCAAATCCCCACCTTCGTGTGAAAAGCCAGACACTGTCCATGCCCTCATGGTTGCCTTTGCTCGCTTCCTGAGTGGATTGGCCCAAAACGATAAAATCAAAGCGTGTTGCTTACCACTAGAACGGCCTTGTCAAAAAGATCCAGAAAATATAGTCCAGGGATGCGGGATTCATAGTGCGTCTCTGTTCGGCCTATCGAAAGCAACTAACCTGGCAGCATGGCTCTTGGTCACAGCTGCTTTGTTGCAGCATTGCGCGAATCTGACGTCGCATATCCATGAAAGCAACCCTTTGATCCATGACTCCTATTTTGTTTGAGGCAAGAATCATGTTGCATCAGTCCGATGACATGCTCAGGAAGCGCCGGTAAGCATGATGAAACTTTGATTGTCATGCGTCATGATCAATGATGGCTCCTGGTGTGGGACTCTATATTTGTCTCTGTGTGCGTGTGTGCGTGTGTCTGGGTGTGTGTGTGTGTGTGACTCTGTTTGTGTGTGTGCGCGCGCGCGACTGTGTCTGTGCATGTCTGCAAGCAAACAGACGCGCAACTAGTCAATTGGACCAATTTTGCCAACTGGATCAATTGTACCACGACTTCTAATTCTTGATTGCTTTCTGCTGCCCTGCTAAACGTTTAACGTTTAGTGGTGAAATGGAAAACCCATTAGTTGGCAGAAGTTAAAGTCCTAACATCCAAGCAAAATGCACCAAAGAATTGCACCACCACTAAGTTACCCCGCGGCCGCAATGGCACACTGTCCCTTTGAGGACACACCTCTCCATTCCGATCTCACCCAGCACTCAGACCGGCCTCGTACCAGGGCAAAACGACCACTGAGTACCCTGACGGGGCGCAGCGCATTCACCGCTTGATCCCGGACAACCGCACAGGGGACGGTGTTTCCCAAGAAGTATGTCTCCTTTTCAGCGCCCGGCTAGGTGGCAAGCATGAACTGTATGAATAAACCAGGTCCCCAGTAGTGCCCTTTTACCAACTTTTTTGGGGGAGGGTTCCCCTTGACTTGCAAACTCAGAAAGTGAGCCAGATGCGGTAATCGCGCTGCAGGACTTGTGCTTCTCAAGTGTTTCAATCCACCAAAGTGCAAAGTACTCCGCAGGGCCGGTGATTTGGGACCAAACCTAAACTCTAAAAAACCTTCACCAGAACCTTGAACTCTAAACCCCAGCCGCAGCCCTAAACCTAACCCTAAACCCCAAGCCGAACAAGTCCTGTGGGGCCAAACGCATGGACGTGATTGAGGATGCAAACACTCGGTTGAGAAGCTTTTGGAGGCGAGAGGCTGGGCAACCAGTGTGTCAGGTGTTCAGCCAACTGACCAGCGAAAGCAACAGCGCGCCATTGCCAACGCCTTTCTCTTCCCATTCCGCATGATTGTTGGTGGACGCAAAAGGGGGGGGTGCTTGCATTGTAAATGAGATGATATTTGTGTGTATATCTCATGCGAGTTTTTGGCTGACTCCGGGTTCGGCCAATCAAGATGTCTCTAATATGCTTGCTCCAGTGGGTCACCTGGAAATGAACCTGCTGGTCCTAGACCAGCGACTCAGATAATCCATGACCGAACACCTGACATTCAAATGTCAATGCCCTTCTCCATCTAGGTTAGAATAAGGGTACCCTGTTTTGTGTAGTCTATTTTTTTTGGGGCTATGGAGACCCTGGTCGGAGCTTAACCCTCCAAGGCCCCAAAACACTCGCTAACGCGCTAACCTGTCCCGACAAGCATTGGGGCAAATCACATGGATAGGTCGAGTTGGGAATTGCTCCCTTTTAGAGGAAAAGAACAGTCATGAGAATGAGGCTCCTGAGTGATCCTCTGGAATACACCAAAGCTGACATTGATATCTGGAACCAAATCGCGCAACAAAATGCGGACTATGATCCACAGCAAAGTGATCCCATTTACCACTCTGACAAACAGCGTAACCGTGGACACCTACCCTTTTGTTCAACAAACATGGAACGGACCAGGGGCCTTTTCGAAAGGGATGTAGTCTCCAATACCCACTTGTCTCCATGCTTGTGGAAAAAGGGTATCACTTTAAAAAAGCGATGGCAATGTTGTTGGTTACGAACAAAACCATGGTGATATGCGGGCCTCATTGCCAGAACCATGCCTCAAGGCACGCGGAGCGCTACTAAGGCCAAATTCCAAAGCAAAACGAGCTTCGCAGTAAGGGCACCATATTTCACCCTTCCTCCGAACATGGAAATAGCGGGCCATTCAAAGGATGCTTGCACTCTTCCAACACGTGCTCCAAGGAAAACTCCTCCACTTACGATGCGTTCTTCTGCAAGTGGTGGAGCAAGCATCCCTATTTGGGGGACCCTTTAAAGCAACCCGAACAGAGCACACACACACACACACACACAGCAGCAGCACTGGATAAGTCGCCTTGTTTTCAAGGCATCGTCAAATTCTCCAAGTTGTGACGCACATGTTTTGCTGGAATGGTCGCTTAGGCATGGTCGCATCATGTCACATCCAAACGTCGTAACATGTCGTAGCTACGGATTACTTGACCGAACTGGGCAAGAAGCCTCAGGGATAGCCTCGGGCCTTCATTTGCAGGAGGGTATGGTGAGTGGCTACATCGCCAAACTGACCGATACCTGAAACAATTAGCAACACAAATTCAACATCTATGAACTAATCTGTTGTTTGTCTTTTTTAAGATATGAACATAAGCAGGCAAGAACAGCCTGGTAGAGGCTGGACAAGGAGAGCCCCCGCTCTCGGCCTAGCTTGCAAAGCAGCCGTCTCCTCAGCGAGGTCGGCGGAAATCCTCAGGCATCAGGCTTGGAGGTGAGGTTTGAAGGCGTCGATCTGGATGACTTTAGGACCCTTGGCCATCATTTAGGCGCGGATTCATGTGCACTTGAGGTGGTTCCCTAATAAAATCCATCCCCAGCCTAAATCACCATGGCCATCTGGTTCAGAATACTGGAAAGTCCGGTGCAGTCAAACTGATCTGGGGTTCCACAACGGCTGGTAGGGGGCACCAACAAGGCCCACGGCAGCATTTGCTTGCTATTTGCTGAAACTCCGCTATGGCCTAGCAAAAAACTGCCCTCAGCAAACAAGTCAAGCCTCCATCGTTTTTCCCAGCTAACCCTTAATTGGTGCGTTGAATTTGTGATTTGAAGATTGGCATGTACCTTTCAAGTTTGTTTCGCTGGCCTGATGTTTAGCTGGTCGCATTGGAGCAAGCGTTGGACAGGGAGCAAACCAAATTGAGCCCCAACCAGAATGCACAATTCATGGGCCTTTTGTAAAACGGTGAAATGGCAAATGGTCCTATGGTAGTTATACTGCTTTACCAAGAAAAAGTGAAGTGGGCGCAGCAGTATCAAAGGTAGGGCAACATCTGACAAGGCGCGGTGCGCGCAGCCTGAGTCGATGTCCAACAGGAAGTCGCCCGGCTGATCCACCTGAGGCTCTCTTGGATGGCTATGCTTTTCTAGCCCATTCTTTTCAAGCATCGTTCTTTTCAAAAACCAGCTGTTTCGCCTGGGGTTCTAATGGTTTTCTGGAAAGGATCCCTGGAAAATGGCGAGGTGTCCCCAGCTTTGCCTTGGTACTGAGCCCGGGGAGGGAACGTAGGATGTACGAGGGCCAATCCACTGGATGGACCCGGGTCAACATAGCGTCATGCCCGAAGAAACTTGCAGCACAGGTGCATGGCTGTGTTCAGATGATCAGAACCGTCCCTGCAAGTAGCCCAAGCCTAGTCAACGCGGGGAAAGTGTAGAACGGTCTTTGGCTATCCAGGAGAGCGTGGGCAGGCAAACTAGTGTACCTGACTCTACTGCAGATATCACTTCTAGTTCGAGCTGTTACTGAAGCAGCATCAGTCTCAAAATCATCAGGAGTGCTTCAAACAATGTTGGATTTAATTTAGAGCAAACGCAAGAATCAACATAACGTTTTGGTACACTGCACAATCGACATGACAACAACCCATAAGAAATGCCATCACGTAAATGCGAGGCAATACAATTACAAACAAGTGCTGCAATTCCTTTCGGCGTGCAATCACAAACCATCCGAGATCTTGGGCCGCCATGATCCAAAACATCTTTGCGCACAAGCGAAGAAAGCCTTGCGGGCGTTGCTTTCTATTGAAGGTACCTCGTTTCGCTGTTTCAAAGGGGAACCATTTGATGGGTTCTCATGTACAAACAGTTTATTGTCGTTTCGGAAAGTGTTTCCCTTCCCAAACGAGGAACAACATCTCTTTATGGTGGGCTTACGTGTTGAAATCAACTAAAAGGGGATTTCCTATTTGGGGGACACCCAAATATAGATAGGCCGTCATGTGCTGGCTGCTCTTGGAAGGGGTGATTTGACTTACCCAACTCAAGTGAAACAAAAAGTCAGACTGGCTGTGATAATGAGCAATTTCCCACCAAACCCAAGAGTTTCTGTTGTTGACTATTGATGCAGGATACAGGTTGAATGTGAATCTTCAGTAAGAACCGGGGAGAGTAGAAGTGAGTGACGCATGCACTGATTGTTGAATAGTTGTGCATTGGGGCCGCTACGGGCAAAGATTCTTCAGAGGACACTCCCTATCAAATCACAAGGAGGGCCGCTCAGGAGCCCCGCTTCTGCACATGCCGCCCAAGACTAGTTGAACTCTCAAACACTCCTGGCAGTGACCCTGTTTTGCATCCCTCTTGACTCAGTCTGACCGAAGGTGCTTGGCATCGCCCACACGCCTCGATGGACACTGCGGGAGCCGACCCCCTGGACAAAACGCGGTCACCGGATTTCAAGGGGTCGTAGAAGAAACTCTGACCGACGTAGGACCTTTTCCGTGTCCCAGCCGTTGGCGGAAAGGGAGAAAGGCAGACGTGTAGCAACTTAGATGGAGTTCTCAGGGAACACCAAAACCAACAGAACGAGGGAACGGCACAGAAGTGCCAAGCAAAATGCTTGCAAGGCCTCAGGAAAGCCACCCGATGTATGAGCTGGTGGATTGATGCCACATGTGGGTCCACTCCTATAGCCAGGCGTATCAAACGGCAAGGTGTGGAGTCCCTCCGAATTGCGCAGCGTATGGAACTTCCGCCGATTTCACCCAGAAAACGAACTAATCAATCCTCCAGAAACATCAAGAAAAACAACCAGCTCCTTGACCCATTGCCAAACCCCGTCAGCAGCTCTCTGCCCCACTCATGACACCTCAAATGCATTTAGAACACCCAACTAAAACCATAAAATTCAGATCACTTCGGACAATCCCCTGGGCGTACCTTTCTGGCATGGGAAACTTGTGGAGTTTTGCTATCGTTTTTTCTCAGCCCATTGTTGTTTGTTTCTGGGACTCTGGCACCGAATTCGCAGCTTGAAATCGAGCGATCCAAACCAGTCGGTTCGGAAGGCATATTGTTTTGCATGCCGCTGTTGGATTCATGCCACATCCGCTATTCCTATGAATGCACACCTCGTCAAGAATCTCATTCAACTTAGATTGGCCATTGTGTCTGCGAACAAAGAGACGTCATCATTGCGTTGCTGAATTGTGTATGTGGTGTATGTGTGTGTGTGTCTAATCAATCGGTGTGCAGTTGTCTGGAGTCGCAAGTGTAGAGAACTTGCCGAACAATCAGCTAGTATTCATGTTGTTGTGTATACGTGTGTTTGCTGTACACGTTTGAACAGTCAATACATGAGTTTGGCGGCTGTCAAATAGTATGATTGAAACTGCGGGATTGGCCATCTATGTGAAGTAATATTGAATGTTCAAGCTTGACTCTGTTACATGTGTTGGACAGTGGCAGCATCAACACAAACATCTATGATAGTGTGTTCGTGGGATTGTTCCCTAGCACTTGCCAAGAGTGCTTCAAAGATGATGTGACAGTAGACATTTGGTCCCTGAAACAGGAAAACAAGAGGCAGTTGGAGGCTCGGAGGAACCCTGCATCCATTTCCTGGCGTCTTTGAAGGGACTGTCTTGCCCTTGTCCAGCCCGCCACAAACGCCGGGCATTTTTGCAGAAACGTCCTTGATCGCTTTGTTTATTATCCAACATCAGTTTCTGAGAATGAAGACGTCCCTAGAAATACAAAATCTTTAAAATATTGTTTGCCACATTCAACAGCTGCATTCCCCTAGTTTTCGCTGGGTTTCCAGCTAATTCTGGCATTCTGGCAGCTCCAAAGACGAACAGAATCGCCTCGACATACTCTATTCAGCAACCCACCCGTTGTAAGAAGTCCAGTTTCCCCGCCCAAGCCAGCAAGGGTTTCGTCCGCCGGGCGGCCAGCGGGCACTTTGGATAACTTGAAAGGCGCCCGTTCAACACAAGAATCGCAAGTGCGCACGGGGTCCGAAAGGCAACACTGTTGGCAACTCTCTTGAAACACAGTGGTTCAACACCTGCGAAGCCGGGGCACATGTTTGAGGCTTTCAACAATTCAGTCGTCTGGATAGGGTGCTCGTGCCCCATCCGAGCCTTGGATTCATGGAGGGCACGCGGATGCCCATTGGCAAGCCTGAGCCGTGCAGTCAGGTTGCACAACCCTCAAGGCCAGAGGCAAAGGAAAGCTAGCGTCCTAGGTCAACGTGTGGCTTCTTTAGGGCTTGACGGGAACCACAGGAGATAATAAAAAAACAAAAAAAAAAAACAAAAAAAAAACGGCAAAAGCACTCGCACCGCCATGTGCCCTCACTGGGTGGTTCCTTGCTCTGGGCAAAAGGACGATTTCACGGAACAATGTGCGCTCCCATACACACACACACACACACACACACACACACACACACACACACACACACACACACACACACACACACACACACACACACACACACACACACACTCACACTCACACTCACACTCACACTCCCACTCACACTCCCACTCACACACACACACACACTCACACACGCTGCAGCGTGCAACACAGAGCGCACAAGTGTTGCAAGGGAAAGAGCGGAGACAGGTTTGACATGCTGGGGCCAAGGACCCTCTAGATAAAAAGCATTGGCAATAGCTCTGGCAATGCTGACATGATTCGATGTTTCAAGGGTGACGGAAGTGAATATTTCCCATAAAGTGGACTAGTTGCTGTCATGTGCAAGAGCAACCTAAGGACCTAGAGTCTTTAACAGGTATTGGATGATTGGTTCAGGAACCATTCTGACCAGTGCGACCTTCTAAATGACGCCTACAACATGTCAAAACGCTCGCGTTTTCCGTTTGTTGGGATTCTCAACGGCTTGCTTGCTGCGGTGCAGCCCTGTGAAACCGCTCTCAGGTTTTCCAAAGCCTTGTGGAAGTAAGGAACAGATGCAAGCAGTCAACGTACCTCTTCCGCAACCTCGGTTCCAGGGTATCTTGTTCAAATAGATCATTTTGCCAAACATACATTCCCAGCTGTTCACACCCTTTCAGGCTCACGCTGTCCCTTGGCGGACTTTCAAGCTCTCTCCGGCATATCCACCCCTTTGCAGCCCGCCTTCCGGCGTCGTGGCATTCACGGCGTACTCGATACCCATGGCACCCAGCGCCGTCGTGATAGCAGGCGCCTGTCACAGGCGACGGGTGGCTGCAGCGGTTCATTGGAACTTGGGAGCTTGGGACTCGCTGATGTGTTGAACTCCAAGAATCAACGAGAGCTTCAGGCTGCGTGCACTTGAAACAGAATTCCAGCTAGTAAGCGCGTGGTGAGCTTGGCCGGAAGTCATTTAGTTCATGGAGCGAGGCAGGCAACGCGCCGTCTTGGCTTTTGAGAGACAGATGGGTTTTGATGCTGGCCTGGTCGCCATGAGGCTCATGCCGGAAAGAAGCCAAATCCACGGCACCTGCATGCCCCTTGCTAAGGGGAAAAGGATGCCAAACCAAGTTGCTATCCTTGATGCTTGGTTGCTCACGGGCTTGGAGGAACCGCTGCATGGATCTGGGAATTGGCATGCCCTTCCACCAGCAAGCATGAAAGTGTTCGGCCCACCTAATAATAAATACGGCCTCCCCAATTCGTAAACGCTGGCTGGCTACCGATATTTATCCATGACAACTGAGGGTCAGATGGGCTCCCCCAGAAACAAATGTGCTCATCCCTTGAGACGGTCCTGATTTGCATCTTTGTAATTGGGTTGTAGTACAAGCATTGAAAGGGAACAACTCGTTGTTTGTGCTTGTTTTCGGTCAACACAGATTAGCACAGGGAAAGAAAGACAAACAGTCAGTGAAGTGTGTCCCTCGCCGACCTTCTCAAGCTGTCAGTGCTAGGAAGGTAGACAAGCAACCCTTGTAGAAGACAGCCTTTGCAGACAATGGCCAAAGATGTCAGCAGTGAGCTCCTGACAAACTTTAAAGAAAAGAGGGGCCTTGGTATGCCTTGGTTTTGTTCAATTCTGGCATGAGCTTGGTGCAAGGAGCTTGGGTCCGGGACCCCTAAGGCTGAGCTTGGGCTGAGAAATCCGCCTGTTGAGTTTTGGATTAGAATTGGCCTATTCCCAAAGATTCGAGAAGTAGTAAGGGCCGGAAGGTCTCGGGGAAACCGATATTTCTGAATAGGGTGCATGTATGAAGAGGCAGGGATTACGCATCCTCCCTTGCAAGGAACATTATCTGGCAAGAGACATCTGTGCTCAACATACTCTTGGCAGCGCAAGTGCCCTGCAACTAGGGAGCCCAACTTGTCGGTTGGTTGCCTTTGACAACTTGTAAACGGGGCGAGACTAACTCCAACTCCACACAGCTGCATCCTGGCCTTCACATCGGCCAAAGTGCCAAACACAACTGAGGTGTCATCTTCAAAGTTATCCTCTAAATTTCAGCTTTCCTCGTTGTTGGTTTGGATTGGTGGTTTGGGGGCTAAGGAGAGGTGGCCCCTTTCCCCTCTACAAAAGCCAATCCAACCACCAATGGGGTAGCCTAAAAATTGTAGGGACAAAACCCAACCAAAACCAGCACGAAACCCCGACACGTGGCACCTCCCGTCTCCCGGCTCATGCCTCCGGGCAAACCTCTTGCCGCATCTGCTGCATGATGGTCGCCGCTTCGTGCACGTGCTTCCTGGCAATGGCCATGGCATTGACCCTATGACTGGAAAAGAACGAACAACAAATGGCGTTGAAAAGCATCAACTGCTTCCCTTGTACCTTTGGAATGCCTGAACCCTGGAGCTGACTGGATTGGGTGTGCCTTCCCACTCGCAATCCTCTGCGTCCAGCTTGCCCAGACACCTCTCTTGAACAAAAACTCCAGACAAGGCGACCTCTAGGTGCACTTGGGCAATCCGCCACCCCCACCCTCTACAGAAACCTAGTGGTCATTGAATACTCCCAGTGCTTCTTTTTGACTCGCCAGGCCCAATACTCGCGTCTCTCACTGAACCCTTTGACCAGGTAGCAAGATATCCAATGTCTGGCGCTCTGTGTCCAAAGCTACAAATCAATTTGCTTCCTGTCGTGGTTCTCTCTCAAGATCCATATAGCCAATGAGCTGCAACGAATCTTACGTAAGCTTTGGAGGCGTGGCAAGCTGAAAACGGCGAGAAGTCCGGGATACACTCGCGCAGATCGCGGCGAGAGTCGACGGATTGCACGTTGGCAAAATCTGATGCTGGCACCTTCGACCGGACCGGTGATGCGTGCTGAATGCGAAAGCATCAACATCATGGTTGTTTCCACTCATCGGAGTGCGGCTTCCAACCAAAATCCGTGTTAGGGCCCAGTTGGGGATGTCGTTTTGATGGTGCCCCATTTTGGGGATTCTACACAAATCAAAGAACACCCGTCTTTTGTTTTGTGGTTTCCCGCACAAAATCAAAAACCAAGGAACAACCGGATGACGCTCCGTGCGGACCTCCGACGCCCGGAGCGAACTGACAGAGATTTTCCCCGGGCCAACGTACTCACAACCTGGGAAGGACCTTTGCACAGGGTTCCCTGCATTTTCCCCTTTAAACATCGCCCTACCAAAAGGCCACCCTCTTGAAATTGGCTGAAAAGGTGATGCTTGGAAACAACCAAAAAGGGAAGTATAGACAACCCTGTCGCATGACAACTTTTTGGGTGAGCTCGTTTTAGGTGCGCTCGTCACTGGCCCAGAATGATTGGATGCCTTTGGTGGTCCTTCAAAATCGCCCAAATGCTGCGGGGCTGTGCAGCCTATGTCAACATGTGAGGCTGACAAACCGTCCGGTGTTCATTGTCTTTTGGAACAGGTTTCTCCGAAGGCACACGCATGAAACAGAAAGACAAACGTTTGGACCTGGAGTTGGCCCACCGCCCTTCAGTCCACTAAAGGGCTGGGGGCAATACCTGCGCTTCTCAGTTAATAATCTGGGTGGGCAAAGCACCGCAGCCAGGGATGATCCAACAAAACCTTGACTCGAGGTTCATTATTGACCACCAACATACACCAACGCAAAGGCAGGAGAACTCCCCATGATCTGTGATGGGAATCTCTGACTTGCAATTGGGCCTATCAGGGGCCAATGTCACCTTTGCCCAATACAATATATCTCCTCGCAAAGTAGCTATCAGTCTGACGAACTCGTGGCGATTATCTCTCGTGCAAACTAACATGACACCCAAAAAAGGTGGTTTCCCAAAAGGGGGATGCCTCCGCAAAATCCAGGCTGCGTTCAATCTTCCTTCGCACAGTCCCCTGTGACAGCCCTGTTCATGGTAAACGGATAACGCGGAGGTTCCAGGATCCTATGGGCCCTATGGTGTTTCTTAGGTTCTTGCAAACACTTGGGTGCTTTTGTAATGCGAGCTTTGCTCCAACCTCCCCCTTAAAAAACAGCGCAAAAGGGGGCACCAACTGCCAAAGAAAGGCGAGCCAGCCCCCGTGGGATTCGCGCACCTCTGCGAGTTCGAGAGGCCGTGGCGTTGGCCTAGGGAACGAATTCACTGCCGTTTTGGTTCACCCAGGGTTTCACCCCTCTCCAGGGGGAAAAGCGGCTGGAGGTCACTAGTAGAATCAAAAAAATGAGCCGTAAAGTCACTGGTAAGTAAAAATGGGTCGATCCCATTGTCAGTGGGCCCCAGACCCGCCAAACCAACGCGGATGTGGAGGCTGGAATCAGCTGGACACGTAGGCGCGGCTTCGAACGGGGCAATGCGGTAAGCTCGCCCAGGCAGATCTCCCTTCGCACGGAGCAGGCAGCCACTGTGGGTTGCTGCCCATTCAAATCACAAGTCATATCCAAACTTGGCGGTTTGTTCATACTTTCCAAACTTGGCATGTTGGGCTTCTCACTGGGTGCCTATGTTCCCACCTGTGAAACGTAATCATTCACCCAAACGGAGCCCCGAAGAAACAAGCTCCTCGGGTGAGATCG
Source organism: Effrenium voratum (assembly GCA_963377175.1). Taxonomy (NCBI): domain Eukaryota; class Dinophyceae; order Suessiales; family Symbiodiniaceae; genus Effrenium; species Effrenium voratum. The sequence goes on from CAUJNA010003239.1 coordinate 942,611, forward strand.
TGTAAGATGCCCATGTTTCATTTGATTTCTTTGTAAAAGAAACGCCCCGCGGCCACAGGTCCTTTGTCGCGGTTCGCGCCTGGACTGGGGGCCAGGCTTCCCCCTTCCAAGCGCAAGGCCAGGTCCGCCAAGTGCACCTCCCGCCATCCGAGCCAGTACTCGAAGGCTTGATAACTATCCTAAGCAACCCCAAGTAAATCTAAATCCCTAATGGTGGATGACGACCCCAGGAAAAGCTAAACCCCGAATGCGTTGATAACTATCCTGAGCAACTAAGTAAATCAAAACCCGTCAGTAACCAACCAAATCTAAACCCCTATTGGTTTGATGATCATCCTCAGCAACGGGTTGATGACCATCCCTACAAACCCCAAGTGTATCTACACCCCTAATAGGTTGATGACCACCCCTAGCAACCAAGTAAATCTAAATCCATATGGGTCGATAACTATCCTTAGAACCCCCAAGCAAATCTAAACCCCTAATGACTATCCTTAGCAACCACGAACATCTAAATCCCTAATGGGTTGATGACTGCCCTTAGCAAACAAGTAAATCTAAACCCCCAATGCGTTGAATCCTGAGCAACTAAGTGAATGTAAACCCCTAATGGGGTTGATGACTATCCTTAGCACGATGGTCATCCTTAACAACACTAAGCAAGTCTAAACCCCTTATTGGTCGACGACCAGCATTCACAAACCCAAGTAAAAATGAAGGCCTAATGGGTTGATGACTATCCTTTACAAGCCCAAGTAAATCTAAACCCCTAATGGGTTGAGTACCATCCTTATCAACTTTAACAACATGTCAACCCATAATGGGTTGATGACCATCGGTAGCAACCCCAAATAAATCTAAACCAATACTCCAAGGGTTGATGACCATCCCTTAGCAACCCCAGGTAAATGTACACCCATACTCTAAGGTTGATGACCATACTTAGCAACCCCAGGTAAATCTAAACCCTAGTGGGTTGATGACCATCGGTAGCAACCCAGGTAAATACAAACCATTCATGGGTTGATGACCATCCATAGCAAGTACATCTAAACCCACTTGATGACCATCCCTTAGCAACCCCAGGCAAATCCAAACCATTCCTGGGTTGATGACAGTCCGTGGCAAGCCCGGGTACATCTAAACCCATACTCTAAGGCTTGACGACCATCCTTATCAATCTCAGGAAGTCTTGACATCCACAAAGTCTGTGACATCCTCAGCAACCACGGGTAAATCAACGCCCTGGAGCGCTTGAGCATGGCACACGTGAGGGTTGTTCTGACGGTAAGCCGTGTGGCTGTATCAAATCAAGTACGGCTACCTTGCAACCGGTCCAAACCGCCAAATAAAAAAATCGCTTAACATACAACGCTCTATCCGGCACATGTCCGTGCCCAGCTGAGGATTCGCCAACCCAAGCTCCAGGGTTTGAAGATTGCACATGGAACACGACTGTAGATCGCAGCAAAGAAGTTGCAGCAAGCCATTGGTATGGCCCTTTCAGTGACCTAAATTGAAACAGCCATGAAATGAAGTGTCAATAACCTCTGCGCGAAAAAATCAAACAAGCTGTGCCACATCTGTTTTCAATGTACAGGGTGTTGTAGTTTTGGTCCATTTTCCACAGCGCCACACTCCCGTTTGACAATGAGAGGTATGCATGATCCGCAAATTATGCGCAAGTTATCCTGGGAAGAGGCTGGTCGGTGATGGCTGCTTCCACAAAATCTTTCAGTTTGCAAAGAACGTGTATAGAACGCATGACCCACACACACACACACGGAGAGAGACTCCTATGCACGCGCATGCGAATCACACATCACAAAGGCCCTTTTCAGCACAAAACCAGTCAGACAGCGTTGTCCTCCAGTAACCACCTGAAAGAAAGCACAGACACACACACAGACACACACACACACACACTGGATTGATTTCCCCCGAGGCTCTTTATTGTTGGCCAAAAAGCGTCCCAACTTCACATGACAAAATCACACAGCAAGCTCCACAGCCCAAAGTGGGTCTCAGCTTCAAATTCCAAGGCCCAAAAACAAAATTCCAAGGTCTCCAACCAGTTCCAGAAACCCGCTGATTCTCCCAGGGTTTTTGGATGGTGAAAACCAAAACCCGACGCCAGGATCGCGGATCGGATGATCGGATGGCCTGCCAGAGTGCCACCAGCTTGGCGTTCGGCTCTACGGTCTTCTCTCCAGCGAGAAGCTCCTCCTGTGAAGCAAAAGGGGGAGCGTCGCAGCTGAACACGGACGAGTTGGAGTCACCAAACGCCAGGAGCTGAACACGAATTTGAGTCACCAAACGTGCTTTCTTTTTTTCGGGCAAACAACAATGACCTAGTCCATCAAAAGCCTCAACATGGTGGGAACATGGGCGGCTTTAGGTCTCAATTCCGGGACACCTGAAGGTGATGTGCTTTGAAGGGTTTGTCTTAGGGGTTGGCCTTTGACCTCCATTTAAAAAGACACACTCAAATGGGTTCACCACCCCGGGATGGGATTGAAAAGAAGCCCGCAGCAGACCTTACCTTTTCTAAAGGCCCTATTCCTACTTTCCTGCGGTTTGGCTCTAGCGTCAAAGGGAATCCAAGGGGAAACCAAGCAATTTGGACTCACTCTTGGGCAAATGAATTACATGGCATTGCCTGAAGTTCACTGCCCCTTTGGGAGACATGTTCGACCCTTGTGAGGGTTCCCAAGTTGGGAAGCACACGCAAGTGCAGTGGTGGCAGCTCCGCCATTTGTGAGTGATGTTGTCATAGGTTCCTGAACGAACTCTTCAGGTTGTGGAAAGCCATGCCTACCACCCAAGTCAGGTGTTCTGAACTTTGCACAAATGGCTAAGGTCAGGAAACAAGTCCCAATAACCGGGCTCTCTTTGTTTGGGATTCTTGATGTTGTTCCTTTGATGTATTTCTGCCTTGCTGCAGTTGATTCATTTCACTTGGCTTTATAAGGTTGATGTTTCGTTTTCCCTTTTGCCTTTTGTTGTTTTCCTTTCAGCATCCCGACAGTGTCCTTGGGAATTTCTTCTTGCACTCACATCCCGGGCATTTGTTTGGTTTCCTTGTTTGCCCATCGATGTCCTATACCATGGGAACGGATCCAAGAGGAAACAGCTGCTTTCTGGTTCAAGCCTGTGCATCTCTGCTAAAAGGCCTTTTGCAGCTGGTGGTTCAGGCTAACGTCACACCACTGTGGCACCAGGTATACGCAAGGAACCTCAGAGATCAAGCCTAAGATGCTGGAGATTCGCAATCAAAAAGACCAGTTTCGGAAGAGCCACCCTCGTCTCCACGGAGTTAACGTCAAGCTTGACCCTTTTGGGCACCAACCGGAGCCATGGCATCTGAGAGATGGCCGGCACACACACACACACACCTAGATCTTACCTTTGAGAAATGAGAAACCCTCCAGCACGATAACTCACTATGGACGTAGGTGCTTGGGGAGGTTCCCACTGGGCTTTCCTTGTTGGGTGTGGCTTATCGGAGAATAGGTGAGGCCCTTTCAGGATCATCAAAAGCCATGGTTGCAATGGCTTGCCTTGCTATGGCTCTAAGTCAGCATGTGACAAACAGAAGAGTCCCAGCTCTCCGCTACTCTTGCGGTGCGGTATTGCCTCTGCTTAAAACCCATGCCGCTGGTCAAGTGAACCGTTTGGAACGAACATCACCCAAAGCGGTTTATGATTGCAATGTGGCAACTAGGTTCAACGCCACTGTTGAACTGAGGAATATGACTGTTCCAACCAGCCCAAGGCAACCAGGTCTTGCATGAAGGATAGCTACCATGTAACAAACACAGAGGGCACGTAATGGCACATCTACCTAAGCAAGTGCGAGCAGGCATGTTGAAACCATAAACAGCAACGCCATGTCTTTTTCTTTTCAAACCATTGGCATCGTGCCGCAATCAGCTTGTACAACCCTCAAACCCCCCAAAAAATGGCCGGTGGCCAAATTGAGTCCCCCCCATCCGATTCCGCGCGTCGCTTCCGCCCGCTTGCGCCTGCGGCTTTGGGGCCCACTGGGTCCTGGGACGTTGGAGAGCTCAATCTCGCAGGAATCTATGAGTTTGGGTCTTGGGCTTTTACTGGGCGCGGGGCTTGCTCCCTTTGTCTCTCTCTGTCTCTTGGAACCGACTGGTGGTCCTGGCAAGTTCTAGTCTTTTCTTCCCAGCCATACCCGAAATTGTTGCATCGCCGGACCGCGCAGAACTCAGGCGGCCACCAAGGAGTTTGCTCCATCACTGAATCGAAGATGGCCTCAGTTTTTGCAAGCAATCAGCGGCGACTGGCGGCATATGCAACGGCGTTGTAAACTGACTGACCTTGTGGTGTCGTTAAGCTCTGGAAATCATTGCATCAAGGCCGTCCAGCCAAGACTATAAGCTACCAGGGCACTGAGATTCCTGCCCGGAAAGACGCCAAGACAAACACAGACACAAAAACACACACGCGCTGACAAACAGCCAGTGGGCCAGCTGCAGCCAGGGCTACCGTTCAGCCTTTCGGCACGTGACCGGTTTTTTAAAACCTGCAAGCCAGTTGGTGCAGATCTTTGGCCGGATGAACCAAACTGTTGTGTCAGAAAGGTCCCACTTGCCCGAGGCACCTGGACATTCAATGAAACCGCTGTGGTCGTGTCGTGACCAAAGATATACCAAAAAGGGGGGGGAAACAGAAGGTTACGAACAAAACAAGGGCCGCCTTTCGCAACCGAGAGGTGGGTTGGTGAAGGTTGGTGCAGTTTAGTCACCAAATTGATCTTGTTGGACATTTGGCCATGCATAACCTATGGGGTTGGATGAATTCATCCATTTGCCAGCTATTTTGATTCATGTTCACCAGGGGCACAGGGTTTTGACCCGCCATTTGGACGGGATCGATGTGGGTCCCGCCTCATAGCAGCCCTGCAAGCTCAGGCTCCAGAAGATCTGCGCACGCTCCTGGCGCGACTCCATCGGGCCAAACCCGAGCCGTGGCCGATGGTTCAGGCGAAAATTCCGGCCCCTCAAAGGTGGAAAGAGGCGCCAAAGTGTAGAACCGCCTTGCTTCATGGCAAATAGTATCTGGGTACTGCGGATTTGCTTGTAAGACCTCAATCCCTCAACCGTGCAAGTGTAGCTGCTAGGATGTGTGGCAAGCGAGGATGTGTGCACAAAATCGAAATACAACCCCTGACTTACACTAACATACAGAAAATATTGGTTGGCAAACCCGGTTTCTATTCTGGGGTATACACTCAATGCAAGACACCAGTCCTTGCTGCTTGAAAGGCCGGGTTTCCAAGAAGCCTTGGAACGTGTGCCAAACACAGTTTCATGATGGATCTTTGTTGTTTGGACAGGGTCCCATCCCAACCAAAAACCAGTCTGTGGCAAGTGTCGGCAAGCCCTATTCAGGATTCCATTTGCTTGATTTCCTGCAAGGTAGATCTCAACTCCACTGGTTCCTTTTGCAAAAAGACAGAGGAAAACAACGGGAGTTCAGTCCCTCGGGGCTTGCTCGCTCGTTTGTTTTCCGCTCACTCAGCGCTCCTCGGGAAGGAGCTCCACAATCCGCGCTGCGGCGGCCCGTGCTAAGAGGGCCAGCGCCTGCATCACATACTTTGCCTCAGAGCAAAGACTTGCTGCGCGAGGCAGGGAATGAGGGAATGAACAGAGGGATTCCCGAATCAAGGAAACACCAGGGATGGTTTATAAGGGTCATTCCAGATCAAAGACACGGAAAACAGGTCCATTAAACTCCCCACCCACCAACCGACAGACTGACCTGCCGACCAATTGCATGACCGCATACCGGCCGACTGACCAACCAACCGATGGACCCACCAACTGCCCGAGCGACCAGCCGACCGACTGGCACAGACCAACTAATGCCAACCGACTAATACCGACCGTCCGCGAACCAGCCCAAGGAATTGTGTGTGTGTGTGTGTGTCCTATCCCACGCATGCCCTCGACCCATCCCCAGCATTTCAGCCACAAAGATGCGAGTAGTCCCTTGGCACTTCCTCAGGATGTGTCAGATGTTCCCGAAACTCGTGTTGCCTTTAATTTCCATCCAGAGCAGGCACTTGGACCCTCTGGGCAAGGCGTGCTCACGCTGTACGGCTTGGGCGTGTGCCGCTGTCCGCAGCGAGAGCGGAGAATGTAAGGTGTGTTACCATCGCCACCAGCTTCGAAATACAGCCTGAGCCATGTAACAGGGGCTATGTGTCAACTTGTCGTGCAGTGGACAACAACTTCCATATGCCGGGCTGAGGACCGGTGGGGAACGGTTCCATGCGCTTGGCTCAGTTCGGCGGAAGGTGCGCTGTATAGAGTTAGATCAGCTCTTCAGCCCCACCGCAACCAAGCAGAGTTGGAGACTATTCCAAGCAAATCGACATTTCAGCACCCCTGAAAGTAGTTGAGCAGAAAAACTCGACCATTTGGCTCTCGCCCAGGGAGCGCGATCTCCGCAAAAGATCAAAGCTGGTCAGGCAATCTACCAGAATGGCTCCGGTACTCCCATGGTTGGCTTGTGCGCTCTTCCCTCGACTTCATCATATCCCTCCTTGTCAATCTCTGGGTATCCGGCTGGCACAGCCACGGCAAGGCCAGCAATGCACCGAGCAATGACCCAGGCCTCGGCGCTCAACAGCTGGTCACGAAAAGTTGTGCCAACATGAAGCCGCGGAATACGGAGTGCAGCACAGGCCGATCAACATCGACAGCGCTGGATCCGAAAGAAAGGTGGTGTCCACGAAAAGTCCCTACCCTCAAAGGGAAAGCCTGGAGTGCCTTCTGTTGCCCAGTGCGCGACAGCCAGCCATCGGCCAAAAAAAGGACGGATTAGCCCTACGCTCTGGAACAAGAATGCCCCCACTTCCTGCAAAACTCATCCAACATCAGGGGCGATAGGGGGGAAGCAGAATTCAAGGGAGGGTCATACAGCAACCGGCGAAAGCGCTCACGAACAAATGAAGCAGGAATGGCTGAGTCTAGGAGCCTCAGACTATGACAAGATATGACAAGACTTCACGACTAGAAAACCGGTGGCAAGACCAATTCAACCTCATCTTTACTCATGTGTTTAAAGGACATCGGCACGCTCACAATGACTTTGTGGCTATACTCTTGCAAGGCAAGGTTGAAGATCCAACCAAATACATGCCAAGATGATGGAAACCAGCTAAACTCCCCAAAACTTGATCATGTCAAAAGGAAACTCGGAAATCAAACTGTTTCTCACCCTCCCTTGCTTGAGTCCCCTGGAAAATAACTAAGAACATATTTCCAGTGGCGATAGAATCCCTTTTTACAACTAGGAGAAGATGAAACACACATTTAAAACCAGAAGAACATGAAAAACATCTTCATTTCAGCAAGGACGTCCCCTCGAGGCGCAGGCTGGCAACTTCCTGCCCGAATCCGACTGCTTCAGCACAGTGGCCACCTGTCGGGGAGGTATCAGCATGCAGGCCAGGCCCTCGGTTCTTGTCCTCCAAATGCTAAAAAAAAACACCAGGGATACTCCTTTGAGCTTTCAAATCGTGTTTTTCCCCTTGGTTGATCAGTTTCCCTGTGGTTCTTGGGTTGGAGCCCGGTGGTTTGGTTAGGGGGGTGGTAAACCGCATCCACCCTCTACAAGAACCAAAACACCACCAATCCAAACCACCAAATAGCGGGTACTGTTTTAAGTAACCAGGGCTATTCCTTTAGCTTGCAAATTGTAGTTCCCCTTGGTTACCTATTCTAGCGGGAGCCTGCTTCTTTTAGGGGAATAACCACACAAAAGTTGAACGGGGGCACTGGTTTCTGCACCGTTCATGGCCCTGGCCCGTTCTTGGCCCTTATCTCCTCAACAATACATTCGGCTGCGTATTTTGCACATTCCAACAGCCACAGGATTCCCGTGCTCCAGAATCTTTGGACGTGTTGCTGGCAAGTGAAGCCGCTGGCTATCCATTCAGCGGGCTTTACGCCAAACAAATCGCATCTGGGAAGATGTTCCTTCAACTGGCAATTGTCAATCAGTATGTTGTCAATCAATCAGTATGTTCCTTTAACCATAGGCTTTTGTCAATCAGTATGTTGTCAATCAATCAGTATAATCCTTCAACCATAGGCTCCCGGCCTACGACCTGTAGAACCATTTTTTCCGCCACGGCCGGGTCGAAAGTCGAAACATGCTGCGCCTTCTCGGACGTGGCTTTGGCCAGCGCTGAGGCTAGAAGCCTCAGACTAAGCGCGGCTCACTCCCAGGAGGAAAAAGGAGCCGAAGCGTCCTACAACTCCATTTGCTTAAGTCCCCTGGAAAAAAAACACACAAAAAAAAACAAGAAAACTATTTCCAGTAGTGATAGATTCCCTTTAAAACCAACAAGGGAAGATAATAAAATATTCTTAACCAAATGGAAGTACAACTCTATGTGCATCTTTGCATGTGTGCATGAGAGTATTGTTCAAACATACACGTGTGTGTGTGTGTGTGCATGTGTACATACATGTATATATACTGAGCACCCCCCCATCTGGAAATTTGAATCAACTCCGTTCTAGTTGACAATCAACAAATATAATAGATACCACCATTGTTACATTCGACTCGTATTATGATTAAGCTTATTCCGATTCCTATTGGGAAACCATCTCATTCAAATTATAAGTGCAAATTGAAATTATGGTGAAACTCTTTCCTTATCAGTTATCAAATTCAACTGGAGCCCTTTAACATGAACATCACTGACTGGAAAGCAATTCAGATTCTGAATAGCGTACATATATATATATATATATATATGCACATACACAAATCATATGCTCTCCTCGTCAAACATATATTCAACATGTATTTTCAACCCAACACTTGTTTTCATCTTTCCTGGAAGCTTTTGTTTCTTTGGTGTTCACTCGGTCGTGTTTTTTTTGTTATTGTTGTTTTTGGCAGCAGAGTAGCAACAACACCCAGTGTTTCTGTTTTGTTCTCTGGTGCCAAGTCTGCAAACAAACAACAAAACACTGGTTATTTTGTTATTTTATGGAACAGAAACAAACAAGCCCAGTGTTTTTGTGGCTTTTAGTCGTTTTAGTTGTCCTAATGTGTTTGATTGACTTGCTTTGACTTGCGGAGGTCGCTCATTGAAATGTGATTGTCTGCCGAGACCAGAATCCCGCGAACGGTTTTGTATACGAACCTACATACTTCAGTATCTTTAACATCATCATGCGAGTCATGCAAACCGCGACACCATTCAGTCTAGCATGGCAAATGCATACTCTGACAAATCGGAGAAGGTTGATCGGCATGAACCTTGTTGTAACCACTGGTTCTGTGCGGCGAACATGTTTCTTGCTCGTTCTTGGGTTCCTTTTCCGCAGTGAATGATTCAACCAGGGAGCGGGGACGGAGCCCCCCTTTCGGCCGCGGCTGATCTCCCTTGAAACTGTGAAGGACCTTTGGCATCTTTCTTCTCGCACGCCCCAAGTTCCTCAATTCATTGAGCCAGGGTCAGAGTCGCATCCAGCTCTCTCATGAATCCATGCAGAGTTTCTCCACATAGGGTGGTTTCCTTTCAAGATCTCCCGTGACCCCACCAAAACACCCGGGGACCTTCGCCTCCGCTCGCGACTCGCGACTCGGTGAGCGCCCGGCCCAGCGGTGGCCAAGAGCCTCAGCAGCTCCGAAGAGGCGACCAGCTGCTGCTCCACCTGAGGCGCTCCGCGCGCCGCGATCCGAACTTCCGCGATCCGCCGCTTCGTTCGGCTTCGGATGTGGCGCGTGCGAGCCGGAGAGATATACATTATATGGCTTGGGCCGGCTTTCTCGCGAGGCGTTTTGAAGGCCGAAGGAAGGAATCGACGAAAAGGGCGACTTGGACAAAACCTCATGTGATAGCTCCCCCTGGATTTGCCCTTGATTTCAGGCAGGAAACACACAGTTAGTGGTCATCATGCCCTACGGCCACTGCTTTTTCCTCCTGCGGTTGCGCGCACTAGATCTTGCGCAGCCTCCTCCTGGCATGCGGCGATTGTGATTTGGGCTGACCGAATGGTGAACATGTTTGGGGGCCCGTCCGCGCTCCATCGGGCCGGTCCCTCGAGCCCACACAAACCTTCATTGGGATCCGGGCGAAATGGAAATCAAGGGATACGGCGGCCAGTGCGACCCCCTGCAGCCCATGGTGTAGGACCGCGAAAGCTCTGGTAGCTATCCTCTTGTCAGCTATGTTGATAGTCCCACGTGCGCGTCAAGCCTTCCAAGTATACGCAAACATGACCCTTTTGGCCTTTGGCTTCGAGGGTCATTCCAGGGTCCTCGCCTTTGCAACTGTCGATTCCAATGCAAAGAAAGTGGCAGTGTCTCATAGTTGAAGAGCCCATTGCCATAAAGCAAATGAACTAGAGCAGGCATAGAGTAGAAGCCCTGTAATCCCCTCAAATGTTTCAAGCAGAGCCATCGAATCCATTTAGCCTTCGCGGTCTGCTGTGGCCAGAGGTGACTTTGGTTTTGGTCACTGTGCGGAAGCGATCAAGCTGCGCCAGGCCATGTCTTCATGTGCCGGGCAACCTCCAAAGCACCGACAAGACCAGGAGCGGTGAGGAGGCGTTTCTGAGCAAAGACGTCCACATCCCACATGCACATAACTGGTTTGAGCATGCCTTTATTCATCTACCGCATCCACCGCATTCACCTCTCTCCCGTGACTTTTTGCCATGTCCCCTTGAAACCAAAAGGGATGATCTTAAACTGACAAGCGTGATCTTTATATCCCCCAAAAACCTATAAAACTGGGTCCAAAGCGGCATCCTTCAGACCCACAAAGCGGGAACTCCTCACAAGGTTCACCGGTTTTGTGGGGTCCCTAACCCCCCCCCAAAAAAAACGGCATTCCTTGCGTGCGGGTTTTGTGTTGAGGGGACCTCAAGAATTGGCGGTTTCCCTGGTTCTCCCTTCCAACCTGAAAAGGGACATCAATTCCCCACATCTTCCACACCCTCCGTAGAAATTCGTTCAACCTCAGGACTCAGTTCCATGTCCCCTGACTTCTCCGTCTCCCGGCGGCTCCTCTTGAGGTTGCCCTTGGTGGTGACCACCCGCGAGCCGACGCCCATGCCCTCCAGCAGCCATGGGGCGCTGTAGGGCTGCAGCGGACTCGGCCTCCCGTCCCCCAGCTTCAGGTTCCGCGTGCTGTTGGGCTCCCAGGCCACCTGAAAACCCGAGAAAAACCGCCGCCAGGCACCCTAGAATACCATTTAAAACCCGGGAAAAGGCTGCACAGGCACCCAAAATCACCATTAAAAAACCCGAGAAAACTTGCGGCAACGCCCCCTCTGCAAAAAGTGCTTACCTTTTTACCTTTTGGTGGGTTTAGTGGACAACCCCTTGATTTCCCCAAAAAGTTGAAGTCTAAAGATCCAACCCAACTAGCAGTCAAGGCCAAAAAAAACCGAGAAGAACCTCCACAGGCACCCGAAATCACCACAAAACCCGAGAAGGACCGAAGAACATTATTCTGCCAGCCCATTGGGAATGAGTCTGAGGACAGTCGGATAGTGTGGAACCCACAAGATAGGCCACCTGGCACCAAAAATGCCGCAAACAAAAAAACAAAAAACAACGAGAAAAACCGGAGGATTTTGCCAGCCCAATGAGGCTTAAACTGAGCCCACAGGATCCAGGCAAGCCTCTATTGTAAGGGAAAATATCTCAGATCCAAAGGCGAACTCCTGGAAAACGAAACTGAGCTCATTTTGGGATCCCTCATCCCGATCCGTAATCCGTATTGGGCACTGCAAGAAGGCTACTGTCATCCGGCATTAGGATTGAGACATGAGATTGAACGATCCGGGCAAAACGTCGGTTGTGTAAGAGAGACCAATGCCCGCAGCACGGTTCAACCATGTTCGCCTCATGTCTAGGAATTGTGAGAACAAAGGGTTGCCGCAAGGCTGGACACTTGTAGTTTGACATATAAATATGTTCTGAGAAACTCATCAGAAGCCAAACAAGTCTAGAATTTGCTAGCCTGTGGAAGAGCAAATTTAAGAATCGGAAAGGCCTCAAAGTCAAAACCCCAAAAAGTGACCTAAAGGTGATCAAAAGGAGAATTTCAGGGCGATGAAAGGGCGGTGAAAGGAGAACAAACTGTGAAAGAGGAAGAACAGTGGAGCTCAGGCAACCGCAAAGCGACCAAAAAGGTCACCAAAGAGCGACCGAAAGGATGAATTCCCACTGTAACCATCAGAAAGTAGTTGGGACGCAAGAAGTGAGAGGTTGAAATCGATGAATCCTGCAGGTAAGCATCAGAAAGTCGTGATCCAACGTGACATGTGAGGAAGGTGCGTCAGCTCGAAAAACGGAAATCAGCTTTTGTGACCGTGCTGTCCAACGCCTCCCCACGTAGCACCAGGTCCACGGACTCCAACTGCTGAGCCGTGCAGGGGGAGTAGACCACCACCTGCGGATCCAGATGTTCTGCAAAAATCCGGTTGAAACACCAGGCTGGATGCCCGTAGGAAAATTAAGCAATGACCAAAAGTGAGCTTTTGGAACTCCTCAAAAAAATGGGACAGACAAACACCGCCAAGTTCTGGGGTTCGTTGGTCCTTTGATGTGTCAAACAGGCTCACAAATACAAGTTTTCCGCACCTGGAACCTCCAAAGTTCGAGAACAACTCAGCAAAGGCGGCCATTCGAGTCTCATGGTCTAACCACTTTTCACTCGACATGTTTGTCACGAGGACATGCAAAGAACCCAAAATTTGGGAAAAACACCTCTTGGAAATGACATGTGGTTGCTTCACAGGTAAGATGTATCCTTACCCTGTGCCAGATTCACCAACTTTCCTTCATTGCTGAGCACATTATTTCAATGAACGTGCAAAAGGCCTGTTGTGGTAGGTCACTTGATCAGCAATTCACTGACCACCAAGAGAGGATTGGGAGGGATCGCTGAATTTGGCTGGCAAATTTGACTGGCAAAAACGCAAAGAAACTGGCCGCTTGACAAAATAAACCCGTATAACCCATCTGTGAGACGCGTTGAATGGCAACATCCATGTTTGCTAATCTCAGCGATTGGCCATTTGGGTGTGTCTTTCGGTTCAGTTTTTTTTCCGCAGGGGAACCAAAAGGAAAGAAAACAACCCGTGTTGTGGGTTCCCCCCAAAATAAACAAATAAATAAATGGATGAACAATGGATAGATTAATAATACATAACAAATAAATAACAATAAATATATATAAATACATGAATACAAAATATATGTATATATAAATAACACATATCCACATCCCCCCAACAATCATAAGTAAATAAATCAATAAACAACCAAAAATAACTAAAAAAATAAATAAATAAATAAATAAATAAATAAATAAATAAATAAACAAATGACTCTTCAAAGCACCACATTGGTGCTACTGGTACCTTAATCGCGAAACGGTGCATCCTTTACGCCGCATAAGGATTAGTGCCAAAATGGGAGGATTGCCCAGCTCCACTGGGCAGCTCCCCTCAGCAGCTGATGGGAGTAGAATTGATGCCACTCCCACAGCGAGGGAGGAATCCTCCCACCTCACCGGATGCCCTCCCGGCATCATGGGTGAGGAAGGAAAGTAGCGAAGATCAGCTTGATCAATTCGCTTTCGACTGAGGGGAAGACCCGGTTCTCAGTCGGAAATTGCGGGTCCGGATGAGTAAGTTCATCCGCCCATGTGTTAAAGTCGCGCTTCACATGCGACGGTCCTAACATGACCTGGTGGTCATGCAGTGTTAACACAATTTCCATGAGGATGGCCGCATTGGGCATCCTGCGAGTGGAATCGTTAAGCAGGGAGAAAACGTTTCCCTGGTTATCACTAGCAACCAGAATCCTAGTGTGAGAAGCCGAGCCGGCTGCACAAAGCAGAACAGCCCTCACCAAAAGGAGGAGGCCGAAGAGCTCCAAGGCCGCTATCGCCCGCTGCGGGTCCCCAGTAGTGAAGGCCCACGGCTCGCCCTCCGGTGTGATTCTGTGTTGGAACCACTTCACTCGGGACTTGTCGGGGTTGGGCACGTCCGAGCACCAACCACCAACCCATGCATGGTCCGCCTGTTTGCCAGCTCCCGCATCAGATGCCCCCGTCCATGGAAGTGTGGGAGCAAATGGAGATGCCAGTGGGAACCTCTGGTTGAAGAGCTTCCCCAGAAGGATGGCCAGAGCACGAACCAGCTTCGGTGGCCTGCCCGAAGTGGTGCAGGCCTTCTTCCAGCTCCAAAAGGGCTGGAGGAAAGGTTTCGTCAATGGACACGCCGAAGTAGCCCATTGAATCCGGCCCAGGGCTTGTTCCACCTCCTTGCTGGTAAAGATGTCCCCCTGGGCCAGCCGTTTGAGAGTGGCCAGGATTATGACGTGCTTGACTGGAGCCAGCAGCACACAGGGCGTGATTGGGTCCACCACGAATCCCAACCAGGTATTGACCGGGGAGAGCGCCGTCTTCTTCCAAGAAAGCGGGACTCCCAGCGCCAGAAGAGTGGCCAGGATGGCTGTGGCGTCCCAGTCCGCCCTGCTGCATCTGAGGACCCAGCAGTAGTCGTCCACAAAAACTAAGTGCCAGTCCACCTGAGGGAAGATGTAGTACAAGAGTCTGAGCACCAAGGATGCCTTTCTTCCCCAGTACAGTTGTGCCGAGGCCATGCCGTACGTGCCCACTCTATTGACCCACCACCGGTTCTGGATGCAGGCCACCTGGTATTTCCAGTCTTTCTGGAGCACTTTTATGCGCCTGTGGGCCTTGGTGACATCCGCCTTGAGGATGATGAAGGTTTCCCCCTGTGTCGGCGGCTGCCACGTCAGGGGTTCCCCCCTGCTCCCCCCAGGGCGTTCCGTGCCTGGGGGGGTTGGGGGGAATGGGGCCCTCCTATCAGGGCCCTCGGCACCTGGGAGTGGCCCCTTCCCTGCGGAGAGACGTCCAGGCCGCCGGAGGTCTCCATCATCCGCCTGCCCCTACCAGGGCCCTCGGCACCTGGGGGCAGGCTGGT
This sequence comes from Effrenium voratum, assembly GCA_963377175.1. NCBI lineage: Eukaryota > Dinophyceae > Suessiales > Symbiodiniaceae > Effrenium > Effrenium voratum. The sequence goes on from CAUJNA010003239.1 coordinate 957,640, forward strand.
GCTGTGGGGGTCCGTCTCAGGGCCCTCGGCACCTGGGGACTGCCCCTGCACCGGCTGGTGAACATCCCGAGGTTCCTCATCAGTGCCCGAGGATGGGGCTCGGAGTAGATGAGGATGGTCCGCCGCTGTCCTGAGCCAGTGGATGGCATGGAGGCAGTCTCCAACCATCGGTGCGGTGGTCTTCTCCTCCGTGTGAGCCTGGATGTGTGCGTTTGCTCCCCCTTTTGAGCCATCATAGATCGTCCTGATCTTGTCCGACTCATCAATCCCTGCAAGGGGGCCCGGGCAAAGTTCCTCCGGTTTGCAGCGGCACCTCTCTGCCGCCTCGGAGCGAGTGAAGGGCCCGTCCACCATGTCCAAGGCTCGTTCCTCGTAAAAGGTTGATTCGATTTCCTTGGCAAAGAGTTCAGCCGTTGGGTAGTTATCATGAGCCACTGGCGGGGGGGGATCTTCCCCCAGCCAGGCTTCTCCCTTAAGCTCCTCCTTAGTGGGCCAAACTCCCGGGGAGGTCAAGGTAGGGTCCGAGACTCCCAAGAGGACCCCCTCTTTCAGTGTTAGGGGGAACTCCCAATCAGGGTCACCTGAAAGGGATGCCAAGTGCGACACTAAGGCCAGGAGGAAGGGTTGTCCTGGGCATCGTTCATGGAGGTGCCTCGGCCCGCAGCTCCTCGAGGTCGGCTTCCTGGAAGGGGTGTGTGGTGGCACCTGATGCCAGGGACATTCGGACCTTGTCAATCCAGGGCCGGGTAAGGGTCATGATCAGGGCGCCCAAAGTAGCCAATGGGGAAATTCTCCGAAAAGGGGGGTTGAGCCTCCCTGGGGAAGGTTTTCCCCCCCCATCCCTCAGGGGGCGTGAGCGGAAACCCAATTGGACAATCGCCACCCGGTCAGTGAGGTGTGGGACCCTGAAAGCGGGCAGGCATTCGGGGCGGTCCAGGACCTGGTCCCCCTGTCCCTCCTTCCCCAGTTGTTCCGCATCTCCGGCCATCGGGGGCATGGGAGATGGGAAGTCTGGGTTCATTGTTCCACGAGGGCTTACGGTGTCTGCCTCAGGGTGGAACTGCCCGTGCAGGCGGGGCTTCGGGGCGTTCTTGCCTCCGGGCTTTGAGCCCTGGTGTGATGAGGAGGGACCGCCTCCTTGACTGGGCCCCCGTTTTCCCCGGGGGGAATGGCCTTCCGGGGGGTCCGACCCCCGCCCCTTAGGTGGTTCCTTGGGGTTTCCCGGAAATTGTGAGGGGATCCGGATGTGCCCCGGCGCTGCGAGTGACACAGCGATGGCTTTGGCCAGGCCTGCCATCATATCCCAAGGGTATCTGCTAAGAGTCGAGGACTCGTTGGTGCCCACATGTGACTGATGCGTGCACCGCATTTGATCCCAGTCCTGGATCGGGAGATCCGTGGCCAGCGTAGTGGCCTTCTTGACCAGCTGGCCCAGGCGGCACTGGTCGAAGGAGATTGCTGTCAAGGAGTTCTCCTCCATCCAAAGCTGCCCCTCCTCTGTGATCCAGAAGGATGAGCATTCCTTGGCTTTGGGCAGCGAGCTGCTCACCACTGGGTCCTCCGGGTGTTCCAGGAAGGACCTGGGCCCTGGCAGAGAAACCGCCGCTCGTGAGGCCCTTGCCAGGCTGGTGATGTACATCTGTCTCAGAATGAGGATGCTGTCATCATCAAGTTGAGTCTGGGCGGCCTGGTCCAGGTGTGGAAGGCCCCAAAGTGTCTCTGGAGTGCGCCCTCGCACCGGGGTGGGAGCCCCCGGTTTTGGTATGTGGCGCAGGATGGACCATGTCCTGCAGTTGGGTCCTCCTCCAATGAAGACCACTCGGCCCTGCTTTGCTGCCGTGCAAAGAGCTCCATACAGCTCGGGTTGGAGCATATCGTGGTCCCCTTTGGGTCCAGACCGTAGGATGTCTACCGCCACCACCATGCTGGAAAGGTGTGGGTAGTTGGCATGAAGACAGCTGTCCAAGGAAGTTGGGTCTTCCTTGCCTGCATAGAGCAGGACAATGATGGGCCCACTGGATGGAACTTTGGGCGATGTGCCCTGTGTCCATCTCAGCCGCTGTACCAGACGCTCAGGGATGTTCTCCATCCACGGGAAGATGTCCAATCCCGGTGACGGCTCCGTTGGACTTGTCAGGGGGGTAGCTGAAAGGCGTTGGCCCCCTTCATTCAGCCCCACCGAGCTCTTGTGGAAAACCACCGGGTCCTGCTTGATGATGTTGGGCGCCGGAAGTGGGATCGGCTGCTTCCTGGGAGTGTCCCTTGGCGTTGCGGTGTGCTGCCAGTCATCCGGCACTCGGGCCTTCTGGGTGCGGCCCCCCGTGTCAGGGCCCTCGGCACCTGCGGGGAACCGTCCCGTCCCCGCCATATCAGGGCCCTCGGCACCTGTGGCTCGGGACTGAGGCGCCGCCGTTGTGCCGGTTGTGTGGCTGTTCTGATCACGGCGAGGGCGTTGTGCACGCTGGTTCTGCCGTCCCCATCCTTGTTCCGCCGAGGATGGCCGCCACCTGGCCTGTCCCCCCCCTGTGTCAGGGCCCTCGGCACCTGCAGGAGGGGGCTTCTGTGCCTGCTTGGGGCGTTTGCGCCCCTTCTCGCCCCCCCGGGCCTTATCAGGGCCCTCGGCACCTGAGGCCTCCCGGGGGGTAGGGGTCAGCGCCCCTAGTCAACCCGGGCAGTCCTGCGGGAGGTGGTCCCCCAGGCAGATGCGGCCCATTGCCAGGATGAGGTTGCACTTGTGGGTGCGGCCGCAGTTGCCCGGGCAGCGCCCGCGCATCCAGTTGTTACAGAACTGGTTCCCTTTCGGGTCGGTGGCTGCCTGCTTGTTACCGCCCCGGGACGCCTGATTGTTCAGGTGGGGGGTCTTACCCTTCCCTTTGTTCCCAGGCTTGCCCTTGGACTTCCCCTTGCCCTTGGACTTGTTCTTGCCCTTCTGAGGTGGTGCGTAGTCCATGGATGTCCTGGTTGATGGGCGGCCCCTGGAAAAGGTCTTGATCTTCTCATAGACCTCACGTGTCCAGAACAATGTGTCCTGCCTGACCGACAGCATGGCCGCCTTGAGGGTGTTGCCCTCATGCATCTTCTCGTGAATCTTTCGCCATGCGTTGCGTTCGGCAATTGCCAGGACGTGGTCCTCTGGCGGGGGAAAACGGCCCCCGATGTCCTCACCATAGAACCACTCGTACCAGCTCTCCAAGTCCTCCCGGGTGATGTCGAACTGGCCGAACTGCGGGAACGAGAGGACGCACATGAGGAGGGTGTTGCGGAACACCGCGTGCATCCTCTCGAGCTGGTGGCGAGTTTTGGGCTCGCCCCGCTCTTCCACCTCATCCTCCCGGTCCCAGCCAGGCTCCGGGAGTGCGCTTACCAGGTATTTCATGGGGATGAAACCGATCTCGCCTCCTGCGCAGAGCTTGAACTGGCGCTTCACCAGCTGGTCGCTTCCTTGAAGGGCCAGCTTGGGTTTGGTGAGCTTGGTCTTCTCCTCCCAAACCCTCTCCAGCTGTCCCCGTTCGCACGAGACCGTGAGATTCGGGGCGGTGTCCCCGGGCGTGTGTGGCCCGGGTCCCGCTGTTGCATGCGCCCCAACTCCCATGGATCGTTGAGCCGCGTGAACCACCTGGAACATGCGGGCCGCGATCAGCCGGGAGGTCACATCCGTGTAGTGGTGGTTGTTGGGGGCGAAGCCCAACTCCCCCGGCGCCGTCTCCCTTGCACGGTCGGGCGAGTCCCACCGGGTCGCGAGGTCCTCCATCGAGACAAAGCCCTCATCCGACAGTGTCGCTTGGATGAACCACGGGATGCCCTTGAGGACCATGAGGTTCCTGGCGGTCTTGTGGAGCTTAGCCACTGCGTCCGTGTACACTCCAGGAACTTCCTGTGGTGGTGCCACCAACTCATCTGGTGTCACCGCCATGGTGTGGGTGGGCGGGATTTCAAATCACAAGACAAAAGATCAAAAGGTCCACTTGAGCCAAAATGGTGGCCCAAGTGGATACTTATTAAGAGTCAAGACAAGCGACCACCTACGGTTAACGCTTTAGCCCAGACTCTTCAAAGCACCACATTGGTGCTACTGGTACCTTAATCGCGAAACGGTGCATCCTTTACGCCGCATAAGGATTAGTGCCAAAATGGGAGGATTGCCCAGCTCCACTGGGCAGCTCCCCTCAGCAGCTGATGGGAGTAGAATTGATGCCATCCCCAACGGACGGATCGCATCAGCTGCCAATACCAACGGACGAGCTGGTCGTTGGGGAGGTCCTCCCTCCACGTATGCCGTGTGGTCCCGCTGTCGCATTTCAGGGCCCTCGGCACCTGTGCGTCCAGCGGTCCGGCTGCGGTCCACCCGGTGCGGACCCCGTCAATCCGCCGCCTGGGATGCCCGGGGACATCTCAGGGCCCTCGGCACCTGTGTCCCCTGGTTCCCGGGGCACTGGCCCCCTGGGATAGGGGTGAGAACATCTCAGGGCCCTCGGCACCTGTGTCTCCCCCCCTCCAGGCCCCTTCAGGGTTGCGTGTCAGGGCCTTCGGCACCTGCGCTCCCCGCTGGCCCCTGGGGGGGGAGGGCGTATCACTCGGCACCTGCGCCCTCTCCCCCTGCCTCCTTGCCTTGAGGCATGGGGGGAAGCGTGTCAGGGCCCTCGGCACCTGCGCTATCCACCCCTCACTCAATTTCCGGGAGGACGACCGCCTCCTTGTCCGACTGAGTGTCCACGCTCTCGTCGGTGTCCGAGGAGAGGGAGATGGAGGCCTCGGAGTCCTGTGCTGCGTAGGGCTCCACGGCCATCCACGTGTTCGGGAAGGTGAAATGCCGGAAACATCTGGTGCATCCCAGGTACACCTCCGGCTCAGCATGGAAGTCCTGCTCCGCCAGCTCCGAAATCTTGAGCGGTCCCGGCCTCCAGCCGCACCCCACTGTGACTCCATCTGTGTCCAGTAGGTGCATGCTGTAAGCTTTGGTGGGACCCTTTCGGGCCGTGGTGGCTACCACCGTCAGTGGACCCCGAGGCGGGGGCACCTCATCCGCAGCCATCTTGGTGATGGCCGGCTTGTTGGCGGGGATCACATCCCAGCTGGCATTCGAGGGCGGTGTGTCCGGGACTTCCTTGAACAAGGCCTTCGGTGAGGCCGGGCACTCCACCTTGTCCTCCCAGTCCTCATGTCCGAGGTCGACTCGGACCGCCCTTCCTGCCTCGAGTTGCATGGACGGGAGCTTCTGGAGGACCTGGTCCCAGATGGAGCACACCACGTGTCGCTTCTCCCGGGTGTAGACATCCGCCGTGGACTCCTTGAACCAGTTTCCCAGGTACTGGCGCTGGTCCCTCGGTATGTGCGCCTGGAATGCCAAATCCGGCATGAAGACCCGGAAGGAGTACCATGAGAGTTCAGCCACGTCCTTGGCTGGCGCGCCCTGCTTCCCCAAGGCGTCTTTGAGCCACCTCAGGGACCTGTCTGGGGTTCCTGGGCGGGGGATGAAGCCCGTCCTGTCCTTGTTGATCGTGGGGATCAGGTAGTCCATCTCGCGGAACTCCTCCGAGGCCCTGAATCTCTTCCACCACCGCTCCAAGGGGATCCACCATCTGGCCCCCGAGAAGGAGAACAATGGGGCGATGAGCGGGACCGGGTTCCGTTTGATGGCCACTGCCGACGTGGTCTTCGTTTGCCAGGCCAGCAGCTCCAGGGTGTTGCTCGTGGACTTGACCGTCTGCGGCGAGGTGTGCTGCACGTCGTTGAAGCGCGCACTGCAGGCCAGGTTGAACCTGGCCATCGCCATGATGTACCTGTCCACTGCTTTGGTCAGCTCCGGGACCCGGTTCTCCGGCGGGGCCCCTTCTGCCCCTTGTTCCAGGGCCCAAACAATTGCCCGGGTCGGAACCACCGCCTTGCGCTGTGGCTTGACCTGGGTGTCCACCAGCGTCTCCTGGATGGCTTTCCGCTTCTCCAGGAGTTGTTTGTGTTCGTCAACGTTGAGCATGCCGAGTTTAATGGAGAGCCACTTTAAAGTGCCCCACCACTTCTGGAGCTTCGCCGGGGTGACCTCCAACGTGACCGCCTGGTTCATGAGGTGCCGGACGTCGCCGGCCGTCCAGGGGAGGTTCTGGAAGCCGATCTTGCGCATGCCCTCATAGGCCAAGCAGTGTGCCCGGATGGTACGGAACCGGGCATCACCAAAGAGGTGGCCAAACTCCTCCAGCTCCCTGGCCCCCATCACCTGGTGCATGTAGGGGATCTGGTGCCGGAAGGGGATGAAGTATCCCAGGAGGCGTTCCAACCACCTGGCCCTCAAGTGTTGTTCCAACGCTCTCTGAGATGTCGGCAATTGGGTTTTGATCTTCCCTGGTTTCCAATGCCGCCACTTGTTGGCCACTGCCAGGACATCCGGGGCCTCAATCGATCCGGAAAGGATCCACTCTTCGCGGTCCCGGATGGCCTGTTCCATTTCCAGTGGAGAATAGGTGTGCGATTGCCTGGCGCCTGCCGCACGAAACAGAAGTTGTTGCAGGGTCTTAGTAGCGAGCTCCAAATCCGCCTCCTCCAGCGGTTGTGGTTGGGAGCCGAGTATCCTCGCGAGGATCAAGTTGTAGGTGTCCGAGGCCACCAGGACGTGGTTGCCGTCAGGTGCCAGCCCCACGATCCGTGTCCACGGCCGCGGGTCAAAGACCACCGCATCCGGGTTGGCGACCTTGTCCTTTTTGACCCATTCCAGGCAGCACGCCACGAGGATTTCCCCGTCCGACTGCACTGGTGCAAATCCAAGGTCATGCAAAATCAACTGGAGCGCGGTTGGCGCCCCTAGGAAGGTCGTCCCAAACGGGGAAGGGAGGCGGGGCCTCCACATCATCATGATCCACTCGAGCCGGGGGCCTAGTCCCTAGGTGCAAACCCCAACCAAACAACAGGGGGCCCCCCAAAACCCCGGAAAGTCAACCCCGAAACGGAGGAAACGGGGGAAAAAGGGGGACCCAGGGAGCCGCCCCGAAAAGGGAAAACCAAACAAGAGAGGGGAACCAAGGCGCACCCCGGATCAGCCCAAGCCGCGCCAATTTTCCTCGCCTGGTGCAAGTCTGGGCCTGCGCTGTTCCCTGGGGGGGGATATCAGCGCCTTCGGCAGCTGTCCCCCCCCCGGGGTGCGCTGCGCATCCGTTCCGGATGGCCGCGGTCCTGGATGGTGTGCCGGAAGATGGCGTTGTCCCGCATCATCACGCGGCCCCCTTCGCGATGTCATCGATGCGCTTGAGCGCAGCAGCCTCCGGATTCCGCAGAATCAGCTCCCAGATGGCATTGGAGACGTGGCCTGTCTGGGTGGTCTGGCTGAATCTGAACCTGGGCACCTTCTGGTCCACGATGGAGACGTCCCGCAACGGGGCCGAGGGCTCCACCCGGCGGTAGTACTCCAGCCGCTCCTTCACCCAGCGGTTGTAGAGGCCCTCCGGCGGCTCGTCCAACACCAGCTGCAAGATGGCCTTGCCGGCCCGGATCTGGAGGAGGCGGGTGCCCCCTCCCCCGGCACGCCAGTACCCCTTACAATACTTGCACATGTAGCCCCCCCGGGTCTCCCCTTTTGTCTTCGGGATGAGTTCCCACGGGGTGACGGAGCTCAGGACCAGGCCACACTCCATGTGCGCCCAGAAGACATGCTTCATCTCCACCGGATAGTTCTTCTTCCGGTAGTCCTTACCCACCACGCCGTGGACGTTGTCCGCCGTGATGGGGGGGTAAACGATCCCCTCATCGCCCTCGCCTCCCCTGGGGCGGATGTCAGGGCCATCGGCACCTGTCCGGCACCCAGGGGCGGAGGGGTCCAGGCCCATCAGCTTGATCATGTCGTTGGTGTAGCCGAGCTTGCGGTAGATGGAGGGGGCCACTGAGTCGGGGACTGCGCCGACCCACCACTGCTTCGTGTTGCAGCGCCAGTTGACCTTCACCTCCGCCAGGGCCCCCGGGCCTCCAATGCGGTCCATGAGGGCCTTGTACACCTCTGGGAACTGCTGGAGGCTCTCCACCGGGACCGAGATGCGCTCGTCGCATACCGCCCGCAGGATCATCTGCTCCTTGGAGTCCGCCACGTCCTGGACCGGGAGCTGCATCACCTCCGCCGGGGTGTCCGTGAGGAAGGCCCGGGCCGCGAGGACCTTGCCCATGGCCCGGTAGACCAATCGCCACTCCGGTCCTGTCTGCGGAAACGGAAGGCCCTCCTCCTTCAGGAAGCACCGCGCGTCCTCCTTCAGGGTCTCCCAGCCCTCCAGGCGGGTCTGATTCTGGGCCTTGTTTTTCGGGCCCCGCTGCCTAGGGCCCTGCAGCAGTGGCAGAGACTCCCAGACTCCCCAGAGCTGGCGCAGGGTGTAGCTGTGCCCGAACATCCCCAGTAGGCCTGGGAGTGTCCAGGACGAGATCTGGCGCATCCAGTGGAAGTCCTCATCCGGATCGTGGGGGGCAGCCCAAAAGATGGATCGCAGGTCCCCAGGGTAGGGTCGGTCCCCCGCCTTCGCCTGCTGGTTCAACTCATCAACGGAGTACCTGGCCCAGGGGAGTCCACCCACCTGGTGGTTCCTGGGATGCGTACCCTTCTCCAACGCCTCCGGATTCACCTTGGTGAGGTTTTTCGCCCAATCCGGGACGTGTACCGGGCCCGGTCGTCGGACGAAAGATACGGACCGACCCGTTTGCTCATCATCCAGCGCAGGACCGAGAGCTGCACCTCCGGGTCCTTGGTGTCCAGGCCCACCGGGGTGGCGGACGGCTTGTCAGGGCCCTCGGCACCTGAGCTCGTCACGCCAGAGCCCGAGGCTGGGGGGATGGTGGGCGGCCTGTCAGGGCCCTCGGCACCTGGGCGCGCCGCACCAGAGCCCCCCGCCTTTGGCATGGGGATCCCTGTCAGGTCCGGCAGATCTGACAGGAGGGCCGCCGGGAAGGGATTCCTACCCAGCGAGATGACCGCCTTGGCCTCAAGGTAGGAGTCCGTGAGGGATGTGAGGTCGTCCATACTGAAGTCCCTCCATGCCGTTGTCGGCTCGAAGACCCCAGTCTCAATGGCGACCCGGACCTCACTAGGCCACGCACTGAAGGGAGGCGCGATGGGCTCGAGCATTCTGGTTTCGAGGGAGCCCTTCGCCTGTCTGGCTTGGTGTTTCGCTTTCGCCTCCTCCGCAGTGGTCTGGGCCTGGAGGAGCTCCGGTGTGGGTCTCCCCCAGTCCGCACCCAGCTTGTCCAGCAGCTTCTCACGGAAGAGGTCCAAGTCCAGGTTCTTCAGGAGCAGGCCTCCATCACCTCCTCCGTCAATGGCCCCCCCTTGAAGTTCGTGGAGGACCGCCGCGGAGCGCTCCACCGCTTCCACCTGGTCCGCCTTCTTGGCCTCCTCCTGGGCGATGGTGGTGGCGTTGAGCCGGGTCTGAATCTTGAAGGCCTTCACCGCAGACGGGTGGAAGGCTCTGCATTCCTGGCCCTCTTCCTTGTCGCCTGGCAATGGGGGCCTCTCCCCCGGTGGGGCCGTCAGAAACTCCTCGTCCAGCTCCATGGGGCAGTTCCTGATCACCGCCCGGACCGAGGAGGGGACGAAGTCCGAGAAGCTGGCCTGGTCCGGGTTCTCGCAGGCCATCGGGTCGGTGGCCAGCTCGCTGACGTCCACCGAGGCACTGAGCTTGAGGTCGCGGGCCCGGTCCGTGTCAGGGCCTTCGGCACCCGCGGACCGGGCCGCCGTCCAGACCGCATTGCCCTGGTCATCCACCGTCAACTGCCAATGCGTGCCCGCCATCTCCAGGGTGGCCGAGTTGGTCGCCGTGTCAATGGGCTCCGTCTTCTTGCCGCACCCCATGCACTTCGTGGCGCCCTTCTTCACCCAGGGCATGGTGCAGCAGGGGCAGATCCAGGATGTGGGCACCTTGCCCAGGGGGCGGTTCTCCAGGCCCCCGTACCCCAAGCCAGCGCGCTTGCCAACCTGCTGTCCCGGGGTGCTGAGCCGGGCCTCATGCTCGTACTTCATCTTGGCGATGTAGAAGGCCTCCACAACGCGCTCCAGGCCCCCCTGCTTGAGTTGGGGGCCCTCAAAGCCTCGCAGGAGCCGCTGGACGTCCTTGGCCTGCAGTCGGCGGAGCCTAGTGGCCGTGGTCGCATCGAAGCAAGGGAAGTCGCCCGCCATCTGGTCGTCGCTGAACTGGTAGAGGCCCTCCGAGACCTTGAGGGCCTTGGTGAACACGCTCCCCCCCGGCGGGGGGGCTGCGGGGTTCTCATCCTCCTCCGAGGACGCCTGCTCCTTGACCTTCGCCATCAGCTCCCGGCGCCTCTGCCACTTGGCGTCTGCCCGGGCATCCAGGCGGGCCTCCTCCAAGCGGGCTGCAGCCGAGGGGGACCTGGGCATCGGCAGCTCCTTCTCGTCCTTCGCCAGGAGCATGGGCGTCCTCCTCCGGCGGGTTCAGGAGCTCCAGGAACGCCCCTGGGGGGCGTGTCAGGGCCTTCGGCACCTGCGCCACCCCAGGGGCTGCATCTTCCATCGGCTCATCCTCTGCCTTGCGCTTGGCCGGGATAAGGGGGGCCTGCTCCAGCTCATCTGCGCTGGAGAAGAAACGCTCGTCAGGTGCCTGAGGGACCTCAGCAGCCAAAACGGTCCATCCTTCTTCCTCCCTCTTCACGAGGCTCGCCAGGTACTTTGCCATGGAGGCCTTTGCCTTAGCCTTGGCCTCTGCTACCGCGGCACCAGCGTAGGCGGGGGCGTACATGGCTTTGAGAGTAGGGGAAAGAAAGATTTCAAATCACAAGACAAAAGATCAAAAGGTCCACTTGAGCCAAAATGGCTACGGTTAACGCTTTAGCCCAAAATAAACAAAACTATAAACAAAAAAACATAAGTAACACATATCAACATAAAAATCGGCGCCACCCCGATTGGTTGTATCGATGCCTCCCCAGCTTTAAAGTCGAAGCAGTGGACAAAGGCGTAGGCCACAAACCTCAGGGCCACACGACTCGGCTGGAGTGATCCAGTGGGGTCTGGGGCGAAGGGACAACCAACACCCAAACTTGGTTGATGTTAAAGGGGAGCAAACAAATAAATTTTAGCAGTTACGTGGGGATTTCCCACTAAACCACAATAAGCAAAAATGTAAAATGTTTCCCAACAACAACCATGCAAAACGGGAGGAGGGAACCAAAACTCGATTTAGAAATGGCAACTACCATTCCCCCACAAAAATGTTGCATTCACAAAACCTAGAGACATGGATGACCATAATTACACCCATAGACCCCACCCCACCTGATCTCGGTTGCTTTCTGCCACGGCTCAAAGTGACTAACTTTTAGTGGTTTAATGGAACACCCACTAGTTGGCAGAAAGTGAAAGTCCTAACATCCAAGCACAATGCACCAAAGAAAAGAGTACCAAAGGAACCACCATTATTTTACTAACAGGGATTGAACAAATCAAAAGGCAACGGTTCCTTTGGAAAAAAAAGAACCAAAAGGGCGAAGGGGGGCTGGCTAAATTGAAAAGGGCCGACACCCAGGGCCCTTTAGCGCAAACGATGATATTTGACTCTGTGGGACCTGGGCGCTTCCCAGCCCAAAAAATTGGGCAGCTTCCTGTGGGCGCATGATGAGCGTGACAGAATGAACAACATCGACACCTTAAAACTCAAACAGCAGAACACCTTCGAAACAAAATCATAGACACGAAACACACGAAAAGGCAAGGCTGCTTTTCCCGTTGCAAATCGAGGCCCCGCCACCTCAACGGCGATTTCCACAGCGACAAACAATCGGAGGAGGGGCTTGATGTTCAACCCATAGAAAAAACATACCTCCAAAGGAAAATACCACAACTGAAGCCGCAACCTGTCCATCATCCCTGCAGAAATGGTTCACAGTTTGAAGTCTGCACAAAGGTTGCTTCAATCCCCTTCTTGAGTCACTCATCAAAACCAGGCACGATGGGGGCCTACACAAAGCCACGGTAACAAATCCACACTTTTGGGGCTTCTACGGTCTTCCCGACCTTTTGGATTTGCAGGGAACCGTGGGACACCCATTGGGTTGGTAGAAATGGGAAGGACAGGCCCGGCAAAGGAAAGAACCACATCACTGGAGCTCCGGGCTTCTGGGATGGTGTGGGGTGGGTTACTGCCTGGGCACTTGATGGGTGCCTCATGAGGCTCCACGAGTACCAGGTCACACCTTGTCGAAGTGGGCTCCTGCGCAGCTTCGGCGACCCGGAACGGGGGCCTTCCATTTGGTGAAGACCCCCAGAAAAAATAAAAAAATGTCCAGTAGTGACAAATTCCTTTTAAAAGCAACAAGGGAAAATGTAATTAAACTATTCTTAAGCAAGTGGAAGGGGAGTTTTGTTTCGCCCAATCTGCCCGGTTTCGGGACGGGCCAACTGACGGGAAGACTAAGGCCCAGCTTTCGCTGGGGAAGAAATTGAGAACCTGTTCTGGGCCGATGAAAAAAACGGAGCCCACCCAAAGGTCACATCGGCTGGTGAGTTCGCCTGCAAGAGGAAGTCAACTTTCAACTTCTGCGACAACAATTCACCCAGGTCCACAAGGTCCGCAAAATGAAATCCTGGTGTTTGATCTGGTGTCCCAATCTCTGAGGGGATCTTTCGGGCCGGAACGGGTCCCTGCGAATCTTCTAGCTCGACGTGGCATTTTGGCACGCTTCCCACGGGCCATGTCCATGGCAAATTGAAGCTGTCGGTGCTGGATGCACAACAATTTGAACCCACAAATGAGAGGCGAGCGACGTATTTGGGGGGGTCGAACCCAATTGAGGGCTCTCAGAAACAGGGTCCAACCCCAAGCCTGCAAAGACCAGCCCGCTGCGTCACACCACATCGCAATGCAGACCCTAACCCCTTCTCCGTCCCTCGGCCGTTCTGCCCGTGCCTTATCACAGCCCCCAACAAACGGCAAACAGAAAGCGGGGGCGCTTTGCGCGGATGGGAGCGATTCCTCTTGGCCAGTTTTCCCCGAAGTTCCAAAGGCCTTTGGACCAGTCCGTGCTCCTCTTCTCTGACAACCCCAGTCCAGTGACCTTGGGAAAAAAGGGGAGCCAGCCCTTCATGCGCTGTGCCATCTTTGGGTCCAAACCCAGCCCACATCCATCCCACACCCTTTTCCCACCGCCAAGTTCCCGGAACCCGACACCCAACTTTTCAACCCAAACTACTCTTCTCAACTTTTTTACAAACCCCAGCCCCCAACCCCCCAACCCCCCCCAACCCCCCCCCCCAACCTCCCCCCTTGTTTATCCATCCTTGCACATTATTTTGATGATGTGGATCATCAACATTATCATTATTATTATTACAAACAGTTTTTAAAGAAGATGTAGCTCCAACCCCCCGCCCAAACCTCCCAAACCGCCCACCCAAAACCCCAGCCCACGGGCTCCTCCGAGGTGCACAGGGCCACCGCCACCCCGGTCAGCGCCGCCTCCACCTCCGAGCGCAGCAAATGCCCCGCCACCAGGCCGAAGCGCAGCCCCGCCAGGCGCAGGCGCCACCGCGGCACCCGCCCGAAGAAGTCCTGAGACGGGCGCCGACGGGCGGGGCCATGGGACGAAACGGCCCGGCCCAGGGGGAAGTCCATGCCCTTGGTTGCTTCCTAAAAAGAAAAACAAACAAACATCCAAGGGGGACAGGTAAACCAAACCATCCCAAAAAAGTCCATGTCCTTGTGGCTTTCCTTTTTTTTTGTAACATCCGAGGGTCAAAATCCAACTCGGTTAGCCCCCAGTGAACATCCCAAAAGCCCACCAAAATAGGTTCTAAAATGGGTGGAATGAATGTGCAAAAAGGCACACCCAAACCAGGTGACTTGCTAACTGGGGGAGGGGTCCCTTTAAATTCGACAGGGCACAAGGGAGGCCACTGAGGTGTCCCTTAATTTCATCATGCATGTAGAAATCCTGAATGATAACTTTCATGATCAAAACACAACAAACAGGTGGAAAACAATGAATAAAAGATATGGCCATGGGCTTTTCAAAATCCAAATCGCTTAGCCCCCAGTGAACATCCGATTCTTTTCCCAACCACTAAACTAGGTTCCAACATGGGTGGTGAATTCACCTACCAACCAAAATGGGATCTGGTTTTCATGGCCGGGCGGGGGCCGGAGAGGTGACGATTTCCTCCCTCCGAACGAATTTCGGGAGCCGTTTTTTCAGCTTCCCGCTGGCTGGCTTCCCTTGAAAACACCCCTTTAAAAGGTCCGATACTTTGAGCACCTGGAGAAAAGGCAATGGATCCATCTGGTCTTTGGAAAAACATGACCAGTTTGCCAGGTTGAGACCTTTTGCAGCCCCACCTTTGATTCATTGGGTCGCACCCCTTTTGGAAGCAACACCATCTGGAGTTCTCCACTGGCAATGCGCGAGGCGAAAACGCGCGGGGCTTTGGGAAACAGACAAGCAACTCTTGACTCCGCGAGGACGTGACATTCCAGGGGTGCTTGTACATACCCCTTTTACATACATACCCCTTCACCAAATGGACCCAAAAGGCCTGCTGATGTTCATACCCCTCTCCCCCAAAGGGGTATATTACACCCCTTATAAAGTGGGTTGGACACCAACGAAGCAAAGGAACCGGTATGAATAAGGGGTATGTACTTCCACCCTTGGAGACATGCATTGTCGCCTCGGCGATCTCTAGATTGATGCCCAAAGTCTCAAGGTAATGCCCTGCTGCGAGTTGTTAAGTCAATCAGCAGCTTGTGTTTGGATATCCAACAAGGAGCTGGGGACCTTTTCTTTCGAAAACATCCACTGTGAGTTTCCCTACAAGGATTCCAGGTTCATTCCCACTTGAGAACCAGGTCGATTCCGAAGAAGGGAGAACCGCATTGAAATATCACTGTTGCTTGCCATGTCGACTGAGTGCCCTCTGGCATAGGGACTGTTGAAGGGGGCATATGCTCAATAGAAAATACAACTCCTTCAGATAAAGGTGGGGTGAGAAAAAACAACAACACATTCCTTGAGATTCAGACGGGAGTTCCCTATTTTGGGGGCGAGTTCGCCCCGTTTTCCTTGGGAGTTTGCATGAAACCTACACAAAGATACAACATAGCACCTCCCTTTTTCCTTGCGATGTCTTCAAATGAAACAAATCTACTCGGTAGAGTGCAGTAGCTTGTCCACCCCCTACATCTGGCAACATGTTTTTAAACAGGAAACCTCGCAAGTGGTACATTGTGACCCCATTCATCCCATTCCCCAGCTAAACAAAATCTAAATGATCAACCCTCTACATTTTGGCAACACGACCTCTGCTTTTGGCAACATGAATCGTCACATAACTCCCATTGCCAGGTAATTCAAGAGTCCAACCGGGTCCATCCAGTAGAGAGGTTAGAATAAGTTTTATGCAGTCTATTTTAGTAGGGGACCCCTCCGCCAACAACGGGGGTGAGAAAGGGCACCAATTGCTGGGGGACCTAGTTCCCCAATCCCAATGAGTAAATAGGGCCCACTTTTGGACCTCATAAGATTGAGCTTCCAGGCCTGGGGGGACTACTGAAAAACCAAGGTTCCACTCCCCTTCCGGCTTCGGCATTTTGTCATTTGGGTGTGGCTCAAAATTGAACGGGAGGGGCAAACAGGTTTTGGTCCAGGTGTCCACTTACCGATCGGGCACCCCATTTGGGAAATTTCCGGCTTTTGGGTTGCCACAGCCATCTTCCGGCCCCTTGGGCGCCTGCATGGCCAGCGCCTGCGCGGGCTCGCAGGGGTCCCTGGCCGGGTCGAAGTGCTGCGCCAGCCGCAGCCACCGCAGCTGCGCCGCCAGCGGCGCCACGCCTCTCGCCGGCACCGCGGAGTCCAGGTCCACCAGCACCAGGCCCGGGCCGAACTGCGCGAGACACGTGGAACCCGAAAACAAAGACCCGCCCTGACCCATTTGTTCTTGTATTCATTTGACCCCTCTGCAAAAAGGTTCACCTTTTTGTGGGTTTAGTGGAAAACCCTGTGATTCCCCAAAAAGTCAAAAGGTCTAAAGATCCAACCCAATAGCGGTCAGGTAACCCCCTGACCTCGCTTTTTGGGGTTGTATCTATTTGTTTGTCTTTAGTTGTTCGTATTTATTTGTTTCTATTTATTTGCTTGTATTTATTTGTTTGTTCGTAGCTATTTGTTTGGGGGGTGGGGATATCCTTGAAGGGGTATACATGGGGGTGGATCAAAAGGTCCTGTACATAGGATGACCATTGAGGGAAACCAGTAAAAAGATCTGAACCACCCAATATCGGAAACGCTACCCATGGTCATTGGGGGGGGGGGGGGGGTAAGGGAATATTGTTTTTAAACAACCACCTTTGGCCTCCCTGCAGGACTAGGTCTGGTTGTTGACCTTATTTTTGATTGACAAGTATGGCATGCCTTCATTTTGGACCTGTGGGTTCCGTACCTAGAAGCAACTTCTGAGGGGGCAACTCGCCAACTAACAAACTGACTCGAACTTAACGTTCTGACTAGTAATCTCAGCAACTCACAGACTCATGAAAACACTTTGCGAAGTAAGCACATTGACTAGCGTTCATCTTTCCAAGTGCCGCCTTACCGTACCCGTCTAGATGCACGGGGAGAAAGGGGCAAGCCAATGTCTGCTTGGGGAATCAGCACTCCACGCAGATGACCAAAGCTGACCAAAGTTTCGTATGTGGGCCAAAGTCCTTTTGACACATTTTTTCGATAGCAACAAGGGTGGTCTCAAGTGCTCTCTGCTTCGAAATCCAGGCTTGGTCTTGAGTGATTAACCAAACGCCCAGAGCTGTCGTTGAGAAAAGGGACTCACACTTCGGACAGCTTCGGGACCCATTCTCAGTTGCCAAGCGACGGGGGGTAGAAAAGGGAACCCTTTTTCATGGGAGCTGGGAGGGGAGGGAGGGGAGGGGAGGGAGGGGAGGGAGGGGAGGGAGGGGAGGGAGGGGAGGGAGGGGAGGGAGGGGAGGGAGGCCCATAGACCCCGCCCCACATGATCTCGACTTGCTTTCTGCTCCCCTGCTGCAAGTTTAACTTTTAGTGGTTTAGTGGAAAACCCAATAGTTGGCAAAGAGTGAAAGTCCCAACATCCAAGCAAAATGCACCAAAGTGATGTAACCGCCCCTCACCCATTCACTCCCAAAAAACCACCTTAAGAAAAACCTAGGGGATGACCCTAGACCCCACCCATAGACCCATAGACCCCATAGACCCCATAGACCCCACACCCATAGACCCATAGACCCCCCACCCTTGCTGTCCCCCAGCCATCCCCCGCCTCCGGGCGTCTCTGCTTCAGCGCCCGCGCCAGCGGCCCGCACCGCGCCAGCGCCGTGCGCCGCACGCCCAGGCGCCGGGCGCGGGCCGCGGCGGCGGCGCCCGGGGCGCCGGCGGCGGGCAGCAGACGCAGCACCAGCTGGGCGCCCACCAAACCGCAGATCTCCTCTTCCACTTGGGTTGGTCAATATTTCCTTCAACCCCAAACTGGCCATGGGTATTTTTCCCATTTGGTGGTGAACTTCCATTTCATTAAGACCCCAGGGTGATAAATTCCATTTTTTCATTACCAGCGGAGAAGATCCAGCAGTTTTTTTTCCAGTAGTTTTATTCCACTGGTGATGAATTCCAAATTCCACTACTACTTAAAACTCTTGGAAAAAAATGTCCAATAGTGGAAAAATCCTTGTAAAACCAACAAAGGAAAATACAACGAAGTCCTCCCGGAGCTTTCTTTTGGGGCCCCTGTTCTCGGGTTTCGCAGAAAAACCTGACTTCTTGTTTGGTTGGTGTGCCCTTTTTGAAGGGGGCAAGGGAAACTCCTCTTCCATTTGGTTAAGACCCTGGGAGAAAAATAAACATATATGTCCAGTGGTGATAAATTCCCTTTGAAACCAACAAGGGAAAATAACAAATACTCTTATAAGCAAATGGAAGTCCTCCCGGAGCTTCTTTTTGGCTGTTCTCGGGTTTCACGAAAAAGCCGGTTCTCGGGTTTCTTGGGTTTTGCGGGGACCTTTGTGACCTTTGTTTTTTGGTTGGTTGTGCCCTTTTTGAAGGGCAAGGGAAACTCAGCTCGATGGGCGTCAGCGCCACCCGAAAGGAGTCCTGTGGTTCTGTTCGTTCTGGTCACATTGAAGCCGGCAAGGGGCATTTGCAAGCGGCAAAGGTCCACCCCTCTACATCAGCTTGCCCCCCCCCAACCAAAAGATGTCTCATTCTGGTGCAAACAAATAATCATCATCATGGCCTGGGGGGTAGGGGGGGGGGGAGCCCCATGAAATAATCAGCCCCCAAAACTCGGAACCATAATCATAAGACTAATCCTAATCCTCATGCACCAATAAGACTGCTAATCATAATCCTAATACCAACAAACACTGTCATAATCATCAAGATGCTAATGATGATCCTAATATAAATAAAACAATCAAACACAAACAACAACAACTGGATAACCATAACAGTAATCTCACACCAAACAACCCAACATGTCGAGATCTGGAGATCTGGTCACATGGTTGAATGTTAGGTGCCCCGAGCGCAGAGCTGTTGAGGCCACACATGGCCACCGTCTCCGAGGCAAAGATTCGGGTCCGCGTGCCAACGGAGCCGGGGCCAGGATCCATGTGGTTGAATCCAAGACACTCTTTTCACAACCCCCGACGAGCATCAAAGGTAGACAATCAGGCGTGGGCTCGCGGCTGATTCTGGCTAGGGGGCGAAGCAGTCACAGGCAGCCGTGTCTACTTGCTGACTTCAAGTTTAGATGCTTGGCAATAGCCAGTACCTTCTGGCAAAGCACGCTTCTTCGGGCCTGCCCTCCCAAACCCTTCATTTGTTTTACGCCTAAAACAACAACACCAAACTGGATACTCATACCAGCAACGATCATCGTAATACAAAAAGAAGAAGAAGAAAAAAAAAACGCACCAGATACTGGAGTCATAATGGTAATGCAAAAAAGACCGCCAAAAAACCAGAAGCGCGCTGCCAAGAGGTTTCTCCCATCCTGCACCAGCTCCAGCCCCAGTCCAGTCACCCAGCCGTGGGAGTTCACCACCAGCACCGGCTTCCTCCCGGCCGCTTCGGTCTCCGCTTGGAAGGCCTCCCAACCCGAGGGCCAACTGGGGATGGGGGGAGGGGAACCCCCGGACCTGAAGACGTCCATGGGAGTCTTGGATGAAAAGTCCGCCAACCTTTGGGGAAATCCGCCGACCCCTTCTCCTCAAAGGGGGAGGCGCACGGGAAGGGTGGTTACAGCACAAGTCCAAGGTGGGTTGGTAAATGAGCATATCCGAAGATTCAACATTATCAGCGTAAGCAATACCGTCATCGTAGCATCCTTTGCACCTCAAAGATGTCTTTCTACACCTTTCAAGTGTGGGGTTAGAAAGCATTGGTGATGCAGAGGATGCTACGATGATAGTTATTTTCCGAGCTACTATTATCGTTGTCATCCTTATCTTTCTCCTATCTGATCAGATCTGTGTCATATACGTTTCAAGCGTGCTGTTAGACCCGGTTGGAGATGCAGAGGATGCGTAGTGATGCCGATGATGATGGCGATGATGACGACGATGATGATGACGATGATGATGATGATGACGATAATGACCACCATCATGGTGATGATGACATGGTCATCATCATCACACAAAAGTCCCGTTAGACCCGATTGGAGATGCACAGGGTGCGTAGTCATCATTATCATGATGACTGTTGGTGATGCAGAGGATGCACGATGATGGTTATCATCGATGATGATAACGGTGATGATGAGATTGGAGATGCAGAGGGTGCGTAGTCATCATTATCATCATGACTGTTGGTGATGCAGAGGATGCACGCGTAGTCATCATTATCATCATGACTGTTGGTGATGCAGAGGATGCACGATGATGGTTATCATCAATGATGATGACCGTGATGATGACCATGATGGGACGGCTATCCTTATCTTTTTGATGACCGTGATGATGACGATGATGGGCCACGGCTATGATGAGGATCCTTATCTTTTTCATATACGATTCAAAAGTCCCGTTAGACCCGATTGGAGAGGCAGAGGCAGTCATCATTATCATCATGACTGTTGGTGACGCAGAGGATGCACGATGATGGTTATCATCGATGAGGACGCACGATGATGGTTATCATCGATGATGATAACGGTGATGATGAGATTGGAGATGCAGAGGGTGCGTAGTCATCATTATCATCATGACTGTTGGTGATGCAGAGGATGTACGTGTAGTCATCATTATTGCACGATGATGGTTATCATCGATGATGATGACCGTGATGATGACGATGATGAGCGACGGCTATGATGAGGATCCTTATCTTTATGTTTTTCATATCTTTATGTTTTTCATATACGATTCAAAAGAGATGTGACGGCTATGATGAGGATCCTTATCTTTATCTTTTTCATACACGATTCAAAAGTCCCGTTAGACCCGATTGGAGATGCAGAGGGTGCGTAGTCATCATTATCATGATGACTGTTGGTGATGCAGAGGATGCACGATGATGGTTATCATCGATGATATGCACGATGATGGTTATCATCGATGATGATAACGGTGGATGATGAGATTGGAGATGCGAGGGTGCGTAGTCCTCATTGTCATTCATACGGTTGGTGATGCAGAGGATGAACGATGATGGTTATCATCGATGAGGATGACGTGATGATGACGATGATTGAGCGACGGCTATGATGAGGAGCCTTTTTCTTTATGTTTTTAATATAGATTCTCACGCATCTCATAGACCCGATTGGAGAATTGCAGAGGTGTGCGTGAGTTCAGCATTTATCATGGATGACTGTTGGTGATGCAGAGGATGCACGATTGATGGTTATCATCGGTGATGATAACGGTGATGATGAGATTGGAGATGCAGAGGGTGCGTAGTCATCATTATCATCATGACTGTTGGTGATGCAGAGGATGCCCGCGTAGTCATCATTATCATCATGACTGTTGGTGATGCAGAGGATGCACGATGATGGTTATTATCGATGATGATGACTGTGATGATGACGATGATGGGCCACGGCTAGTTCATCATAGTTCATCATCACACCATATCATAATTCATCATAAGTTATCATAGTTCATCATCATCCCTTTTCCTAATTTACTATAATCTATCATATAATCATAGTTTATCATAGTTCATCAGAGTTCATCATTATTGCTTATCATAGTTTATCATAGCTTGTCATAGCTTATCATAGTGAACGCAGGGGTGGCCGGGGGGGGCATTATCTTGTGATTAAGGGTGACAGCACGGAGCACAAACGATGAGGAGCGGGGCTATGATGAGGATCTTATCTTTATTTTTTTCTATATGCGATTCAACAGTGATGGTTATCATCGATAATGATAACGGTGATGATGAGATTGGAGATGCAGAGGGTGCGTAGTCATCATTATCATCATTACTGTTGGTGATGCAGAGGATGCACGCGTAGTCATCATTATCATCATGACTGTTGGTGATGCAGAGGATGCACGATGATGGTTATCATCAATGATGATGACCGTGATGATGACCATGATGGGCCACGGCTATCATGATGAGGATCCTTATCTTTTTGATGACCGTGATTATGACGATGATGGGCCACGGCTATGATGAGGATCCTTATCTTTTCATATACAATTCAAAAGTCCCGTTAGACCCGATTGGAGAGGCAGAGGCATCATTATCATCATGACTGTTGGTGACGCAGAGGATGCACGATGATGGTTATCATCGATGAGGACGCACGATGATGGTTATCATCGATGATGATAACGGTGATGATGAGATTGGAGATGCAGAGGGTGCGTAGTCATCATTATCATCATGACTGTTGGTGATGCAGAGGATGTACGTGTAGTCATCATTATTGCACGATGATGGTTATCGTCGATGATGATGACCGTGATGATGACGATGATGAGCGACGGCTATGATGAGGATCCTTATCTTTATGTTTTTCATATCTTTATGTTTTTCATATACGATTCAAAAGAGATGCGACGGCTATGATGAGGATCCTTATCTTTATCTTTTTCATACACGATTCAAAAGTCCCGTTAGACCCGATTGGAGATGCAGAGGGTGCGTAGTCATCATTATCATGATTACTGTTGGTGTGATGCAGAGGATGCACGATGATGGTTATCATCGATGAGGATGCACGATGATGGTTATCATCGATGATGATAACGGTGATGATGAGATTGGAGATGCAGAGGGTGCGTAGTCATCATTGTCATCATTACTGTTGGTGATGCAGAGGATGCACGATGATGGTTATCATCGATGATGATGACCGTGATGATGACGATGATGAGCGACGGCTCTTTATGTTTTTCATATACGATTCAAAAGTCCCGTTAGACCCGATTGGAGATGCAGAGGGTGCGTAGTCATCATTATCATGATGACTGTTGGTGATGCCGAGGATGCACGATGATGGTTATCATCGGTGATGATAACGGTGATGATGAGATTGGAGATGCAGAGGGTGCGTAGTCATCATTATCATCATGACTGTTGGTGATGCAGAGGATGCCCGCGTAGTCATCATTATCATCATGACTGTTGGTGATGCAGAGGATGCACGATGATGGTTATTATCGATGATGATGACTGTGATGATGACGATGATGATGCAGAGGATGCACGATGATGGTTATCATCCATGAGGATGCAGGATGATGGTTATCATCGATGATGATGACGGTGATGATGAGATTGGAGATGCAGAGGGTGCACGCGTAGTCATCATTATCATCATGATTGTTAGTGATGCAGAGGATGCACGATGACGGTTATCATCGATGATGATGATGGGCCACGGCTAGTTCATCATAGTTCATCATCACACCATATCATAATTCATCATAAGTTATCATAGTTCATCATCATCCCGTTTCCTAATTTACTATAATCTATCATAGAATCATAGTTTATCATAGTTCATCAGAGTTCATCATTATTGCTTATCATAGTTTATCATAGCTTGTCATAGCTTATCATAGTGAACGCAGGGGTGGACGGGGGGGGCATTATCCAGCTCGGAGCAAAAACGATGATGAGCGACGGCTATGATGAGGATCCTTATCTTTATGTTTTTCATATACGATTCAAAAGTCCCGTTAGACCCGATTGGAGATGCAGAGGGTGCGTAGTCATCATTATCATGATGACTGTTGGTGATGCAGAGGATGCACGATGATGGTTATCATCGGTGATGATAACGGTGATGATGAGATTGGAGATGCAGAGGGTGCGTGTAGTCATCATTATATATGACTGTTGGTGATGCAGAGGATGCACGCGTAGTCATCATTATTATCATTACTGTTTTGGTGATGCAGAGGGATGCAGCGATATGGTTATCATCGAATGATGTATGACCGTGGTGATTGACGATGATGAGCGACGGTTTTATGATGAGGATCCTTATCTTTATGTTTTTCATACACGATTCAAAAGTCCCGTTAGACCCGATTGGAGATGCAGAGGGTGCGTAGTCATCATTATCATGATGACTGTTGGTGATGCAGAGGATGCACGATGATGGTTATCATCGGTGATGATAACGGTTATGATGATGAGATTGGAGATGCAGAGGGTGCGTGTCATCATTATGATCATGGACTGTTGGTGATGCAGAGGATGCACGCGTTAGTCATTCTTATCATTCCTGACTGTGGAGATGCAGAGGATGCACGATGATGGTTTATCATCGATGTTGATGACCGTGGATGATGACGATTGAATCACCAACAGTTCATCATCATGATAATGATCTACGCACCCTCTGCATCCTTCCAATTCATCATCCTTCACCGTTATCATCACCGATGATAACCATCATCGTGCATCCTCTGCATCACCAACAGTCATCATGATAATGATCACTACGCACCCTCTGCATCTCCAATCGGGTCTAACGGGACAATTGAATCGTAGATGAAAAAGATAAAGATAAGGATCCTCATCATAGCATGATTGTTGGTGATTCAGATGATGCACGATGATGGTGATCATCGATGATGATGACCGTGATGATGACGATGATGGGCCACGGCTAGTTCATCATAGTTCATCATCACACCATATCATAATTCATCATAAGTTATCATAGTTCATCATCATCCCTTTTCCTAATTTACTATAATCTATCATAGAATCATTGTTTATCATAGTTCATCAAGACTTCATCCATTATTGCTTATCATAGATTATCATAGCTTGTCATAAGTTATTCATATTGAACGCAGGGTTCCAGAGGGGTGCCGGGGGGGGATTTATCTTGTGACAGCCCGGAGCAAAAACGATGATGAGCGACGGCTATGATGAGGATCCTTATCTTTATGTTTTTCAAAAACGATTCAAAAGTCCCGTTAGACCCGATTGGAGATGCGACGGCTATGATGAGGATCCTTATCTTTATCTTTTTCATATACGATTCAAAAGTCCCAGTTAGACCCGATTGGAGATGCAGAGGGTGCGTAGTCATCATTATCATCATTACTGTTGGTGATGCAGAGGATGCACGATGATGGTTATCATCGATGAGGATGCACGATGATGGTTATCATCGATGATGATAACGGTGATGATGAGATTGGAGATGCAGAGGGTGCGTAGTCATCATTATCATCATTACTGTTGGTGATGCAGAGGATGCACGCGTAGTCATCATTATCAGGATCCTTATCTTTATGTTTTTCATATACGATTCAAAAGTCCCGTTAGACCCGATTGGAGATGCAGAGGGTGCGTAGTCTGGTGGTGATGCAGAGGATGCACGATGATGGTTATCATCGCTGGGATGCTCGATGATGGTTATCATCGATTCTGAAAACGGTGATGAATGAGATTGGAGATGCAGAGGGTGCGTATGTCGAGGATTGCACGCGTCGATCATCATTACATCAGGAGCCTTATCTTTTATCATTTATCAGGATCCTTATCTTTATGTTTTTCCGATTCAAAAGTCCCGTTAGACCCGATTGGAGATGCAGAGGGTGCGTAGTCATCATTATCATTGGTGATGCAGAGGATGCACGATGATGGTTATCATCGGTAATGATAACGGTGATGATGAGATTGGAGATGCAGAGGGTGCGTAGTCATCATTATCATCATGACTGTTGGTGATGCAGAGGATGCACGCGTAGTCATCATTATCATCATGACTGTTGGTGATGCAGAGGATGCACGATGATGGTTATCATCGATGATGATGACCGTGATGATGACGATGATGAGCGACGGCTATGATGAGGATCCTTATCTTTATGTTTTTCATATACGATTCAAAAGTCCCGTTAGACCCGATTGGAGATGCAGAGGGTGCGTAGTCATCATTATCATGATGACTGTTGGTGATGCAGAGGATGCACGATGATGGTTATCATCGGTGATGATAACGGTGATGATGAGATTGGAGATGCAGAGGGTGCGTAGTCATCATTATCATCATGACTGTTGGTGATGCAGAGGATGCACGCGTAGTTATGATTATCATCATGCAGAGGATGCACGATGATGGTTATCATCGGTGATGATAACGGTGATGATGAGATTGGAGATGCAGAGGGTGCGTAGTCATCATGACTGTTGGTGATGCAGAGGATGCACGCGTAGTCATCATTATCATCATGACTGTTGGTGATGCAGAGGATGCACGATGACGATGATGGTTATCATCGATGATGATGACCGTGATGATGACGATGATGGGCCACGGCTAGCTCATCATAATTCATCATCACACCATATCATAGTTCATCATAAGTTATCATAGTTCATCATCATCCCTTTTCCTAATTTACTATAATCTATCATAGAATCATAGTTTATCATAGTTCATCAGAGTTCATCATTATTGCTGATCATAGTTTATCATAGCTTGTCATAGCTTATCATAGTGAACGCAGGGGTGGACGGGGGGGGGCATTATCTTGTGACAGCCCGGAGCAAAAACGATGATGAGCGACGGCTATGATGAGGATCCTTATCTTTATGTTTTTCATATACGATTCAAAAGTCCCGTTAGACCCGATTGGAGATGCGACGGCTATGATGAGGATCCTTATCTTCATGTTTTTCATATACGATTCAAAAGTCCCGTTAGACCCGATTGGAGACGCAGAGGGTGCGTAGTCATCATTATCATGATGTTGGTGATGCAGAGGATGCACGATGATGGTTATCATCGATGAGGATGCACGATGATGGTTATTATCGATGATGATGACCGTGATGATGACGATGATGAGCGACGGCTATGATGAGGATCCTTATCTTCATGTTTTTCATATACGATTCAAAAGTCCCGTTAGACCCGATTGGAGATGCAGAGGGTGCGTAGTCATCATTATCATGATGACTGTTGGTGATGCAGAGGATGCACGATGATGGTTATCATCGATGAGGTTGCACGATGATGGTTATCATCGATGATGATAACGGTGTTGGCTTAAACAGGCGTGGAGAAGAAACAGGAATCAGCTTGCAACGCTTAGCAGAGCTGACTGCGGCAGCGACGCAGTGGCGATGGTTGCTTCTGGACGAGTTGAGTATGGTCAGCGCAGAGTCGCTCGCGCGCCTGGAGCTCCACTGCCGCGAGCTAGTACGAGATGCCTCACGGCAGAAGTACGCCGCGGGGTGCACGACAGCTCGACCTTTCGGGGGGCTAAACGTGATTCTCTCGGGGGATTTGTGGCAGCTTGCACCGCCACGCGGCACCTTCCTGGGAGCAATCCCAGCTCACATGCTGCGCAACAAGGGCGTGAGCACGAAGCTTCCGCATACGGCAGCTGATCTGGGGCGGGCCGAAAAACGGCATCCAAGGAGTCACCGAACTTGTCACGTGCGAGCGCACGCAGGACGACTGGCTGCGAGAAGTGCAGGAAGAGTTCCGACACGGCAAGCTGTCAGCGTCAACGCACGCGTTCTTGCATGGGCAGCCGACGTCTGTCCCCGGCAGCTGGCAGAGCGGACGCGCAGCTTGCGGCGACGAACGCTGTGCAAAGCTACAGAGAGAGCGCGCCGACCCCGCGCGCATCCAGCGCGAAGAATGCGGCAAGTGTCGCGAAGAGCGGCGCTCGAAAGCACTCGTCGCCATGGCAGAGAGCGACCCACGTTTTCAGACAGATTTCCACGAAGCGACCTGCATTTTCGCCACCAACAACGTGAAGTACCACGTGAACCGCAAGCGCGCGCAAATTTGCGGCAGAGAAGCGCCAGAGACTCTACTACGCTATCGCAGAAGATCGCGCCTCAGCAGAGGTGCTGGCAGAAAAGCCCCGTCTGGACGAAGACAAGGTGACCTGGCTGCAACGCCACGATCGCGAAGCTGGAGACCTTTACGGCACCTTGCCACTGTGCATTGGCATGCCTGTAGCTGCCACAGACCACTTGGATCGAGAGAGGGGCGTGCTGCGTGGATGTTCGGGACGAGTTTGCGGCTGGACGCACGACATCCCAAACGCCGAGCCCAGCAAAGAAGATGGAGAAGTCCGCTTCTGGACGAAATTGCCCACCGCAGTGCGCGTGCAATTCAAAATTAAGCGAAAGTGGCGCGTGAAGGGTATGGGAGACGACTGCATCCTTCCAGTCGCACCAGTTCGCCGCGCCTGGCACTTAGATCATCGTCGGAAATACCCGAAGCTCAAGGTTTCGCGGAGACAGCTCCCGCTATGTCCGTACTTTGCCATCACCGCCCATGCAGCGCAAGGCTTGACCATGCGCGAAGGAGCCGTTGCTGACATCGCGATTCGACCTGGCGACGATCCTCTGACTTGCTACGTCGCCGTGACGCGCGTGGAAGGGCGAGAACGCCTGCTCATATTTCGTCCTTTTGGCCTGGCGCCTTTCCAGCGCGGAGACGACGCGGGGCGAAACCTATTGCTCCAAGTATGGAGAGGAGAAGCAATAGACTGGGAGAGGATTCGCGAACAGTACGTCGTCGAGAAGGCATGCAGCGAGTGCCGGGAACGCAAGGAGCCACGTGGGTACACAGCAGGTCAATGGAAGCGCGACGATGCGAGTCGTGTCTGTAAGGAATGCGTAGGCAGGCATGAAGCAAACGGTCATCCGTGGCAATGCTGTGTCTGCAAGTGCTGGCAGCCCACCGCCGCCTTCCACGAAAAATGGCAAGGCAGCAGAGCAACGCTGCAACGTGTGTGTCTGAACTGCAAGGAAACAAAACGATGCTTGAAGTGCGGGAAACTAAAGGCTTTCCCACGAGCTTCTGCCATCTGTGTCTGCGCAAAGTCTCATGCGCGTCGCCCCAGCACGTCATGAGTTCTTCTCTTCCCCTCGCTTCCATGTGCGCCGTATACAACATTCCCTCACGCACTCACACTGGGCCCGCTCCTCAATGTAGGACATAGCCCAGCGCCTTGGCCGGATAGACAACGGTGCGTAGCTGCGTCCAGCTCGTGCAGTTCCTTGTAGCATTCGAGTCTGCTTCACACTTTGCGATCCCCGCAAACTTCTGCCTTGTTCTAACCTTTTCTTACCCTTTCCATTCGCCACATGCTTGCACCACGCGTGCCTGCTCAACGTCAGGCCAGCCTGTGTCTTCCTACAAGCCTTGCATTCCCCACGTACTACTTTGCAGCCCTCTGCGCGCGTGCCAATCATGTCTGTCCTACGCTTGGTGCGCCTTTCTCTTGCCTTCACGCGCTTATGCCATTCGTGTCTGCCCGACACTTGGTTGCTCTTTGTCTTGGATTCCCCGCCTTGGGCGGATAAACGCCACAAGGTGTGAGGCTGTGTCCAGCTTGTGCAGGTGCTTCTGGCACTCATGTCTGCTCTGCTCGGTACTTGCAACCCCCGCCGTTCCTGCCATGCGTGTCTGCCCGCCACTTGTTATATCCTTCTCGTGCCTTTCCCACGAGCTTCTGCCATCTGTGTCTGCGCAGAGTCTGATGCGCGTTGCCCCAGCACGTCATTAGTCCTTCTCTTCCCCTCGCTTCCATGTGCGCCGTATACAACATTCCCTCACGCACTCACACTGAGCCCGCTCCTCAATGTAGGACGTGGCCCAGCACCTTGGCCGGACAAACAACTGTGCGTGGCTGTGTCCAGCTCGTGCAGGTGCTTCAAGCATTCATGTCTGCGCCACACTTGGCGACCCCCACAACTTCTTCCTTGGCCTAGCCTTTTCTGGCCCTTTGAGTTCCCCACATGCTTACGCCACGCGTGCCTGCCCGACGCTTGGCTGGCCTTTGTCTGCCTACAAGCCTGCCTGCGCCTTCCTATACACTACAGATTCGCCAGTTGCTTGTGGCGCTCGTGTCTGCAAACTTCTGCCTTGTTCTAACCTTTCCTTACCCTTTCCATTCGCCACATGCTTGCGCCACGCGTGCCTGCTCAACCCCAGGCCAGCCTTTGTCTTCCTACAAGCCTTGCGCTCCCCACGTGCTACTTTGCAGCCCTCATGGCGCGTGCCAATCGTGTCTGTCCGACGCTTGGTGCGTCTTTCTCTTGCCTTCACGCGCTTATGCCATTCGTGTCTGCCCGACACTCGGGTGCTCTTTGTCTTGGATCCCCCACCTTGGCCGGATAAGCGCCACAAGGTGTGAGGCTGTGTGCAGCAGGGTGCTTCTAGCACGCGTGTCTGCTCTGCGCGGTACTTGCAGCCCCCACCGTACGTGCCATGCGTGTCTGCCCGCCACTTATTATGTCCTTCTCTTGCCTTTCCCACGAGCTTCTGCCATCTGTGTCTGCGCAAAGTCTCATGCGCGTTGCCCCAGCACGTCATGAGTTCTTCTCTTCCCCTCGCTTCCATGTGCGCCGTATACAACATTCCCTCACGCACTCACACTGGGCCCGCTCCTCAATGTAGGACATAGCCCAGCACCTTGGCCGGACAAACAACTGTGCGTGGCTGTGTCCAGCTCGTGCAGGTGCTTGAAGCAGTCATGTCTGCGCCACACTTGGCGACCCCCACAAACTTCTTTCTGGCCCTTTGAGTTCCCCACATGCTTACGCCACGCGTGCCTGCCCGACGCTTGGCTGGCCTTTGTCTTCCTACAAGCCTGGCAGTCCCCGCGCGCTAACTTGCAGCCCCCTGCGCGCGTGCCAGTCGTGTCTGCCCGGCGCTCGACGTCTTATTCGTGTCGCCCCAATTTCACACTTGCTTTGTGGGCTGCTTGCGCTGTCGTCTGCACCCTTGCTTTACAGTCTCCGCAGACTTGTCTCGCAGTCTACGCGGAACATGATTGATTGGTTAGGGTTTCTCTTCCCCTGCGCCTTCCTATACACTACAAATTCGCCAGTTGCTTGTGGCGTTCGTGTCTGCAAACTTCCTCCCCACGTGCTACTCTGCAGCCCTCATCGCGCGTGCCAATCGTGTCTGTCCGACGCTTGGTGCGTCTTTCTCTTGCCTTCACGCGCCTATGCCATTCGTGTCTGCCCGACACTCGGTTGCTCTTTGTCTTGGATTCCCCACCTTGGCCGGATAAACGCCACAAGGTGTGAGGCTGTGTCCAACTTGTGCAGGTGCTTCTGGCACTCATGTCTGCTCAGCTCGGTACTTGCAGCCCCCCACCGTACCTGCCATGCGTGTCTGCCCGCCACCTATTATGTCCTTCTCTTGCCTTTCCCACGAGCTTCTGCCATCTGTGTCTGCGCACAGTCTCATGCGCGTTGCCCCAGCACGTCATTAGTCCTTCTCTTCCCATCGCTTCCATGTGCGCCGTATACAACATTCCCTTCAAGCATTCATGTCTGCGCCACACTTGGCGACCCCCACAAACTTCTTCCTTGGCCTAGCCTTTTCTGGCCCTTTGAGTTCCCCACATGCTTACGCCACGCGTGCCTGCCCGACGCTTGGCTGGCCTTTGTCTTCCTACAAGCCTGGCAGTCCCCGCACGCTAACTTGCAGCCCGCTGCGCGCGTGCCAATCGTGTCTGCCCGGCGCTTGGTGCGTCTTTCTCTTGCCTTCCCCGCAAGCTTGTGCCCTCTGTATCCACCCAACGTCTTATTCGTGTCGCCCCAATTTCACTCTTACTTTGCGTTCCCCACGTGTGGCTGCCACTCGTGCCTATAGGCTGCTTGCGCTGTCCTCTGCACCCTTCCTTTACAGTCTCCGTAGACTTTCTCGCAGTCTACGCGGAACATGGTTGATTGGTTGAGGTTTCTCTTCCCCTGCGCCTTCCTATACACTACAGATTCGTTAGTTGCTTGTGGCGTTCGTGTCTGCAAACTTCTGCCTTGTTCTAACCTTTCCTTACCCTTTCCATTCGCCACACGCTTGCGCCACGCGTGCCTGCTCTACCCCAGGCCAGCCTTTGTCTTCCTACAAGCCTTGCACTCCCCACGTGCTACTTTGCAGCCCTCCTCGCGCGTGCCAATCGTGTCTGTCTTAGTGCGTCTTTCTCTTGCCTTCACGCGCTTCTGCCATTCGTGTCTGCCCGACACTTGGTTGCTCTTTGTCTTGGATTCCCCACCTTGGGCGGATAAATGCCACAGGTGCTTCTGGCACTCATGTCTGCTCTGCTCGGTACTTGCAACCCCCGCCGTTCCTGCCCTGCGTGTCTGCCCGCCACTTATTATATCCTTCTCTTGCCTTTCATGCGCGTTGTCCAACACTTGGTGCGTCTTTCTCTTGCCTTCACGCGCTTATGCCATTCGTGTCTGCCCGACACTCGGTTGCTCTTTGTCTTGGTTTCCCCACCTTGGCCAGATAAACGCCACAAGGTGTGAGGCTGTGTCCAGCTTGCCTTTATCTTCCTACAAGCCTTGCACTCCCCACGTGCTACTTTGCAGCCCTCATGGCGCGTGCCAATCGTGTCTGTCCGACGCTTGGTGCGTCTTTCTCTTGCCTTCACGCGCTTATGCCATTCGTGTCTGCCCGACACTCAGTTGCTCTTTGTCTTGGATTCGCCACCTTGGCCGGATAAACGCCACAAAGTGTGAGGCTGTGTGCAGCTTGTGCAGGTGCTTCTAGCACTCATGTCTGCTCTGCTCAGTACTTGCAGCCCCCACCGTACGTGCCATGCGTGTCTGCCCGCCACTTATTATGTCCTTCTCTTGCCTTTCCCACCATCTGTGTCTGCGCAAAGTCTCATGCGCGTTGCCCCAGCACGTCATTAGTTCTTCTCTTCCCCTCGCTTCCATGTGCGCCGTATACAACATTCCCTCACGCACTCACACTGAGCCCGCTCCTCAATGTAGGACGTGGCCCAGCACCTTGGCCGGATAAACAACTGTGCGTGGCTGTGTCCAGCTCGTGCAGGTGCTTCAAGCATTCATGTCTGCGCCACACTTGGCGACCCCCACAAACTTCTTCCTTCACCTAGCCTTTTCTGGCCCTTTGAGTTCCCCACATGCTTACGCCACGCGTGCCGGCCCGACGCTTGACTGGCCTTTGTCTTCCTACAAGCCTGGCAGTCCCCGCGCGCTAACTTGCAGCCCCCTGCGCGCGTGCCAATCGTGTCTGCCCGGCGCTCAACGTCTTATTCGTGTCGCCCCAATTTCACACTTGCTTTGTGGGCTGCTTGCGCTGTCCTCTGCCAGTCTCCACAGACTTGTCTCGCAGTCTACGCGCAACATGATTGATTGGTTAGGGTTTCTCTTCCCCTGCGCCTTCCTATACACTACAAATTCGCCAGTTGCTTGTGGCGTTCGTGTCTGCAAACTTCTGCCTTGTTCTAACCTTTTCTTACCCTTTCCATTCGCCACATGCTTGCGCCACGCGTGCCTGCTCAACCCCAGGCCAGCCTTTGTCTTCCTACAAGCCTTGCACTCCCCACATGCTACTTTGCAGCCCTCATCGCGCGTGCCAATCGTGTCTGTCCGACGCTTGGTGCGTCTTTCTCTTGCCTTCACGCGCTTATGCCATTCGTGACTACCCGACACTCGGTTGCTCTTCCATGTGCGCCGTATACAACATTCCCTTCAAGCATTCCTGTCTGCGCCACACTTAGCGACCCCCACAAACTTCTTCCTTGGCCTAGCCTTTTCTGGCCCTTTGAGTTCCCCACATGCTTACGCCACGCGTGCCTGCCCGACGCTTGGCTGGCCTTTGTCTTCCTACAAGCCTGGCAGTCCCCGCGCGCTAACTTGCAGCCCGCTGCGCGCGTGCCAATCGTGTCTGCCCGGCGCTTGGTGCACGTCTTTCTCTTGCCTTCCCCGCAAGCTTGTGCCCTCTGTATCCACCCAACGTCTTCTTCGTGTCGCCCCAATTTCACTCTTACTTTGCGTTCCCCACGTGCGGCTGCCACTCGTGCCTATGGGCTGCTTGCGCTGTCCTCTGCACCCTTCCTTTACAGTCTCCATAGACTTGTCTCGCAGTCTACGCGGAACATGATTGATTGGTTGAGGTGTCTCTTCCCCTGCGCCTTCCTATACACTACAGATTCGCCAGTTGCCTGTGGCGTTCGTGTCTGCAAACTTCTGCCTTATTCTAACCTTTCCTTACCCTTTGCCTTCGCCACATGCTTGCGCCACGCGTGCCTGCTCACCCCCAGGCCAGCCTTTGTCTTCCTACAAGCCTTGCACTCCCCACATGCTACTTTGCAGCCCTCATCGCGCGTGCCAATCGTGTCTGTCCGACGCTTGGTGCGTCTTTCTCTTGCCTTCACGCGCTTATGCCATTCGTGTCTGCCCGACACTCGGTTGCTCTTTGTCTTGGATTCCCCACCTTGGCCGGATAAACGCCACAAGGTGTGAGGCTGTGTCCAGCTTGTGCAGGTGCTTCTAGCACTCATGTCTGCTCTGCTCGGTACTTGCAGCCCCCACCGTACGTGCCATGCAGGTCTGCCCGCCACTTTCCCACGAGCTTCTGCCATCTGTGTCTGCGCAAAGTCTCATGCGCGTTGCCCCAGCACGCCATTAGTCCTTCTCTTCCCCTTGCTTTCATGTGCGCCGTATACAACATTCCCTCACGCACTCACACTGAGCCCGCTCCTCAATGTAGGACATGGCCCAGCACCTTGGCCGGATAAACAACTGTGCGTGGCTGTGTCCAGCTCGTGCAGGTGCTTCAAGCATTCATGTCTGCGCCACACTTGGCGACCCCCACAAACTTCTTCCTTGGCCTAGCCTTTTCTGGCCCTTTGAGTTCCCCACATGCTTACGCCACGCGTGCCTGCCCGACGCTTGGCTGGCCTTTGCCTTCCTACAAGCCTGGCAGTCCCCGCGCGCTAACTTGCAGCCCGCTGCGCGCGTGCCAATCGTGTCTGCCCGGCGCTTGGTGCGTCTTTCTCTTGCCTTCCCCGCAAGCTTGTGCCCTCTGTATCCACCCAACGTCTTATTCGTGTCGCCCCAATTTCACACTTGCTTTGCGTTCCCCACGTGCGGCTGCCACTCGTGCCTATGGGCTGCTTGCGCTGTCCTCTGCACCCTTCCTTTACAGTCTCCACAGACTTGTCTCGCAGTCTACGCGGAACATGATTGATTGGTTGGGGTTTCTCTTCCCCTGCGCCTTCCTATACACTACAGATTCGCCAGTTGCTTGTGGCGTTCGTGTCTGCAAACTTCTGCCTTGTTCTAACCTTTCCTTGCCCTTTCCATTCGCCACATGCTTGCGCCACGCGTGCCTGCTCAACCCCAGGCCAGCCTTTATCTTCCTACAAGCCTTGCACTCCCCACGCGCTACTTTGCAGCCCTCATGGCGCGTGCCATCGTGTCTGTCCGACGCTTGGTGCGTCTTTCTCTTGCCTTCACGCGCTTATGCCATTCGTGTCTGCCCGACACTCGGTTGCTCTTTGTCTTGGATTCCCCACCTTGGCCGGATAAACGCCACAAGGTGTGAGGCTGTGTGCAGCTTGTGCAGGTGCTGCTGGCACTCATGTCTGCTCTGCTCGGTACTTGCAGCCCCCACCGTACGTGCCATGCGTGTCTGCCCGCCACTTATTATGTCCTTCTCTTGCCTTTCCTACGAGCTTCTGCCATCTGTGTCTGCGCAAAGTCTCATGCGCGTTGCCCCAGCACGTCATTAGTTCTTCTCTTCCCCTCGCTTCCATGTGCGCCGTATACAACATTCCCTCACGCACTCACACTGCATGTCTGCTCGGCTCGATACTTGCAGCCCCCACCGTACGTGCCATGCGTGTCTGCCCGCCACTTATTATGTCCTTCTCTTGCCTTTCCCACGAGCTTCTGCCATCTGTGTCTGCGCAAAGTCTCATGCGCGTTGCCCCAGCACGTCATTAGTCCTTCTCTTCCCCTCCCTTCCATATGCGCCGTATACAACATTCCCTCACGCACTCACACTGAGCCCGCTCCTCAATGTAGGACGTGGCCCAGCACCTTGGCCGGATAAACAACTGTGCGTGGCTGTATCCAGCTCGTGCAGGTGCTTCAAGCATTCATGTCTGCGCCACACTTGGCGACCCCCACAAACTTCTTCCTTGGCCTAACCTTTTCTTAGCCTTCGCGTTCTCCACATGCTTGCGCCACGCGTGCTTGCCCGACGCTTGGCTGGCCTTTGTCTTTCTACAAACCTTGCATTCCCCGCGCGCTAACTTGCAGCCCCCTGCGCGCGTGCCAGCAGTCACACTGAGAAATCTCATGACCTGCGCCCAGTACCACACAGCGCAGAACAATTTCTGGCGGCATCTCTCAGCAGCCAGCTGCACGCGCACCTGAAACCATGCAGGGCGGTAGCCAAATGATGCTCGGGCACCAGGTCTCCAGCTGGCAGCTCCTTGTCCCACTGTTAGGCTGGAAACACTGACAGCGCGCTCCAACACGCCCCAACTCAATCCAGCCATTCCCTTTAGCCCCGTGGTTCAGCCAAAATCATCTCCTTCGGCCTTCAAACCAAAGGGATTCCAGCTGCCATCGCCCTGTCCCGCTGTCAGAATGGAGAGCGAACGGAGCGCTCCAGCGCGCCCCAACACAATCCAAGCATTCCATTCGCCTTAGCCCCGTCGCTCAGCCAAATCCACCTCCCGCAGCCTTCGACCAAAGGCAACACGAGCCGATGCTCGGGCACCAGGCTTCCAGCTGCCATCCCCCTTGTCCCACTGTCAGAATGGAAGGACAGACAGAGCACTCCAGCGCGTCCCGATTCAATCCAACCAGTCGCCTTAGCCCCGTCGTTCGGCCAAAGTCTCCTGCGGCCTTCAACCACACGCGCCACACGCCAAGACAGCACGAGCTGACGCTCGGCCACAGGCTTCCAACTACCCTCTCCCTGTCCCACTGTCAGACTAGAAAGACGGGCGAAGCGCTGCCACGTTCAGCCAAAGTCACCTCCTGCGGCCTTGAACCACAGGCGCCACACGCCAGAACAGCACGAGCTGACGCTCGGCCACCAGGCTTCCAACTACCCTCTCCCTGTCCCACTGTCAGACTGGAAAGACTGGCGAAACGCTGCCACTCACTCACTCACTCACTCACTCACTCACTCACTCACTCACTCACTCACTCACTCACTCACTCACTCACTCACTCACTCACTCACTCACTCACTCACTCACTCACTCACTCAGTCACTCAGTCACTCAGTCACTCAGTCACTCAGTCACTCAGTCACTCAGTCATTCACTCACTCACTCTCCCTCACTCACTCACTCACTCACTCACTCACTCGCTCACTCACTCACTCACTCACTCACTCACTCACTCACTCACTCACTCACTCAATCTCTAACTCACTCACTCATTCACTCCCTCGCTCACTCGCTCGCTAGCTCGCTCGCTCGCTCTTGAACTCCTGAAAACAAACGAACCACCGACCCCGTAAGATTACAACAAACTTCTTCGCGGTACGACCACAACCAACCAACCAACCAACCAACCAAACGAACAAAGACCAAAACAAACAACTGATCCAACACTGCAAGGCACCAAGCGCGCAATTTAGGCTTTCTGGACCCCGGAAAATTCTGGATGTATGGGACCCGGAAAATTTGGAATTGATGGGATCCGGAAAATTTGGGATTTATGGGGCCTGGAAATTTTGGGCTCCTCGTCTGATCTCCTCGTCTTCTCTCCTCAGCCCGTTTTCTCTCCTCGTCTTCTCATCTCGTCTTCTTTCCTCGTCTTCCCTTCTCGTCTTGTCCCCCTCTCCTCGTCTTTCCGTCTTCCCAACTCGTCTTCTCTCCTCGTCTTCTCTTCCCGTCTCTTCACCTCGTCTTTTCTCCTCGACTTCTCCCCTCGTCTTCTCTCCTCGTCTTCTCTCCTGGTCTTCTCTTCCCGTTTTTTCTCCTCGTCTCCTTTTCTCGTCTTCTCTCCGCGTCTTCTCTTCACGTCTTCCCTTCTCGTGTTCTCTCCTCGTCTTCTGTCTTCTCTCCTCATCTTCTCTTCTCGTCTTCTCTTCTTATCTTCTTTCCTTGTCTTCTTTAATAAACTTTCATGAGACTTGGTTGTTCCAACCTGGGGTTGCTCCATCTTTTGTCTTAAACAGGGGCGGCCAATTGTGACTCCATGTTGTGTTACGAGAGCGG
Organism: Effrenium voratum; assembly: GCA_963377175.1. Classification (NCBI taxonomy): domain Eukaryota; class Dinophyceae; order Suessiales; family Symbiodiniaceae; genus Effrenium; species Effrenium voratum. The sequence continues at coordinate 995,046 of CAUJNA010003239.1, forward strand.
GGGGTTCCCGGAAATGTCCACTCCTTTTTTGCTTTCAAACTGTTGGCCACATAGCAAGCACACCCGTTTAACTGAGCCCACTCAGCACTGCACACACGCCAGCCACATGGTAAGCACACCTGCTCACGCGCGCCCGTGCAACACTGCACACACGCCAGCCACATCGTAAGCACCTCCGTTTAACTGAGCCCGCCCAACACTGCGCACACGCCAGCCACGTGGCTAGCACGCACAATCACGCGCGCCCGTACAGCAACGCGCGCCGCATTCAGAAAACTGGCACAGGACTGCAGCGCCTCCGTTTAACTGAGCCCGCCCAGCACTGCGCACGCGCCAGCCACGTGGCTGGCACGCACAATCACGCGCGCCCGTTCAGCAACGTGCGCCGCATTCAGAAAACTGGCACAGGACTGCAGCGCCAGCATGATTTTGATCGATTTCTTGCAAATCTGAAGTCGTGAAAACAAACCGCCTGTACGACGGGGCCAACGACAATGACACTCGAGCAAACAGTTGCACGCGCATTCCAAGCAAAACACCTCAAAACAACGACCCCTGAAGCGCAAACCGCACTGCCGCAACAGCGACGCTGTCTACCCGCACAAAACATTGCGCCTGCGCTGCAAAACAACATCTGACGTGCTACGAGCTACAATTCCCGCACAGGGGCGCGAAAAATGACACGCTTCAAGTCATCCAAATAGCACGTTTTTCGCCTTCCCCATTGGCACGGCAACCGCGACACTTGCAAACACCCATGCACGCATACATGCGTGCAGGCGAACATGCATACCTGGATCTTCCGAGGGTACGTAATTTCTGCCCTTTGGCCAAACTGCAGAAGTTAGTGCCGTTTCAACAAATTTCAGCCGTTTCAATCAAAAATTGCCGTTTGGCGAATTTCCTGAGGTTTCCTTCAATGTTGACAGAGCTTTATTATATCCCAAGTTAGCGCGGCAAATGCGCCTGGAGGAGTGTGAAGGGTACGGCAGCTACGGTTCCCAGATTGTAAAATCACAACAAAAGCTTCGGATAGCAGGTTAAAGCCTGCTACTGCTGCCTGTTCCGCAGCATCGGCTGAGTTTCCTCCACCTCGGCATTCACCCAGCGCTTCTCTCTGCACTCTGCGGCTGTGTGGTTCCCTCCACACACCCGGCCCGTGCGAGAGAGAATGGCACACTGGTGCCTGCGGCCACAATCCTCCTCCGACTGGGCATATGCCCCGGATTGCCACAGCGCACACAGCAGTGCCCCATCACGGAGCGTGGGCGACACCTTCTTGCCCTTGATGGCGCTGGGCATCTCCACATGCGATCCCGCCTGCGCCCACTGGCCTGGCGCACTGCAGTGGTGCTCTGGCGCTGCTTCAACATCACCAGGCGCTTCTTGATGTCCGCCTTCTCCGCTGGCGAGGTCCATAAGGCCGCACTGTCCTGAGCAACTGCGGCGCCAACCGCCTTCTCCGCCGCCGGCAGCACCGCCTCCACTGCCTCCGGCGGGATCACCTCCCAGGCATCAAAGGCCTGTAGGGCATGGGCAATGACAAGGACTTTGTGCTTGGTGCGCAAGGAAAGGGCGTACCTCGCCGCAATCTGCCCCCAGGGCCAGCTACAGGCGAAAACAGCAGGGATGCAGAAGTCGAACCGCTGCCTGTTCTGCCGTTGTTTGCCTCTGGAGCACCGTCCATGAAAAGTGGAGTGGCTCAACCGCCTGGGCCATGACCTCATGACGTGCGCGTAGCAAAGAACTCCGGTGGCTGTCAGCCACCAGCCCAGCAGAGCTGACCATACTGGGTCATTGGCCCTGTACTTGGACACGATCATGTTCCCAGCATGGGGAGCATGGGCGGCTCCGCCACTGCAGCCTGCCAGGCAGATTCCCCAGCCTGGGCTGCTTTGCCGAGAGCTGGATCGCCCCCCACCAAGCACTTCAATGATGCCATAGCCCTCGCCGGTGCTGAAGTTCTGTACTGAAAGAAAGAGTCGACATCCACATGCTGGGGAGGGAGAGGACAACCCCTTCCTTCCATGTGCGTGCGCACCTCAGCCCGGGTCTTGAGGGCATTGATGACGGCTGCCCTCTCCGAGAAGGTGAGCAGATGCTGTGCTCGCCGCCTGCATGAAGCTTCCCACTCCTTTTGAGGGCCGGGGTCAACTCCCCGGACAGCCTCATGGCACGAAAGCCCATCAGCGCCCCCGCCAGGACCTCCACACTCAGCAAGATGGTCCGGCTGCACGGCCAGCGGGGCCGGGGCTCGCCGCCCCTTTCAGGGTCAGCATGCGGCCCACCGGCGGTCCCTCCGCCACTGCTACAGCCGCCGCTCGTACGCCTGGCCACTTCCAGCCATGCTTCGGCCAGCGCTGTGCCCCCCTCGGCATAGGCGTCCTCCTCAGACAGGAACATGAAGGCGAAGTCATCATCCCGCTCCAAACCACGCGCATTCCTCCATGCGCGCACGTGCAAAATGGGGGGCAGCCCCGGAACCTCGAAACCGTCCCGGACGAAAATGCACCACCATCCCCACCGACTGCCACAGCCGAAGAGCGGCGACCCGGTCTGCACCAGAATGATGAAGTCCAAGCCATCCGGCACTCCGTGTGCACCGCCACATCAATGCCAGGACGCAACAGGGGCATGTTGAACTTAGTTAACTCAAAATTGCCAGTTTTGGCTCAAGGCCACTTGAGTCCCAAAATGGCAAGACATCAAGGAATGATCAATGCATACCCAAGCCTACCAAACTCAATGCATTCATAGCAACACATGTTACGTGTTAGTTTGGTTCCCTCACGTTTCCTCGTTTCACACTTGCTTCCAACCTTCTTAGCTTGGATGCAAACCAGCCTGAACTGGATTGGCCTTCTGTTCTAAAGTGCCTTTAGCCACTATGCAAGAAATGCCCTTCAGCACTGCGCACACGCCAGCCACGTGGCTAGCACGCACAATCACGCGCGCCCGTACAGCAACGCGCGCCGCATTCAGAAAACTGGCACAGGACTGCAGCGCCTCCGTTTAACTGAGCCCGCCCAGCACTGCGCACACGCCAGCCACGTGGCTGGCACGCACAATCACGCAGCAACGCGCGCCGCATTCAGAAAACTGGCACAGGACTGCAGCGCCAGAATGATTTCGATCGATTTCTTGCAAATCTGAAGTCGTGAAAACAAACCGCCTGTACGACGGGGCCAACGACAATAACACTCGAGCAAACAGTTGCACGCGCATTCCAAGCAAAACACCTCAAAACAACGACCCCTGAAGCGCAAATCGCACTGCCGCAACAGCGACGCTGTCTACCCGCACAAAACACTGCGCCTGCGCTGCAAAACAACATCTGACATGCTACGAGCTACAATTCCCGCACAGGGGCACGAAAAATGACACGCTTCAAGTCATCCAAATAGCACGTTTTTCGCCTTCCCCATTGGCACGGCAACCGCGACACTCGCGAACACCCATGCACGCGTACATGCGTGCAGGCGAACATGCATATAGGCATGAACGCGTACAGGCGTGCACGCGTACCAAATCCCCTACCAAACCCAAAGCCCCACCATTTTGGCAGCTCCTGATAACAAACAAACCACCAGGCCCCGTAAGATTACAACAGACTTCTTCACGGTACGACCACATCCAACCAACCAACCAACCAAACAAACAAGAACAAAACGAACAACTAAACAAACACTGCAAAGAACTAAGCGCGCAATTTAGGATTTCTGAAGCCCGAAAAATTCTGGATGTGTGGGACCCGGAAAATTTGGGATTGATGGAACCCGGAAAATTTGGGATTTCTGGCACCCGGAAATTTTGGACTTTCTGGGGCCCGGAAAATTCTGGATGTATGGGACCCGGTAAATTTGGGATTGATGGGACCCGGAAGATTTGGGATTTATGGGAACCGAAAATTTTGGACTTTCTGGGGCCCGGAAAATTCTGGATGTATGGGACCCGGAAATTTGGGAATGATGGGACCCAAAAGATCTGGGGGCCTGCTTCAAAGTGCGCCGGACCTCTTGCCTCTCCAGGTGGCACCTGCGTTAACTCTTGCATCGGCAGGAGTCCCCTGTGGGGGCATCCCTCAACTCCCCTAAGGGGAAGCGAGCGCCGATGCAGAGAGAGCAACGTCAGGAGCCACTTAGAGAGGCAAGAGCTCCGACACACTTTGAAGCAGGCTTTGATCCAAGTTGAAGCAGGCTTTGATCCAGCGGACCAATTCCTGCGCTCTGAAACACTTGTCAGCTAGCAATCTACTAGTGTCTGAGGGAAGAAACAAAAGTCAATTCATCTCACCACCAACAAAGCATCAAGCAAAGAATAGCCATGCAGCTAAACAGAGCCCGGGCATCCACCCAAAAGGTGCCAGCTGGCAATCTACTGGTGTCTGAGGGAAGAAACAAAAATCAATTACGCTAACCACCAACAAAGCATCAAGCAAAGCATAGCCATGCAGCCAAACAGAGCCCGGGCATCCACCCAAAAGGTGCGAATGATCTGGGGGCCTGCTTCAAAGTGTGCCGGAGCTCTTGCCTCTCCAGGTGGCACCTGCGTTAGCTCTTGCATCGGCAGGAGTCCCCTGTGGGGGCATCCCTCAACTCCCCTAAGGGGAAGCGAGTGCCGATGCAGAGAGAGCAACGTCAGGAGCCACTGAAAGGGGCAAGAACTCCGGCACACTCTGAAACAGCCTTCGATCCAGCGGACCTATTCCTGCGCTCTGAAACACTTGTCAGCTAGCAATCTACTTGTGTCTGAGGGAAGAAACAAAAGTCGATTGCGCTGGCCACCAACAAAGCATCAAGCAAAGCATAGCCATGCAGCCAAACAGAGCCCGGGCATCCACCCAAAGGGTGCGAAAGATCTGGGGGCGCTAACCACCAAAAAAGCATCAAGCAAAGCATAGCCATGCAGCCAAGCAGAGCCCGGGCATCCACCCAAAAGGTGCGAAAGATCTGGGGGCCTGCTTCAAAGTGTGCCGGACCTCTTGCCTCTCCAGGTGGCACCTGCGTTAGCTCTTGCATCGGCAGGAGTCCCCTGTGGGGGCATCCCTCAACTCCCCTAAGGGGAAGCGAGTGCCGATGCAGAGAGAGCAACGTCAGGAGCCACTTAGAGAGGCAAGAACTCCGACACACTTTGAAGCAGGCTTTGATCCAGCGAACCTATTCCTGCACTCTGAAACACTTGTCAGCTAGCAATCTACTGGTGTCTGAGGGAAGAAACAACAGTCAATTGCGCTGGCCACCAACAAAGCATCAAGCAAAGCATAGCCATGCAGCCGAACAGAAAAGTGTCAAAACATAACGCGGGTCGGCGGCACTGGGCGGCAGCCCTTAAATAAGTTATGTGTATATATATATATTCGTAGATTGAATCTTGTATAGGCTGGTATGCCAGCGAGGGGTATACGGCTAGGACACGTCCCGGCATGTTTCCGCTGAGCAAACTTCTGGTGAGTTCTTGAGAATCTCATCTATTCTCGGAGCCGTGAAGCTGAGCCGCATGCATGCTGCAAGATATTGGACACTTGATGACATTCCCCACAAGGAAATGTGGCTTCCCGTGTACGTGGCTGTGGCTCAAATAAATGCACCAAACTGGCGCCTTGGGAACCAAAAGCTAAAAGCTGCAGTTTGGCCCCAGCTCTGAAAAAAATGAGCCACACTCATGTCACAGTCTGTTCAGGGTGCCAGGTGGCATGAATCAGCTGGTGCCATGATTTAGTTGCCAGGCGGTCACTTCCGGGAAAACCAAGCAAAAATAACGCACAGCAAACTTGCTGGGGTTGAAAAATGGAATCCTCAGGTGGAGGTGTTGTTGTTGTCAAATACTCACTTCCTCAGTCGATTGGCCAAGAAAAGGCCCAAACTGTGTATTTACCACTGGAATGATCCAAAGCCAAAACGTGACTGAAGTCCGAAACAGACCTCAGGGAGTGAGAACAAAGGTCAACCTGTCACTTCTATTAGCAACCGCACCTTAGGGCTTGCCTCTATCAATAAATTGCATGCTTTCTTTACGCGGGCGAACCGACTCGGCAACATTTACCCCAATTTTGCGGAACGTTCACCCCGAAATTGGCGGTAAATTTTGAGCAAACTAAGGGGAAATATTGTGCATATCGTGCGAAATATTAGGAGGCCATTTGGCAAATTTGGAGTAATTTGGGAGAAATGTTGGGAGCAATTTACCCCCAATTTTGTGGGTAGTTTACCTCCAATTTGTTGGTTATTTACCCCCAATTGTGTCGGTAATTTACCCCCCAATTTGTGGGTAACTTACCCCCAATTTTGAGGTAATTCACCCAAGTTTGGGACTTGTTATTAACCCCAAATTTTGGAAATTGGGGGTGAATAACGAGTCCACAAATTGGGGGGGTAAATCTTCGTATACCGTTGGGAAACCTTGGATTTACCCCCAATTTTTGGACTCGTTATTTACCCCTAATTTCCAAAATTGGGGGTATTACTTCAATATTAGTGGTAAAATACCCACAAAATTGGGTTGTAAATTGCCGAGAAAATTGGGGGTAACTAACCCACAAAATTGGGGGTAAATTACCCACAAAATTGGGGGGAAATTTGAGGTAAATTGGTGGTAAAGAGTTAGGCTTAAACCGCACCTGTTCCAAGCTGACGCGGACGGCCGGATCTACACCGGGAAAAACAGCAGCACAGCATCTCCCGACTCCAGACATTGGGAACTAGACATAGAGAACTTGCCCAGCGGCAGCAAACACTAAAACTGTATTGTGTTCTTTTGTGCGCGCGCGTGGGCTAAAAATAGGCACGCAGGCGGGGAATATAGGTCATCCTGGCCTTCCTGCGGCGATCGCCGAAACGTGCCGAAGATCCCATCACTGGCCGCAATTTTCCGCTTGCGAGCGCACTAGGGTCGAATCAGGCGCAGCATCGGCGGCTTCATCCCTGGCAAGCAACCGATAGGCTGAATTTTGGTTTCGCCCAACAGGTCGGACTCTTTAGGAACGGTGCGAGTGTGCAAACAAAAAGTACTGTTGACCATGCCGAGACAGTTGCTGCATCGAGTTAGGTTGCTGCCAGTTTGTATTCCGTCCAAATCCCCCCAAAATAGGAAACCAACACACACGTGGAATGTTTTGCAGCTGTCTTTGTTTACTGCCTGGTGCTCATTCCGCAAAACAACTGCACGCTTTCTTGGGTGTCACAGCCTCATTCTTATACGAGTAGTTCCTCGTGCAAACGAGTGTCTCCAAGTGGTAGGCAAACGCCACCCATCCAGCATTTCTGAACAAGGCCCCATTTTTGCAGTCACCGTGCCACTAGCAAACCAGTCGCAGCGTGCAACTGATAGCAACACCTTGTTTGGGTCAACAAACCGCCATGAAGCAGCACTCTGTTGCGTATGTTTGAGAACGTGAGAGGATCTGGGCCACCAAGCCAAAGCAGATCCTGAGCGCCCAAAACATTGCAAAGCCAAAGAGTGAATGCATGTCGAAGAGCCTTTTTTGTCTCAGTGCTACTAATATCCGTCGTTTCTGGATTTATTGAACTTGGCTGCCGTTTGAGCCCAAGGTCTTGGGCAACTCTGGAATTCAGGATCTTGCTCTGTCTGTCTACTTTAGGAAAACGTAGTCCGTCATGGCCCGTCTTTTGCCGCACGCGAATGGGGTCTCCAGCCATCCGGTCGTTGTTGGCATTATTACTATTGCTACGGCTGCTTCAAGAAGAAAGCACGCTAGGAACAAACAATAGCAATCAAACACACCAGAATTAAAGTGTTTACTCGTATGCTTCTATATCATGTTTAGTGTTGTTGTCATGCAGATGCTACAAATCAAGTAGCGTCTCTCGGGCCACAGCGCTTGAGGACGCGGCCCAAGCGCCCAGTGGCTCGAAGGCTTGTGCCTTCCACCTCATCGCCGGGCCTAAGTTGAAACGCGTCAAGGGGTGGACTGGTCGATGGGTGTGCCTTGGGTTTTGGGATTGGGCATATGTCCATTGAGCCAATCAATTTCTGTTAGTGGTGTACGCCAATCAACTTTGATAGTTGGGGTTGCTTGTCAAACAATTTCTATGAGTCGTGTGTGTCAGTCAGTTTCTACTCGCTGTTTTGTCAACCAAATTCTAGTAGTTGGGGTTGTGTGTCAATCAGACTCTGTTGAGTGGGGGTTGCCAATCGATTTCAACAAGTTGTCGGGTTGTAGGTGGATCGCTCTCTCTTTTTGTTGGGGTTGTGTGTCAGCCAATGTCTATTTGTTGGGGTTGTTTGCCACTCAATTTCGATTACTTGAGGTTGGTTGTCAATCAACTTCTGTTCGTGTTGCATGTCGGTCAGTATCCATTTGTGGGGGTATCAATTTCAATGTTTCCGATTGTTTGTCAATCAACTTCTGTTAGCTGTGATTGTTTGACAATGTCAATCAATTATGTTAGCCGAGGTTGTTGGTCAATCAAATTGTATTAGCTGCGGATGCTTGTCAATCAATTTCTGTCAGTTGAGGTTGTTTGTCAAAAAAAATTGACTGGTGGGGTTGTTTGTCAACTCATTTCTATTAGCTGGCGTTGTCTGTCAATCAAAATGTGTTCTTAGTTGGGGCCGCTCGGCGGTTAGGGTTGTGCGTCGCTCCATGTCTACTAGTCGTGGTTGTATCTCAGTGAATTTCTGCTAGCTGGGCCGGTTTGCCAATCAATGTCTATTTGTCGGGGTTGTTTGTCCACAAACCTCTGCTAGTGTTTCACGTACATCACCAGTTCTGCTGTCGTATGTTCCGCAATCTCAGTTAGTTGGGGTTGTTTTCAAATGTTTTCAATCAATTTCGGTTTGTTCGGGTTGTGTGTCAATCAACTCCTATCAGCTGTTGGGTTGTATGTCAATCAATGTCTGTTAGTTGGGGTTGCTTGTCAATCAGCTTCCGTTACTTTTTGTTGTTTTTCCCTCAACTCCTATATGTGGCTCTTTTCGTCAATCAAGCTCTGCCAGTTGGGAAAGTATGCCAAGCAGTTTATGCTAGTGTTGCATGCGAATCAATTTCTATTAGTGTTATGGGGTTGTGTGTCAACCAATTTGTGTTCGTTGGGGTGGCTTGGCAATCGACTTCTGCTAGTTGGGGTTGTTCGTCAATCAGTGTCTGTTACTGCTGTATGTTCGTCAATGTCAGTTATTGTCTTAGTTGGGGCAGTCCGTCAACCAGTTTGTGTTAGTTGGGCTTGTTGGTCAATCAAGCTCTATTTGTTGCGGTTGTTTGTAAATCAATTTCTGTTCTCGAGCGTTGATTGTCAATCAAGTTCCAGTAGTTGGGGCTGGTTGTCACTCAATGTGGTGTATTAGTCGGGGCTGTGTGTCAATCCATCTCCATTATTGGGGGGCTTTGTTTATCAAACACTTCTGTATGTTGCTTGGCAATCGATTTCTATTGGTGTCAGGGAGAGATTAAACCCCCCAATTAAAGCTTCCCATTGTCCCCCCAGATTCACCAATACTAAATAAAAGGGCCAACCCTCGCGATTAAAAGTTGCCACCCCGCGCAACAAAAAGCGAGCGACGCAGCTGGCAAGTCTAATTTTGTCTTTGCAGGGTAAGAGCAGATCCTCCTGCCATAATCCTTTAGGGTCCCGATGAACTGTGGACCTGTGGGATCAGCATGGCTCGACCACTACAGGAGCGGCGCTTCCTGGAAATAAGCTGCTTGGAGGTGACTTTCAAAGGCACGACTTGGAAGTGCACACCTCTCTGTGACTCAGCCCAACGAACCGGCTCGACACGGCACATAGGCTGAGGGTTACGATTGTGTGAGTTACGTTTCTACTGCCGGTGAAAACATGTGTTCTACAACTGTTCGCAGCGCAAAAACCAGATCACATCGCAGGCGGCGAAAACCACGACAAGAGGGAGGCCGAAGCCACTATAAGGAAAAGAATCGTTTGGAGTCCTAAAGGAAGGAAATAGATTTAGGCAAGCAGCATGCGCAACGGCATCACGCAATCCCCCCTCAACAAATCTAAGATCTAAAAGGTTCCCCTGCTCCGGGATTCGACCGGGAGACCCGGGCCTATTCCCATAGCCTATATGCAATGTGCGCCAAGTGGGGCCTGTACATGCCACCAACAAATTACCTGGGAAGCCTAAGCCTTCTCCATACCAACAAAGGGAAACTGCAAGAGTCTCGCAAGGTCTCTTTGTTGGGGCCTGATCCGCCTCAAGTCTCAAATGAGTCCGGGTCATGCCCTAAGCAAGAACAAAACCAATTTGGATGTGTCTCGAGATGAAAGGGTTTCAGCGCCTTCCTTTCAAACGGGCCTTTGTTTTTTGCTTAAAAACGACCAGCCCGCTGTTTGAGGGAAATTTCCAGATCAGAACTACTGGCTTAGGCCTAAACCCTACTAATACTGCTAAGCCCAAACTGAAAATTCTATATTTCACCTTGGCCCCAAACCTTTCAATATCACAGCACGAAAGTCATCCACAGGGTGTCGCCGGGGCTTTTTTTTTTTTATTATTATTAATCCTAGCTTTGAAGAACGGCGGGCGTCCTGAAAGTCCGGGTGGCAAAATGGCTTCCTAAATGCCGATTCTGGGAAACCCTTCTTGCTATTAATGAACGTCTCCCAAATAATAACAACCCTTTTAGCTGCCCCCCACAATTCCAATACTAATCTTAAACTACCAAACACTCAACCAATGCGAAACTCTGTAGAATCGAAATCATTCCCACCAAGCTCTCCAAGTGTGCTTATTAGGGTCCGCCCTTTGTAAGACGTTACTCAAAAGTTGCGTTCTGAGCAAAAATTTGATTGAATGCAAAGGGGGAGAAAGGTTTATATCATTAGGGTCTCCATTTCTAACAAAAGGTGGTCCAAGCTGTTTCTAAACCAGTCCACCAAGTTCTTTCCTTTTGCGAGCTGTTCCTCAAAAGTTGCATCCTGAGCACATGTTTGGATTGAAACCAAAGGGTTGCCATGTGAGAAAGGCTCTTATGTGGTGAGTTGCGCACGAGCCTTCGTGCGGGGCAGCAGGAAATGAAGTAAACGAGCCACAAAAGAAACCCGAACCCCAATCCTCAAAAACCTCATGCCCCACAAAACCTGCATGCCTCAAAGATCCAAGCACGCTTCAACCCCCACCGCCCGTCATGAACCGCATGCTTCGAAATGCAGCCCCGCTCACCCCAAATCCAAGCCCTTGCGTCCCTCAAAACCTGCATGCCTCATCAAACCTCAAGCCAAGGAGCTTGCTCTTTTCATATTTCAGGCGCAGGCGCAGCACGTGCTTTTTTTCAGAAGCCGCAAACCCTGTCCTCCCATGCCCCATCGACCCTGAATTCCAGGCCCTTTGCCTGTCTGCAACCCAGATGCCAAAAAGCGCAGCCTCCAGCTGCTCACGCAGCTTCCTCTTGTGCTTGTTCTCCATCCTTCTTGTCAGCCACCCCTTACAAAAGCCACAGTGCCTTCCAAGCAGGCTCCACACCCAAAGCTTTGGCAAGGACCATCTGCAACCTCAGATGATTAAACCAAAAACCTGCCCTCGCCCTTTTCCTCTCTCCCTCTCCCCTCCCTTCCCGCAGCACTGACAAAGCCAAGTAGCATGGCTCCCTCAAATCCTTCAGATGCCTCAAGTGCCTCACAGCCTCAGATAAGCCTCACTGCTGCAGATGAGCCTCAGATACCTCAGCCCCCCTCAAGTTATTAGGGGGGTCCCTCCAAAGAGCCTCATTTGTTTGCCCCTCCCAAACCTTGTCGACCTTGAAGGGGGGGGGGGCTAATCAGTTGGAATCATTAGTTGGGGTTGTATGTCAATCAAACTTTGATAGTGTTGCAAGTGAATCATTGTTTATGAGTGTCGAATGTCAATAAATGTCTTAGTTTGGGGGTTAGTTTGGTGTGTGTGTGTGTGTTAATCAATTTCTATTAGTTGAGGTTGCTTGTCAATCAAGTTCCTTTAGTTGGAGTTGCTTGTCAAACGAGTTCTCTCAGTTGGGGTTGGGCGTCGATCAGTGTCTCTTAGTGTTGTATGTGGATCAATTTCCATTGGTGTTGTATTTCAAACAAGTTCTATTAGTTGTGGTTGTTGTCAAACACAGTACATTACTGGGGTTGTTTGTCAAATATGTTTGATTAATTGGGGCAGTTTGTCAATGTTCGTTGCGGGTGTTTGTCAAATTATTTCTATTCGGGGTTGTATGTCAATCAAGTTCTATTAGTTGGGGTTGTTGTCAAACACATTACATTGCTGGGGTTGTTTGTCAAATATGTTTTATGAATTGGGGCAGTTTGTCAATGTTGGTTGGGGGTGTTTGTCAAATTATTTCTATTCGGGGTTGTATGTCAATCAAGTTCTATTAGTTGGGGTTGTTGTCAAACACATTACATTACTGGGGTTGTTTGTCAAATATGTTTTATTAGTTGGGGCAGTTTGTCAATGTTGGTTGGGGGTGTTTGTCAATTTATTTCTATTCGGGGTTGTATGTCAATCAAGTTCTATTAGTTGGGGTTGTTGTCAAACACATTACATTGCTGGGGTTGTTTGTCAAATATGTTTGATTAATTGGGGCAGTTTGTCAACGTCGGCTGGGGGTGTTTGTCAAATTATTTCTATTCGGGGTTGTATGTCAATCAAGTTCTATTAGTTGGGGTTGTTGTCAAACACATTACATTACTGGGGTTGCTTGTCAAATATGTTTTATTCATTGGGGCAGTTTGTCAATGTTGGTTGGGGGTGTTTGTCAATGTATTTCTATTCGGGGTTGTATGTCAATCAAGTTCTTATTAATTGGGGTTGTTGTCAAACACATCACACTACTGGGGTTGTTTGTCAAATCTGTTTATTCATTGGGCAGTTTGTCAATGTTGGTTGGCGGTGTTTGTCAAACTATTTCTATTCGGGGTTGTATGTCAATCAAGTTCTATTAGTTGGGGTTGTTGTCAAACACATTACATTACTGGGGTTGTTTGTCAAATTTGTTTTATTAATTGAGGCAGTTTGTCAATGTTGATTGGGGGTGTTTGTCAAATTATTTCTATTCGGGGTTGTATGTCAATCAAGTTCTATTAATTGGGGTTGTTGTCAAACACATTACACTACTGGGGTTGTTTGTCAAATCTGTTTTATTAATTGGGGCAGCTTGTCAATGTTGGTTGGCGGTGTTTGTCAAACTATTTCTATTCGGGGTTGTATGTCAATCAAGTTCTATTAGTTGGGGTTGTTTGTCAATGAGTCTGTATTACTTAGGGCTGTATGTCTTTACCAATTCGGGTTGTATGTCAAACAATTTCTGCTAGTTGGGGTTGTGTGTCAACCAATTTCAATAAGTTAGGGCAGTTTGTCGATGAAATGCCTGCTAGCTGGGGTTGATTGTCAATTGATTTCTATTGGTTGTTGGGTTGTGTGAATCACTTTCTACAGCTGTTGGGTTGTATGTCAATCAAGCTCTATTAGTTGGCACGGTATGGCAAACAATTCGCGCGGTATGTCAAGCGATTTCTATTAGTTGGGGTTGTTTGTCAATGAGTTTGTATTGGTTAGGGCTGTATGTCAATCATTCTTTACTAATTGGGGTTGTATGTCAAACAGTGTCTATTAGTTGGGGTGGTTGGGTTGCTCTGCAAAAGTTTTGGCAGTGTGAGTGGGACGCTCCAGTAAAGTGCAACTTTTGAAAAGGACCTCCGGTGACCGCGAAGGCCACAAACTAAATTTGGCCCTCCGCTGTACCAGGTTGAAGGGTTCCGTTGGCTACCTGTTTCCGGGTCACTGGATTTCCCCTTGAAAAATGGGGCACAGCAACGAAAAGTTCAAAAGGGGCAGGGGTCACTGGATTGCCACTGATCAATTGACTGATGGTTTCCATTGAAACTGCCACAGTTGGAGGTTCCAAAAAGGGCAATGGAGGAAACCCCTGTGTTAAACAGGGAAATGGAGCCACTGACGTTGGTTATCTGTTTTTGAAGCTGACAGTGTTTTTGGAATCGGGCGTTCCCTTTATCTGTCTTGGATTGGACCTCCCTTGTACGACCCTCATGCAATGACCTGTGACGGACAAGCTCTCTTGTGTACAAGCACTTAGACGATTTCCTACACAGTCCCTCTGTTTGATTACAGGCCTAGATGAAACCGAACAGAAAGCCACTAGGGCAATTCAGCCAAAGTAATAGGAAAACATCACTGTTTTGACTGTTTGAGGCTCGATCTCTTTGGTGATTGCATGTGGCGAAAAAGCCAAGACATTGACCGTGATCCTGACCCGGTCCGCAGAGATTGCTCGCACCATCGAAAGCGTGAAGCACACCGCGGTGGGGACTGTTGACCGTCCCCTCAAAGTGCACAAAGATATAAACAGCTTCCGTTGATCGTGAAGTCCTTGGAAAAGCTCCCGTTACGCTGTGACAGTTCTCGCCGCTTTGTGGCCGTGCGGCTCGGCTTGGACACGTGTCGGTCAATGGTCAAATGAGGCAGCTGAGTGCAAGGGATACTTGACTAGCTTCGATTCTAAGGCGAGTGCCTCCAAAAAACAATGAGCTTCACTCCCCCCAATGCTCCTCGGGCCCAAGCTGACAACCGGCTTTGCCGGCAGCGACTTCCTGATTCGCTGGTGCTCCAACTTGCCATTTGAGGTAGGGAGAACGCTGTCAACCAGGAGGCTTCCTTCTGGGAGCAATCAAATCTTCTGAGATACGATCTGTATGGGTTTGTCTTAAAATAGAGGATCCCCCAAAATGGGTGGTGTCCTATTGGTTTCCGTTTAACACCACCCCAAAAAGGGTAACATCAAGAGAAACAGTCCCGTATACTACACCCTTTCTGTATTTGCAAGCACGATGGAAAGGGGGAAGGGTGCCCAGCCACTGGACACCGGCTGGGTGCGTGATGTATCCTGAGGCTTCCTGTGCCCAGTGATGTCTGTACGCAAAGGGCCGTTGTCTTTGGCCCACAGTGCATTTGCTAGTCGGTGGGGAAAACTCCCGTTTCCCGACAAGTGGTCAAACCAGAGATCGACCAAATGCTACCAATCCATGCGCAACAGGTTGAGTCGCGACGATTGCCTGGATGGCTCCTTGGAAGCTGCAAGTCCCTGAAGCCACAAAGGGTCGGAGCAAAATGCATTGACAGTGTATTCTTCATTCCATAACCCGGGAGAACGTCCAGAGATGCTTTGACTTTCCAGCTTCCCCCACCCCCCCACGGCCCCCACCCCCCTGCAAACCCGCAACGCCCCCACAAAACAAAAGCCACCAAACATGGACGATTGGTCACTCGTTTGACAGCCCTCGGTTGGGTGCATTACCGGTTGAATGGCCGCAACCAGAGCACCTAAAGCCAACCGCTTCCTCATAAGTTCCCCTCTTGCGTCTTGCATGGGCCGCAAGATTCAACCATCAAAAGGCAGCCGACCGAATTTGAAGGTGCAGAGTTAAGAGGAAACCAGCAAACTGAATTTTGCCTAGTCTTCAAATGAGGAAACCCCAAAACATGTTGACAAAGGGTACAGTCGTGCCAGCCTTTGCCAAACCATGAATGCCCATTTTGATGCGATTCATGTGAGTACCTACTAAACAAGGAAACACGCCAACTCTAGCCATTTTGATAACCCCCCAAAAGCCGGTTTCCCGCCCCGAGCAATCCATCCAGCCTCTGAGGCCGCACGCGTTGAGCTCGCAGAAGCCCCGCCTCCGCGAGCTCATCAACGGAAACGGACATTGCGAGGGTCAAAGGGTCAAGATTGGCTCTATGGCAATGGCTATCAAACGACAATTGCTGTGAGCGTTGTATCAAGCTGCCACAATCATTCAAGGTGTATAGGCAATAAACAACAATCTGCATTGAACTCAACGAGGAACCAACCACTTCTTCGCAAAAAAAAAAAAAAAAAAAAAACTGTTGAAAAGCACAACAACAACACCACGTACTAGACTGGCCAAGCAAAACGTAGCGTTTGTGTTTCGTCAACACGTGGATTGATCAAAATTCCTGGCTCCCAAATGACCATGGATAACTTTGCCCATGTGGTTAAAGTCATCTCTTTCGTGGTTTTTTTCATGGTCACACAATGTAAAGGACGGACCTTTTGATCAAACCCAGGCGCGGGGCCAACTGCAGGATTTGCAGCAGGTAGACCACTTCAATGGCACCTTCTCCCTCCGGGCCTGTTTTCGAGGCTCGGTACACTTGGGGTTTCAAGGGCAAGCGACCAGCTGTTCTTTCCATCCAGGTCCTTTAAGACTAATCTGTTTCCACACGT
This sequence comes from Effrenium voratum, assembly GCA_963377175.1. Taxonomy (NCBI): domain Eukaryota; class Dinophyceae; order Suessiales; family Symbiodiniaceae; genus Effrenium; species Effrenium voratum. Next base: position 1,011,250 of record CAUJNA010003239.1, read on the forward strand.
CCGATTGGCTAAAACATGTCTATAAGCTTTTCATCTACTACAGGTTGAGTTTCCCCCGTATTTTTTGCAAGTAGCTGGTGAGTTCCAACGACTTTTGGAGGTTCAGGGAATTCAGGCTCAGAAAATTTCCTGTCGCAAACCTAAAACCCCAACACCCCTCGCCTCCGACAGTGCACGGCTCAGGCCGGGCTTTGCGGCCAGGCGGATGCGCTCCGCCCTGAGATCTCTCGACAGAGTCTCGTGGAGGAATCAACCCCTGGTTGACCAATTCGGTGGGTCAGCTTAGTCTGGAGAAACAACCCCCCACCCACAAATGGTAGGTGTCTTAGCTTGCAAAAAACAAAAAACAAACACACATCTGCCAGGTTGATTCCTCTGGGGTCGACATGTCCAATAAAATCTTAGAAGGATGTTCAAGAGCAAGAAGGTGAGCTACCTTCCTGCGTGGATTCTCATGGAGCAAACCCCACGTGGGGTACACAAACTGAAAACCAAGGCACCACACCGTCCTCATCCGGAGTCTGCACTTCGGTCCCTCTGGAACCAGGAAATTCCCGTTCCCGAAAGGACAGCGGATTGTTGCCCCCCAGGACTGGTACACATACCAAAGATGATATTCACATTTTCAGATGCTTCATATTTGGCTTACCCTAACAGCAACGCATATACAATCATCTCGGAGACCCCAGTTTGGTTGGGAGTGTCGCCCAACACGCCAATCTTCAAAGTCTTAGTTCGTGCCAACTAGGCTTGGCAATGCTTCCAACTGGAAGTATAAAGCATTTGTTCATCCCCTTGTGGTTACTCTTACAATTACCCCTTTGCGGCTGCGGCTTTCTGAAAACCACGCATAAACACAATCTTGCTGTTCGGGTATCCCTCTGTGGATATTCCCTTGTGGATGTATTCAAATGAAAACAAACATCCCCAGGTGGTTTTGTTTCAAAACAGAAATACACACGCAATTTCCCATACGGAATCAGACACATCGATATGAGACAACACATTTCCGTGGGGGTTTTCCCCCTGTGCTATGTCCTTGGGGTATCCCCTTGTGGTGTCCTTCAAAAAAAGCACACATTTCCGGTGCTGGTTTTGCTTTGAAATGGAGACAGCAAAGGGGGTGCTTCAAATGGGAATAAGCACACCTGCGTGGCCTTCTATGAAATAAAACCAGATTCCCGCTACCCTGTGATTATCCCCTTGTGGCTTTCTCCCTTTGTTCGTTCCTCGGTGTGTTCCTTCAAACAACAACATATATTTGATTCTTGTTGTTTGGAACTAACATAACCATTCCTTCAAACAAATACACAATCATTCCGCCATTGGGGGGTGCCTTCAAACAAGTCATGCTGTAACAGTAAACACCTGTTTCTAGTGCGGTCAGAAATGGACAAACACATGCCCTTGGGCCTTGGGGGTCAAGCCCTTGTCGCTAGCCCCCAAAAAGTGTCAAGCTGCCGCGCCTATCATCCAGGTCCATCTGTCGGATCAGCTCCCAGCAGGTTTGGTCCTGGCCGTCAAACGAAAAAAAACCCGTGCTTCTGCCTGAAACAGCGGGCGTAGATCAAGACCACGTGGTGAGTAGCTCAATCGAGGGTTGTGTGAATGCGCAATCCTCCAGGTGTCCTCCAAGTTGTGAAATGGCAACTAAGAACAACTTCTCTTGGGGGCAATTTGACCGCCTAAAAAGCAATTCGACCCCAGCAATTCGACTGCCAGGCGCTTGCCTGGCGGCAAGATGCGCAAAAGCCGACTGGTGACCAGTGTGGGGATTCAGGCAGAAACGTATATTGTGATTCCAAAAAGCCCAATATACAAAGCTATCTGCGTGTCAATCGAGTGCCATTAGGGGCAAAAGACCTGCTTCTGTGAAACCCGCTCGTTGCAGTCTAAGCTCTGTCAAACGCCTACGGCTTTGTTGGGGCTCCCAACCCAAACGTCCTGTGTGGCCTTTCATGTTCGATGTCTTCCAAGTGATATTGGGTGTCTTTTCTAAGGTTGGACCCCCACAAATGGCTTTGGTTTTCCTTTTGGTTCCCCTGTAAAACCACAAAGGAGGACCCTCAACCAAAAGACACGCACAACTGTTTTCGTGCTCAATCCGCGAACTAAATGGTGTTGCTCAGCTTCTCGCATACCAGCCTGCTGTCTTGCCCGAGAACAGCGCAAACGATGGACCTTTGTGAGCGACACAAAGGGAAGCCAGGCATACACAACACACACAGGATGGCACCTCACCAAAACCGGGAAATCCGTGTAATCACAGCAACGAAAAGTTAAAAAGGGGCAGGGGTCACTGGATTGCCACCGTAACAGCTGATCAATTGACTGGTGGCTTCCATTGAAACCATCGCCACTTGTACCAAAAAGGCTCGGACACCAACAAACATAAGGACACCACTCGAACGGGACGCACAAAAACCGCCGGGCCCACGGTGACGGTGGGCACGGGATGCCTGCCGCGAGGCGAGTGGGTGGGGTTGGTGAAATCTTGGGTCATGTTCAAAGTTCAAAGTCTAAAGGCCGATACATGTACGTAATGTGTATACATTACCTGTGTGCATATTCTTGTAACTTGTTTATTTGTGTGTGTGTGTGATTTTACTTGTTCATTTAGTTGCTCATGTATGTATGTATGTATGTATGTATGTATGTATGTATGTATGTATGTATGTATCCCTGTGAATCCATGTAGGCAAATATGGCATACATTGCAATGTCGCCATTTTTTGGGTACGTCGGACATGTTGACCAAAAACCATGACATTGTCGAAAGTTGTCGGAGCTTCAACCCACATAGCTGTCCAATGTAGCCATTTTGGCTGATGCAAGCCGGGCTCAGTGACAGAGGTCAAAAACACAGTTGAGTTGCAATGCAAACCGCAGGATGAGACACACAAGGCATTGCAAACAGAATGTTTGCAGAGCAGTGGCCAACTACTGCATGTCGAGTGCGTTTGCCTGCCATGCGAAGAGCGCTTGCTCGACGCCTTTTGGTTGCAAATTCAGTTCGGAACAGTTGTTTTCGCTCCATTGTCGCTTCAGCGCTATTTTTGAGGCACTTCCCATGCTGGTGCTCAAGATGCGAACCCTGGTGGATCTGGCTAGCTTGAAGCATGTCCTTGCTTGACCCTGCTTGCTTGCGAATTTAGCAATGAGAACAAGAGGTGCTTGAAAATTACGCTGCTCCTAAGAGCCATTTGGGTTCCCTGACACGGCCGAGCCTCGCTGCCCAGCACAAGGCCGCGCAAGCTTTCTTTTCCGCTCGGGCCATCTCGTGCCCTCTCCCCGGCACAGGTGCCACTGCACCATGGACGTCCTGAAGCCGCAGGACTTGATCATGCTGGAGGACATCGCACCGCATTCACTCCAGAGTTGCCATGTTGTTTGAATGATTGCCCCAGGACTTTCTGAATGTTTGGCTGACCGAACACGAAGACCGGCTTCCAGCTATTCGTGCAAGGAGAGCCCCTTGACTGCAAGGCGCAATGCTAGCTGAAGGGTAGAAGTAGAAGGGTATAGCAATATCATGAGCTGTCTTAATTTTGCCGTGAGTTCGATTTGTCCCGTGTGCCTTCAATGCATCTCAGGACCATGACCTCTTTCCTCAGAAGTTCCCGGCCAATTCCATGGACATGGCAAGGGGCCCTAGCAAATTGAAAAGCAGTGGAACTTGTGTTGAAGCTTATGTGGCCTCAAGGTCGAGGCCAACTTTGAGTTCTTGGCGCACTACCACGCGACCTTCGCCGGGCATGTTCCCCTCCATTCTACACACAAGGATCCTAAGCTGCAAAAGGGTCTGAGGTGCATGATGACTTCGAAGGAATTCCTTTTCAAACCCGCAGTTCGTCAAACTCGATGCCACCTTGCAAGGAATGCCTGATTATCATGAGCAAGCGCTACAACATCCATGGCGAAAAAGTCAAAAGCAAAACAATAAAGGATTGGGCCAGCAATGAGGGTGCAGTCATTAGATCTATGGCCATGCACTCCCTGCTCAGCGCTCGAAGATCAATCGGTGCAAGGCAAGACTCTCATGCTGTTTTGAGCATGGTTGAAAACACCGCATGCGGAACTCGTTTCATGCAGCGGAATGGTGGCTCTTGCAACCAGGCGGGTGAAGACAGCGGTGCTTAAAGACATCATACGCCAAAGCATGAAGGAGTTCCAAGGCTAGGGCATGGTTATCGCGTTGTTGCTGCATGTTCATGACCCAAATTTATTTCTTTCCCTGCGCTGAAGTAAAAACTCTTTCAGGACACACTGACCCGGATGCTGCACTAGACCAACAGATTACTTGCGCGGTGGACTTGCAGATGCAGGACTCCTAGTCAGCTGTTGTGGCTTGTGTGGCATGGACGCATGTAGGGCAGTTTCATTTTTGTGGCAACAAACGGCAGGAGGATGAAGCGATGGTGGCTACTAAAATGCAGGCGCTTCAGGAGAAAGGTTCTGAGGAGAGCCTAGCATCTACGCATAGCAGTGTGCCTCAGCCTGACACCCGCATGGGCTGCCATTCTAGCCCCGACAATGCTGACACACTCCCCATGAGTGATGAACAGGCGGTTGCAGTAGCCGCTTCTTTGCTCGCCAAGGCTGAGGCTGTTGAAAACACTACGCAACTGCCGCAGGGTGCCGCGCTGAAGCGGTCTATGGTCATCATGTCTGGGCCTTCCACGCCCGTGTCTACATGCTCTGCCGCTTCACATCACACAGCCCTGGACCCGCTAGAGACGCAATTCCAAGAAGCACTTGCGGATGACCCAAAAGGTCAAATTCCTCGCACCCAAGCAGCCAAGGACTGGTTTAGTTGTTGTTTCCCTTGTTTTATTTTTCAGCAGGGGGGTGGAGGCATGAACAACGCAGACCATGCTCGAGCGGATTCAGTATGCGTGCAGGAGAGATCCAATTTGCTGCCCTTCAAGCCAGAGATGCCATCTGCGGAAGCTCAGGGCTTGCCGCAAATGGAACCCCCGCCTGATGTGCATAGCGCCCAGCTCAAGGCACTTGATCCGCGTGTGCATTCGTGCGCTTGCGTTGCAGTCACATGTGATAACCCGAGTGTGTTCGCTTTTGATGCATCGTAGTTTCACGCAGGTGCAACAGCAAGCACGCGGAGAAGCTGCGGCCAAAAAGGCCGCTAAAGCAGACAAGAAAGCAGCTAAGAGCGCGCCAGACACTGCTGTCATCAAGACAGCGACAAAACGCAAAGGCAAAGCCGGTCAACAACAGAAAGCCGCGCAGGAGGAGAAACAAAAGACAAGCAGCAAGACGGGCAACACAGACAACCCGGACCGCGAGGAAAAGGTAGCTGAGTTGAAGCACCTTTGGACACTGAAGGACGCACCGCTTTTCATATGAAATCTTCAAAGCCACAGGTTCACAATGAAGTTCACAAGGGGATAAACCATGTTCAGAGCAAACGCGTTTGGGGGTAACATGTTTAACCGCTTGAAGCTCCCTTGCCTTGTTCCCTCCCGTTCCCAGCTTTGCAGGAGCCAGTCCTGCGCGAGGCTGGCGTGCCGATCCCGGAAGGCTTCGCCGGAGAGAAGAAGTCCTTCACATGGCAGGGGGTGGGAGTCTTGTGGTTCATGAACCAGTTCTATGTGAGCACCGTTTGCAATGATGTGATTGGCAAAAACAAAAAGGGCGGTGGCACAATTTCAATCGGGTGCCGGGGCGGCTGGGGCCCTGCTTGGGCTTTGGCTAAAGAGGCCGCTGGATTACCGAATTGATTCAACAAGGTTTTGCCGACAAGCGCTATGCAATTCAGCGCGGGCGATCAAGATTCGAAATTCACCATCATGTGTACGTAGCTGGAGCACATTTCATGGGTTCGGGGTAGAACGCTTGGGTGTGCCAGGGGCCGGCAACCTTGCAAAAATAATATGTTGATGTTTGCATGTTCCACTAAATAATGGAAGCTTATAAGTTTGTGTGATGCCGCTTTGGGGATGCAAGGGATTGCCGGAGGGCTGCCTTAGCTGTCGCCCGTTCTGAATAGCTTGCAGCGCAATCACGATCGAATGAAGGAAACAGTTCAGCATGCTGCTTTGAATATTCTTTGCACCCATGACGTCCGCATGTTGCAAATTGCTAAATTGCTGAGACATGATGGACAATTGCAGTTGACACAGATCTTTACCCGAAAGCATCTTTGGGCTGATAGCCGCGGTCAATCTGACCAGGTTTCCTCTTCCCCTGCATTCACTCGTGAGGGACACCGCCATGACATCGCTTGCCCTTTCCAGAAGTGCTGTTGCATTGCTCTTATACATAGGGGCTCCCGCGCTGCTGAGTCTTGAATACAATCTTGGTTTGACTCACGAAGAGGAACTCGCCAAGTGAGATTGATGGTATCTCCCAAACCCGTGCAGCCAAGGATACATTTTGCAGACTACATCGATCAGCAGAATGGCAGAGGTGGGTCGCAGTGGCTTCGTGCTTCTTGGCATAAAACAAGGGGGCTGAAAAGAGTCCCAATTGCACGTGCGACAAGCTTAACCCCAATGCAGGAGTGGCACATTCGCCTTTGGCGGGCATCCCTGGGGCATTTTTAGGAAACAGCGAGAACCTTCCCATTTCATTCAAGGTTCCACTATAAAACAATAGGAAATTTGCGGCAACCATCCATGATCCAACCGCAGCAGCATCCACCAGGTCGTAGATCATAGCTGCGTGAGGCACACGGCCTTCGAAGAACACTCAAGTGTTCTGGATGTTCTGGAGGCGCCCCTGGATCATATCCCCCGCTGCCAAGTGCGGGTACCCCCGAAGAGGGGTCGTCACCATCATGCGGTGTTGCCCCACTCGGCTCAGAACCGCCTTGTCCTTCTCGTGTAGTCGCCCGAAGGCTCAACGACACAAGTGGCCGTGCGAAGTCCCTTGAATCGAAGCTTAAGGGAACCTTGGGCTAGCCCCATTTATAATCCTTTACGGCAACTGACTTAGAGCTGGCTGATTGCACCCCTCTCGAAAGACTCTGATTAATTTTAAAACCCTGATTCGTACCGTTCCCAAATTGGGGATCATTAGTGGAGACATGAATAACCAATTAAACATCTGGGGGGCTTACGCACTTAGATTCCAGTCTTGGGTCACCCTGCCAACCTGCCAAGACGTTTTTTAATGCACGGTCCCCGCCCAAACCCATCTTGTGTTTGCAAAACATGTGATCCCAAACAGCTTGAGTTCATTACTGGGGTGCCCTATTTTTGGGCTTCGAAGTGCAACCCAGGGTCTGCCCGTAAAATCAAAGACTCGTTTGTCAAGCGCTCTTTTTGGGATCTTTTGGGCAAAGCCAATAAATGGTTTGGGCTCATATGGCGTATTGAACTTTTGCCCATAGAGCTTGTGACAGACCTTGCTTTGTGCCAACAAAAAATGTTTTGGAAGGGGAAGCATTCAACCAATTGTTCGCTTTTACCCGCGTGCCCCTAACCATTTTTGTTTAAAGCCCACCCCCAAAGCAAAGTTGGGCGCCAGTCAAAGCGGACAATTGAGACACAATTGTTGGTGGATTGCTTTTTTTCCCAGCCGGGGGGATTTGTTTTGGGGCTAGAAGAAAACATGGTCAACTGAAGAATGGAGTTCCCCTTTGAACAAGCGGAATGATCACCCCTTTTTGATGTCTTGTCCCACTCTATAACTCAAAAATACATTCTTTTGTTGGGTTGAAAGCTATACCACGTATGAGAGAAGGTGCTGATCAAGAACAGGGTTGTTTTTTAAAGGATCAATCAATCGTTGGGCCAAACCACGCATCACACCATATAAGCTCGTTAAACAACTCCCTCTTTTTGTTTTCCCTTTGAAGGGACCAACCCAAGCCCTGGCGACCGTGTCCTTTCCAGCAGCGGAGTGACCGAGCCCGCCTGGGCAAGAACAGCGGGGGAAGCGGGAGCTTCATGTGGCGTGTTTGGATTTCCAGACCCTGTTTAGTGTTTGACCGTTCTGTGTTGTTTTGAGACAAACAGCCGTGGTATAGCCGAAAGGGGTCGCCACATCTCAGGCAGGTTACAGGGACAAGCCCTCATTTATTTCATGGGCTTCCTTGCTTGATTGAAAATAGTTGAAACTAGTTCCACGCTGTTTGTTTCTTTTTGGCCCAACGTGTTTGTGAGGGAGTCCTGTTCGTCAAACATTGGTCGACTTTCACACAGTTTGCAGGGTCCAGGGCCGGGTGAACAACTGTTGTGGTTTGCCGAGGTTGAATCAATTTCCCCCAAAGATGCATGGGTGTGTCCATGTGACATGAACTGAAGGTCCCAAGTTGGCTTCCTAGCTTTTGGTATTTGGCTGTGGCTCAAAATTAAACAGGAGGGGTTATGCGGGTTTTGGTCCATGTTTCCACTTACCAGGGTTCCATTTTGGTACCGGTTTTTTGAGCCACAGCCATTTGTTGGTTCCAATTTAAACCAGCCCAAAAAGGGTGCTATCAAAACGACACGGGACATCGAAACAAGCTCGGGTCATTGCCCGCATTTTGAGGGTTGTCAAACTCCCAGAAAGGTTCAAGAATTTGCCCCAAGGAGCAACGTACAATTAGCAGCATGTTGGTAACACCCACAGCCAGCATTTGGGTCCCCAAAGAACAAGTTTGAGGCATCCATGCCCCGGATACAGAACATTGACCGTCTACAGAACACTTGCAAGGATGTCGATATGCTGGAGCTCTTCAGTGGGTGTGGGCAGCTCACAGAATGCTGCAGTGTGGACCTCAACGTACTTGCGATGGCTGGAAAGTCAAGGCCATTTTGTTGACAGCTGGTGTTGACAGGGGTCCCTTGTTTTCGTATAAGGAGATGAAGGAATGAAGACGCTTCTGTGCACAAATTACCGAAGTTGATCGTGCTTCGTTGCCTCTGTTGCGCTCAGAATGCAATTAACTGTAAACCGAGGCAACGCTATGATTGCCTGCGACCGGGGTGCGAGAACAACATCTGCAGCAGCCGTGGCTTCGCGGTCGCTGTCCGTGATGTTCTTCGCCTCCGCAAAGGGGCGATGGTGTGGGCAGGAGTTCCTTGTTCGTCGTTGCTTGGCTACGTATGTGGGCACATAATCTCATTGTTGCACCATATCACACGTGTACAATATGTGCATGCGATGCAGGTGGGTTTGGGTGTCGACGGGAACGACCCGCCGGCATGAAGGGATCTATGGCAACGAAGACTTGCAATCGGTGGTTCAGGGCAACCAAATTGGAAGCCGAGTGGCATTATTATTGCTGCTGGCTTGGGTTCGGGCAGTGTTCTTTCTTGTGGCCCAGCTGCATTTTACCACATGCATTTAAGTTGTGTGGGTGTCATAGTTGCAAGATATGAGGTGGAGCAACCAGCTAGTAGTCGGCTACCCCTGTACCCGCACATCGCTCATTGCTTGCAGCTGAATGGGCTGGTGAAAACCTTCATCCACAGATTGCTGGCGCCCTATTTGTTCCGTGATTTTTGAACACCTTGGTAGCTGCATTGTTTCTGAGAAGTCCCAAAATGATGCAAAAAGCTTGGGGTTCACAACTCACAACTGAGTTGGCTTGGGCTTCATGGCCATTGGTGCTGCAAGCCAACTATACTATTTGGCTCATCAGTGCCCTGACAGCAAGTTCAGAACTTTGTGCAAATTGGGCTAGTCGCGAAATCTGATACACTGCTGAGGAAATCGCAACATCATTCCGATCCCACATGCCAAAATCGAAGCGACTTGAACTACGGAAAACATCCAAGAACATTGTGAAAAAGTCGAACAACAAGAAAACCGGGAAGTTTTGGGTGTCTCCCGGCTAGCACTGTGGGTGTTCTTGCGATGCAATATGAGAACTGTTTCAAGCTTAAATGGAAAGTTGAACTGCGACTGTAAGGTCGGGAGGATCACAGCTACGCAGCAGCGGCGCTTATCCCCGTGAATTTGCACAACAAGTTGCCTCCCTGAGCAAGAAACAACTTGTGCCCTGCTTGCATTTACCCAAAAAGACAGAGCCAAAGTAACCACCCACTGTGGCTTGCTCACCCCTGCCCAGGCATCTGGAGCCGTGCCTGAAGCGCGGTGGCCAACTCTGGAGAGCCTGCGCACCATACGGCCGATGGAATCTGGTCTGCCCTAATCTGGGAAGGGGGCTTGGTTAGTTGTGGGCTGAGCATGAATTCGAATGCTCTATGCTAGTAAGGAGTGTGAAGCTTGGGATCGAGCTGGTCTAGATGAGCTGCGTGCGTTTCTTTTGGATGAGTCAGCGGCGGGCCGTTTCGTTCCATCACCCAGCCTACCGCTTTGAGCTGCAAGTTGTGTGCAACTGGAGCATCAATTAAGTGCTTATAGATCCCTACAGATCTGGAAGCTGTGGAAAAGAACTATGAGCTTGGGAAATCGTAGCAACACGAGAACACCAAAGAACATCAAATCCTTTGAGTTTCCTGTCTCAATTTTGCAATGCAAAGAATGTTTGTCTGTTCGAGCCCATCGCATGGACGTTTATTTGAGGACATGGACCAAACTCAGGAAAAACAATGGAATCATCATCCAACCCTCATTGTCGAGAGGTGTCATGAGTGTCCTTGAAACACCCTTCAATGAACTGTAGGAGACTTTTGGGGCACCTTCTTGTGGTATATTCAAGCTCTTTTCGAGGGGTTGGTTTAAGTTGAGAATGGAGGGGTTTGGGGCAAAAGGTGGGGTTGAAAAAGATTTGAGCAGGGTACCATAAAAGGTTGTTAGTTGTGGTGCGGTTGAGGGCTGTTAGGATGTGGCTCAAATACCCACAAATGGAACCCTGCCCCCTGGTTTAGCGAAAAACCTACAGATATGCGAAGGGTGCCTTAAGGAACCTCATGACACATCAACAAAACGAGTTGCATGACGATGCTGAGTTGGTTTTGTGATTGGCTAACACCTACACTCAATCGAAGGGTGTCTGAAGGACCCCAATGACAACTGGCAACCGTCCAAGTTTGGGCCCTTATGAAAACTACAGGATTTGGCAGCCCAATTAAGCATGGATTTGCAGCCTGTCACCTTCAAACAAGGAAGCTGGGGTGAGGGCTGATTGAAACGCCTTTGACCTACCTCAAAGTCTATAGATGTGTTGACCCCCCCACCTCAAAATGTCTAGGCAGGTCTCCATCGAACAGAACTCGAGATTTACGGTGATTTCGTATCCGCGATCGTCCGGGAGAAACCGTGATTTACCGTGATTTACCGTGAAAATCTGTCGGAGCCATTGCTTATTTTCATCAGCGTTGGCGGAAAACCGTGAAATAGCGTGAAATAGCGTGAAATCAGGGGTCGACCCCTCCTTGTCGGAACATCAAATATATGGTCTCCCGCCCTGCCCCAACAAAAGAAAAATTGTGAGTGGCAACTCCATCAAATACCGTTATGCGGGGTGAATTTGTTTCTTTGTTGTGGAAAAATATGAGTCATTCAATTGGAAAACAGGGATCCTGATCCAGCTTTTTGCCCAAAGCCTTGTCAATCCCTTGCCGGACTTGCCTGCCTCGCCTTGCTGCTGGCCTGCATGGAGCCAGAAGATGTCATGAAGGCAAGGTTATGTGGACGTGGTGGTTAAATTGGGAAATACGTTCATAGTTCGATTCACTATCACACATACTGTATACGCTTCCCTGCTTCAAAAGCATCTCACGCGCTTAAACGTGCTTGCTACGCAGAGAATCTTTGTGCCAGTGTCGACACTTGACCACTTGTTGACTCAACGACAGTGCAACTCGGCCCTCATACAGGGCTTGGTGCTTGATCATGACAGTCTCTTGCGAGTTGCAGGTCACTTATAATCATTGGCAGGTGAAGGAAGCAGCCTTGCAGGCAGCTGCACGCCGCAGAAGCCTTGCAGGCATGGCTGCAAAAGCCAGACCTCCTGCCAGCCCAGCGCGCCACGCAGTGGCACCTGTGACAACCCATGTGACCCCTCCAAGCACACCTCGTGGCGAGCAACCGTCCAACGCCACTGTGGGAGTGCATCAGGCATCCGTAAGCGCTGGGGTTAGTGGGGTTGCCAAGACGCCGACAAAGCCAGCCAAGCGTGCGCACGTGAAGTCACCTGCAACTGTTGCCAGCCAGACGCCATCCACAAAGACACCAGACGCAAAGCGCCATGAGCCCGCTGAGGGAGAGCCAACCTGTGTGCCCAGATCGCTTGACTTAGAGGTTGCTGCTTCTGAGACGATCCCAGGTGAGCCCCAGCACGTCTCAGCTGCCACTGTAGACTCAAAAGTGATCGAAGTGGCTGACAGCACTCAAGCTGCAAGCGAACCAGGGCACTCCCGGGAGTGGCCAGACCGCCAGCCAGATGCGTGGGGTCCACTAGGCGAGACACAGCAGCTGTGTGCAGGGTCAGACACACAGATGCTTCCAGCCGGCCCTGCGCAGACAGTGCCGGATGATGACTTTGACCTCGTTCAACTGAGCCAAAGCCAACCGCCATCATCCACGCCAGCTTCAAACCAAGAGGGCAGCGCTGGCTCATGCAGTGTCAAGTTTCTGAAGCCCGGCATGCCACAGAGTGACATGGAACGCCTGCGATCTCAGGCTCAGCCAGAGCTGCCACCGCCACGTTGGGCCCCAGTCAGTCAAGATGCAGTGAGTGCCTTTTTTGCGCGGATAAAGCGCACTCCCAGCAGCGACAGTCTCCCCCCGCCGGCCACTGAAGAGGCTGGCGCTTCGAAGAAACCACGAACGCACGACACACCCAACACCGGTTGCATCGCAAAGATGCCCCGACTTTCAACTCCCAGCGCAGAGTGCGCTGTCAGCACGGCAGGCAACGCAGTGACGACCGCAGGCAGCCAAGGGACACCTCCAGACACACTTTCGGCCAACATGGCCGCATTCGCAGCCAGCAGCAGCGTGCCTCCAACTGTGCCAGCGCATGATGTCGCCAACGCAGCTGGACACAGCGCAAGCAGTGGGACAGGCAGCCAAGTGCCATCTGCAGCCAGCGGTGTGACCTCGTCAGACGGCAACACAGCTGCAGCCATCCACAGCTCAAACGTGCACGTGCCCGACCAGGGCACAGCCAGCAACACATCCGGAAGCACAGCCAGCAACGGCGCCAGCGGCGACACAGCCATCCACAGCTCAAGCGTGCCTATGCCTGACCAGGGCACAGCCAACAACACATCCGGAAGCACAGCCAGCAACAGCGCCAGCGGCGACACAGCTGCAGCAATCCACAGCTCAAGCGTGCGTGTGCCTGACCAGGGCACAGCCAGCAACACATCCGGAAGCACAGCCAGCAACAGCGCCAGCGGCGACACAGCTGCAGCCATCCACAGCTCAAGCGTGCACGTGCCCGACCAGGGCACAGCCAGCAACACATCCGGAAGCACAGCCAGCAACGGCGGCGGCGGCGACACAGCCATCCACAGCTCAAGCGTGCATGTGCCCGACCAGGGCACGGCCAGCAACACATCCACAAGCACAGCCAGCAACGGCGCCGGCGGCGACACAGCCATCCATAGCTCGTGCGTGCATGTGCCCGACCAGGGCACAGCCAGCATCACATCCGGAAGCACAGCCAGCAACGGCGGCGGCGGCGGCGACACAGCCATCCACAGCTCAAGCGTGCCCGACCAGGGCACAGCCAGCAACACATCCGGAAGCGCAGCCAGCAACGGCGGCGGCGGCGACACAGCCATCCACAGCTCAAGCGTGCCCGACCAGGGCACAGCCAGCAACACATCCGGAAGCGCAGCCATTAACGGCGCCGGCGGCGACACAGCCATCCACAGCTCAAGCGTGCCCGACCAGGGCACAGCCAGCAACACATCCGGAAGCACAGCCAGCAACGGCGCTGGCGGCGACACTGCCATCCACAGCTCAAACACAGCCAGCAACACATCCGGAAGCACAGCCAGCAACGGCGCTGGCGGCGACACTGCCATCCACAGCTCAAACACAGCCAGCAACACATCCGGAAGCACAGCCAGCAACGGCGCAGGCGACCAAGTGACCGCACCAGATGGCAACACAGCTGCATCGGGCACGGCAGCCAACAGCAGCACCGATGGTCAAGCGACCTCTCCAGACGACAAGGCAACTCCAGCCGCACGTGCGGCCCACCAGGCCACAGCCAGTGCGCCCGGAAGCGCAGCCAACAACAGCGCCAGCATCCAAGCGACTGCCCCCGAGGGCAACCCAGCTCCAGCCGCACGTGTGCTCGACCAGGGCACGGCCAGCGACAATTCCGGTAGCGCAGCAAGCAACAGCAACTCGCAAGCATGGCTGCATCGCGCAGACACGGTCGATCTGCCTGCAGGCCCAGCCAATGCCAAGGCGCCAGACACGGTCGATCTGCCTGCAGGCGGCCCAGCCAACGGCAAGGCGCCAACTGCAAAAACAGAAGAGGAGTTGGCGGCCGAACGTGCCGCTCATGCGGCCTACATGCGATTTTCCCGCTCCTTGCGCAGCAACTCGGTTTGGGCGTACTCCGGTGTGAATTTGCCTTGCCAATCCCACAGCTTTACACCCCTTGTTTGGACTCAACGGTTATTTAGGGTGCGTCACTTTAACAGGGCCAGTCTCAAACTACCACAGGGCGGAGGGCTTCAAATTATTTCAATTTGCCTTCTAGGCGGACCTTATGAATCCAGTGTGCAGCCTTTTTTTCGGGCAAACCCACATATATGCATCCGGTTGTTGGTTCCCATTTTGGAGCCTTTTTCGGGCAAACCCCACCCATATCACATCTCCGCAAACTCACGTGTTGGTCATTGTGTTGAATCCCTACAACTTTGGAGCCTTTTTTCGGGCAAACCCACAAACCTATGTTGTTGGTCCCTCAATTGATTCCCTTCGGCTACTTTGTCAAATCCTTGAAGGTCCCATTTTCATTTTGGAGACTTTTATCGGGCCTCAACTTGCCACCAGTTCTGAACCATTTTTGGGGATGGCTGACCAGCTACTTTTCTGGGATGGTTGAACCCATATTGTGAACATCTTTCAATTGAAGGTTGACGCTGTTTAAAGGAGTTTGCCCACTTTCACCCACAAAGGATATACCATGAGAGGGCCCTCTTTTTTGTATCTGGGGGAGGGTTGGGGTGTGATGCCCAGGTAAAAAATGCCCAGAGATTGTCCGCCGCAAATGGATGGAAGCGACCAAAAGCTATGACAAGAACGAAAAAATGCAAGAGCTATTTGAGGAATATTGCTGCGCCAAGCAAAACTGGATGGACTCCACCTTGGTGATGGAAGAAAGCATGAAAGAGTCCCAGCGGACACAGCGAAGGTACAAGTGGTTGACGAAAAAGGACCCAAACACATCCCAAACACATGTGTGTCATATCAGTTTGAAAAAACATCATTTCTTGCAGGAAATCCTCCAGATGTATGAGGATGATGGCCTCGTGAACTCACTGATCAACATGAAAACTGCGACCGCGGGGATGTCGAAGAAACACCCCGACTTTGATTCGCAGGACACTATTTTTGCATGCACTGCGCTGAACTGCCCTATTTAAATTGACATCATACCCTTGCAGGAGATGATGCTCTACAAGTGTTGGGTGTCAACAGAAGAGGTCGAGGAACATGACCACACACGGGTGCTTGCAAGGAGGAGCGAGGCGGATGGTGACCCAGAGGTAGATGAGGAACCCCACCCCGGCAATCTGCCAGACCCTGCCCCAAAGCCCAAACCAAAGCCATCACCAGCCAACAAGGCAGGGAAAAAGCCTGAACAGCGTGCAAAGTCAGCCGCTCGTTTGCATTTGTGGGCGGGACTAAAAGGGCCTCCACAGCAAAACAAAAATTGGCTAGGCTATACTGGAAAAAGGAGGACCACAATGGCAACCACACATCCGCAGTGCTCTGTTGATTTTTTTGAACAGGGTGTGTACTAAAGCCAGTTCCAGATATTATTTCCGCAGTATTCAAGGGTCAAGTGCAAGAAAGTTATAAGCAACAACATGGCTATCCGCTTTGTACTCCACTTTTGGGTCAAACGGGATACCAAAAAAAAAGGAAGACCGGGTTAGCCTTCCTTGCCATCTCCCGCCAGTGTGTGCCTCGCAGCACAATGCCAGCCTGCTTCTAGGCGCTCGCCTCGGCCAACGCCATTTTGCTGGAAGTGGATGGGTATGATCACAAGCTGCACCAAGCCGGGGTGTAACTTGGTCACAAATTACCCTCCTTCAGTCAGTTTACTATTTTCCCGTCAGAGGCATTTTGAGCTATAGCTAAACTGCAGGGTTGCTTCTGAGGTCTCAATCATTGCGGGCTGCATTGATCGCTGATGTTCGTAGGTGTGCTGGGGAACTCTG
Organism: Effrenium voratum; assembly: GCA_963377175.1. Classification (NCBI taxonomy): domain Eukaryota; class Dinophyceae; order Suessiales; family Symbiodiniaceae; genus Effrenium; species Effrenium voratum. The sequence continues at coordinate 1,027,521 of CAUJNA010003239.1, forward strand.
TGAAGCCAGGACCCATCTGCAGGACTGCGGCTTGTGCAACTTGTGCGTTTCAAAACTAGCAATCTAGATTGATACACCCCTGAAAGGAGGCATTGTCCTTTGGACACGATGAGATACGGCTGGCGCAGTGCATCAGCGCTTTGAGTCATCATCATGAACTGTTGAAAAAGGAGGTGAAGCCTGTGAAGCTTCACCTTGTTCAAGCCTCTTGCAAGCCAAAGGCAAAGGGCAAAGCAAAGGCCAAGGCGGCTTAGATGGATTTCAAAATGAATCTGAGTGGCTAGTTGCCCAAGCCGCCGCACTTGTTCAGTTGGCAGACCAGTGAAACGGACACACATAAATGTAAAAAAATGAACCAAGTCAAAAATGTTTATGCGCACTGCGCACTGGGGTGTTACGTGGCAAGTGCTTAGATCCCGGCTTGGTAGACAACTGCCTGGAAAGATTCTGCACATTAGAGGTTTGTCACTGGCGGGTCAGCCTGTCAATGATGGGGGTCAAATTGGAATCTGCGAAGCAAAAAGCGCGTTGCATTGCACACAAGTTTGGACTGCTAGCTGAAAGTGTTACGAGGATGTCTTAGGGGCTGTTCCCTGTCGCCAGGTGGCCAATCCATGGCCTTCGTGGACCACCTGCTTGCTTCACTCGGGGTTGGGGCACCTCGTCATATGACTCACTCTGGCTGGTGTTGCAATGTTTGCTGAGACACACCAGTGCTTGGAGTCACACTGCAGGCATCAGCCTGTAGCGAATTGCAACAGTCTGCCACCGCAATGGTGAAGGAGCGGCGCAGTGTTTGTACAATTAAGAGTGGTGTGTGGTTTGTAAAATGCTGCAATTAGTTCCTCTTCCCATCCCAGCCGATGTGGACTCCAGGAGTCGGACGGCCACTGCTCCCAGATCTGCAAGCGCATTGCTCGCCTGGGGGCTGACGGAAAGCACCCGGGCAACATTGAGAGGGACCTGTATCGGGTCCTGGACTTGCCAGTGGACACTAAGTTTAAATTTCAAGCACACGGATTCAGATCAAACTTTCGAAATAGTACGGCTTGGTTTGAATGCTCCGCTCCAGCCACAGGAATTCTTTTGGTTGGACCTGAAGATCAAGAGCCCGATTGACAGAGCTTCTCCAACAACCATCAGACTGCCTTTGATTCTCCCACATATCTTGTTCGACTATCTGTTCGCTGCTCTGCCTGCACATTTGATTTCCCATATGTGTTTCCTGTGGTGTTCGCTTGATTGGCTGATGACAACTGATCGAACTTGCATTAAACATTTCCAATGGCTTTGGAGTTTGATTGGACGACAATAACCTTTTCCGAATCTAAGGAGAACGGCAAACTTCGAGTGTTTGGGAAGGACATCAGGGAGTTCTGGCACCACATGGTCCAACGTCAAGTGCCATGGGCCGTGCAACATCCCGGCAAAGGGTTTGCCAACCCTTGTGGACTTTGGGGGGATGATTGCAAGTACACAGACGGCGGTGACAAGTTGGTCTGCTTGTGCATGTCGGCCCTACTGCAGCAAGTTGAGGGAGTCTTGCCTAGAATTTGCTGTCAACCCTCAACCCCGCTCTGCATACGCTACTGTTTTTTACTCACCTATGCAAACATTGGCTAGGAGAACACTTGTTTGCAATCCTGGCTAGCAGAAGAACTTCAGGGCTTGTTCTGGGGTTGGGCGCTTGTTACATTTTTGCCGGGACTGGCCAAACCAAGGAGGGGACCTTTGCAGGTTTCCGGTGTTTGTGATCCGGGAGTGGCTGCTCTTGGATGACATGCTGGACACCCTGGAACCCGTGCTCCACTGCATAACGTGGTCATGCAATGTTACTTGTCTGCTTATAAGCAAAACAGCTCAGGCTTTGCTGGGTCAGTGATTTCACCCATGTGGATCTAGTGACTCAGCCTCCCAGGCAATGCTGGCTGGAAAACACCCATCAGAGGACTGGTTGGGCAACCCGCTGCAAAAACCGTTTGCTGCCAAGGCAGGCAGGCCTATAGCAGGGGGGCCACACGCATTGATCGAATACAGAGGAGACTGGAAATGGTACCGAGACTTTTGGTCCCTGCGATTTCATTATCATTGGCGTGCGCCCGGGGTGTGTCACCAGTGCTTTGCAACAAACAAAGGCATCGACAAGCATCTTTGGTGCAAGTGGTACGTTGTTGAATTTCTTGCATCAATTCAACATTTAGATAAAATTGTTCCAGCCACTCCCGCCCGCCCTTGCCTGGGCTCAGGTGGACCGACCTGCACCGACAGTTCGCAAAGCGGCCGCACGACAACATTGTGGGGGAAGCAATGAAGCGTCAAAACCCTTTGCTGGGTGTTCGTGGATGGTCACCTGACCAAATAAAATGGTGTGGCATGCACGCCATCAATCTTGGCGTGCTTCAGCACTTCAACGGGTCGTGCATCCTGATGCTCACTGAACATCGTGTTTTCGGGTGGGGCCCGGACGAAATCAAAGAGTCCCTCTTTGAGATTTCCAACAGGTTCAAACTGTGGGCAAATGTCATGAAGGTGCAGCACAGCCAGTGCTTCCTGACACAGGGTATGATTCATGCAGATGCAGGCTACCCCTTCCTCACTTTGCACGCCTGGAATGGGAGGCTGATGCTACAGTTTCTTTCTGACATCCTGGACAAGACCACGGACTTCAACCATGAGGTGTGCCTGGCACGCATGGCGGCAAATGCCATGGCAGTGTTTTTCCACCGAACAGAGGCGGCTGGACGATATTTGAATGATGAACAGGTGGCAGAAATTACACAAGCTGGTCGCCTTTTCCTTGACTGCTATGAGCAGCTTGCAACCCTTTGTTTGTCCAAGTCCATCATGAGATGGAAATTCATTCCGAAACTACATCTAGTGTGTCACTTGCTGCAAAGCATGCAGGAAGACCGAATCAACTATCGCAAGTTTCACACTTATGCAGATGAGGACCATGTTGGTGCTCTTAAGAAACTTGCAAAGAAGGTGCACAGTAGTGCATTGGAATGTCGCATGTTGGGGAGATACCTCTTGAGGCTGCAGGTGTACCAGCCCAAGTATCAGCGAATTCACAGTAAATAGATCCGAAACCGCCCAATCCCGGTGCCCGGGCCAGCCTGTCATGAAAAGCATTGCGCGAGCAGGGCTCAGGACGGTCTTGAGCAGGAAGGCGCGTGTCTCTTCGGGGAGGGCGGGTGGCAGCTTTTTTGTCGAAACATTTGTCGGAACATTTGTCGGATTGAATGACCCCAAAATTCAACGACATTTCTATAGAATTCCCAATGCGCTTGATTTTCGGAAGCGTCGGCCAATGTAGGCATATATGGCACACATTGGATTGTCAGGGTATGTATGTATGTATGTATGTATGTATGTACCAGCACCCCCCGACTACCGTCTAAATTTTATTTTCGGAACTACCGGGTATTTGGCAGTAGTTCCGAAAATAAAATAAACGACAGTAGATCCGCGATCTACGGCCGTTTCATGTTGCCCCAAACAGTGAAAAACAAGACTACGGGGTGACACGGTGACACGGGGTGACAAACAGGCGACACGGGGTGACACGGGGTGACACGGGGGCGACACGGGGCGACACGGGGGCGACACGGGGCGACACGGGGGCGACACGGGGGCGACACGGGGCGACACGGGGGCGACACGGGGTGACACGCTCAAACGACAGTAGTTCGCAGCGATCTACTGTCGTTCTGGGGGGGGGGCGACACGGGGTGACACAGGGGCGACACGGGGGCGACACGGGGTGACACGCAGGTGACACGCAGGTGACACGGGGTGACAGGGGTGACACGCTGTGAGGCGCTTGCTGCACTTGCTGCCACCCCTTGAGTGCTACCATCCCCGCTATGGCATCTCCCCGCTGTAAACAGTAGCTAGCAGTACTTAGACTATGGGCATCCCGCAAATAAAATAATTGACAGTAGTTTTTCTAACTACGGTCGTTTTTGGGAAATTTCTATCTACTGCCGTTTGGGCAGTAGTCGGAGGGTGCTGGTATGTATGTATGTATGTATGTATGTATGTATGTACGTACGTACGTACGTACGTATGTATGTATGTATGTATGTATGTATGTATGTATGTATGTATGGATTTATATGTTGTTGTTTCGTGATTGCATGAATTGGTAAGTTGTATACACCCCAAGGGAAAGCCTGGTGAACCCGCCAAGCTCAAAGAGGCACCACCGGGTAAGGGACGAGTGTGGCTGTGGCTGACGTGTAGTTTTGCCTTCAGCAAAGTCCTACAAACTGGCCAACTTGTCGGTTTGGGACCCAAGTTCCCACAGACTCAACACCTTGGAATTGGGGTGATTTGAATTCCGCAATCAGCATCCAATGGTTGGGAACGACCATTCCCACATTCTGGTTGAGGGGCGAGTCCCTGAAGGTTTGGGATGGAGCGTGTCATTGACCCCATTTGTTCAAGTTTTGCCACGCCTGTGGATCCACCAGAATCGCGTTCCTAAGAAGAACCCACGAAGGTTGCCCGACAGGAGATTCCTCAAACAACAACTACCCTTGCTCTCATTTTGGGGCAGGGCTGCAAATTAATTTGCAGGAAGTGACGAAGGCGTTGCTGAGATACATCGAAACTACAGCAGCGAGGTCCGTTTTGATCTGATCATGTGGTTGGGCTTACCGACATGCCGATCAGGATTTGCGTCATCTCTCTTTGAAACGTGACAATTTTCAAACCATGGTCAGGCCATGGCAATAGTTTCCTTGCATCGCAACCCTTGCAGCTGTCCAACTCCCTACTACCAGCTGACAGGGGAGCCATCTGTTCCTGCAACCTCATGTGGTCTCCCCACGAAAGCCGCGCCGCGGAAGAGGTTATCCGGAAACAGTCATAAACCGAAATGGAGGCAGGGCCGGTCTTTGGTCATTACCATCAATGATTTGTACCTAGGCTTTCCAATGTTGGATTCAACCGGTCGCATAGTAACCCTTGGTGGGTGCGAAAGGAAGCAACTAAGAAAATGCCAACCACTGCATTTCTCCAACCGCCACACAAAGGGAATAAGCTGCGAAAACAAACGGCATGTATATGGTCAGAAATACCCCCTTGTCAATGTTGGGGGTGTCTACAAAAACAACTCTTTGCAGCAGTCAGACAAGTGGACAAAAGACCTTGCGTTGATGGTAGTCTTCCAACACCCTCTTGGGCACTTCCGTGATTGTTGGAAAACGGATAGGAGCCCTGTAAAACGATTTCCCTTCCTCTGTGTGTCAAAGCTAACCGGCTCTGGGGCCGGTGTTTGGAGCAACCAAGCCTTGGGCCAGTTGAATGGCTCCTACACCCGCAAGCAGAACATGTAAAACATGGAAAACACATATATATATACATGTATTTATTTATTTATTTATTTATTTATTGTTTCCAACGAAACCATCAGATTTGGGCAAACCCCTTTGGACTTGCTATGCCTGTGTGGGTCCTGGAATTGGCTATACGATTCGCTTCGTGTATCGCTTGCAATGGTTTTGAGTGGTGCGCTTCTTGCATTTGTCTGTTGGCTCATTTGCTATCCTGCTTGTCGGTGGCCTTAGTTTGGTTCAAATGCGTGCTGGTTGCCCCCCTCACAGCCCGCGCCTAACTGGCTTCTCTTCCTGGTCCCGGGCGAGGGGGCGACCAGAGGCACGGTTGTTGACGACGGACACGGTGGCTTGCTCTCGAAGTATTCAAGTTGCTGTTGTGGTTCAAGATAACCGTGTGTGGGTGAAAGAGGTTCCCGTTCTTTGCTTTTTGACCCTCTTTCGAGAACAAGCACATGTAGACGCAATCTTCGATGGTAAAGCAGAAAGAGGAATTTGCTCCAAGTGGAATATGGGTAGGAGCATGGTTCCCTCAATAGTGAGTCTAAGAATCATTGCCGAACGAAACAGCCAAGGTGGCTGTACAGGATGCCACCCATCAAACCTAAACCAGTTTCTCGACCATCGCACAATGGTCGAACAATGCTGGCGTAGTACCTTCCCTCCCACTGACATAGAAACAAGGGCCACGCCTGATAAATCACCTTCCTCTGGGTGAGTGGGTGCAAGTGCATACGCGGAAGTGCCGAATCGAGCTGGTCCTGCGTTGGATGACGTTGAAAGGAAATCAAAACGGAATCGGTCATTTGGCAGAGTCTTCAGCTATGCTATTTCAGACACATGAGTGACATCGTAGAGTCCGAGACATGTCGTGCGCAACACATGTGCGTCTCTCAAAATTGCGGACCCCTCCAGGTAGGTGGTTTGATTTTGTTTCCTTGTCAAACCAGGTGTCCCCTGTTTTGAGACACACCCACATTGCTGTGAGGCTCGTTCCTGCAATCAGCTGGCCCTGAATTCACAGGGGGTCCTGATTTGGGCAGGCCTTCCTGCGACCTAGCCACTGGGTTTCACGTATGCCTTTCATGCGATACAAGCTGGGAACTGCTTGGGTCTGATCTGAGCAATGCTACATGTACCGGAATACGCTTTTGCGAATGGCAGGGACCCCCATTCGCAAATGAAGCGACATCTCGAACCGTCATTCAAACCCATTTGAGAGCTTACCTTTCCCCTTTTGGGCTGGTGAAATAGTGTAAAAAAGTCAAGATGCTGACAAGAACAGTCGCCAAGAAAGGAACCATCTGCATTGGTGAGGTCATCAACCCCTTGTTCAACACCCCAACTGGCCTCACCTTACCATTGTCATAGCCACTGAGTAGGAATGGGTGTTGGGAATGGTTTAGGTTGACACAGCTTTGGGGTGGATGGTGGGTCGGTTTCCCCAGTGCAGTGACCCCAACTAGGTCCTCCAGTAGAGAGGTTAGAATAAGGGTACCTTTTTTTCTGTAGTCTATTGTAGGGGGAACCCTCCCCCAAAAAAGTTGGTAAAAGGGCACTACTGGGGACCTAGCCAAACAAGAAGCCTGCATTAGGCGTCTTCCCATAGTCGCTTTCCCACTTCCCCCACCTCTGAAGCAGGCCGGCCTTAGGAACTCAGGAACTGCGCCACGCGAGAAACTACATTCGTCTTGGCAGACTACGTTCGTCTTAACAAAGGGGTTATGTGCTTCCAAGTTGGAGGCAGGGTCCATGTCAGGGTTCATCCCAACCGTTTTTTAAGCCATCGAACACCATCAAGAGATCCCCGGTTCGAGCCGCCCTCCCTTTCGGTTTATTTCGGGAACTGAATTGTGATTTCCAGCACGGGAAATCGCATAGGGCCCATCAAGGCTCGTATGACTGGGATCGACCAAGAGCTTGGGCCACTTACGGCTCAAGCTGGGAAACGCAAGGTTGGGACTCGCTGAGACAGTCACTAGACCAAGCCAATCCAACATCGAGCAAGGAACCAACCACACACCGTGTTACCCGTCGAAGTCGCACAATGTGGCAAAACACGCAAGATGTAACATTGTCGATGGATGGTATATCTTGATCGTTCTTGTTTATATAAAGGCTCATTCCAGTTGTCATGCGCATACATAGAGCTGAAACGGTAGTGACGAGTCATGCTGTCTTCTATGAACTGTTTCCAAAATTTGTCAGAACGGATACTGCGATATGGATTCCAAAGGGTCCAAGTACCTTCTAAGGAGGTACTTACACCCCTGTTTCCACCCCCGGAAGCCATCCTCAGGGTGTGCTTGAATTTTCGGGGGTTCCTCCTTTCAACCCGACTGTTACTGCGCCTTTGCCCGTGAATTACTTCCCGCGCTCATAAACCTGATCGTAGTTCTGAAGTTCATTTGTGGAGAAAAGGGCCTCCAATCTTGCACCGTGTATCAATATGAGACGACGTCAACTTTACAAGGGCTTTGGCAAGCACGCCTCTGGGTGAACACGCATGGCCAAAACCTAAAGCACGTGTTCAGGGAACAACACCCTCAAACGTCATTTTGAGAACCCCTGAAACGTTGACTTCGAGGGACCTGACCAGAAATCTGCCCTGAGAAAACGGCGCATCCTCAGTCCCAAGCTGAGTAGGATGCTCCCGTGCAGGCGCATCTTGCGTGCGTCTTCCTGAGCGAGTGGCCAGGGATGGACTGCCAAGGGCTGTCTGGGATGTGGCCTGTTTGGGGCTCAAACCTGTTGGTTCCATGAAAATTCGTAGCGGACCGCACTTTTTTTCTGTAGCAAACTACCAAACCGTTCAGATGGGATTTGGGCGCTGCTCAATTGTCCATCCTCAACGCAAGGATATTTCCCTTCTCCCGCTTGGTTGAGGGAACATCATAATATAAGCAATCATCCATCCCATCCGCTCTCAGTAGTGGGATGCACAAAAAACGGAAGCATCTAAAGCATCAGCCATCCCTCTGCGGGTTCATCCAGAGACCGTCGTTGCACAATGACAAACAAATGACACAAAGTTATAACAAAAACGCCTGGCGCCTTATTGGGTGGCTGAAAACAACAGAGCATGCAACATTTGGCGAAGCTCCAAACTAAACTGCCCAAAGAGTATGTTCCATGATTCCCATAGAGGTTTCTCCATTATTCTCAAGAAGGATGTTCCATGATTCTCAAACAGCCCGACTGTGTTTATTGATACTTGACACTACTTCTGCTATTACTCCTTTGTTCAAGTCCTATCAACAGTTTCGCTTTGCCAAACGAACATGGAAGCTGCTACTTAGATGCATAGTGGCAAACAAATGCCTCCGGGAAGAGCCCTTAAACATCCCGGTGCAAATGGACGGGCAGACCGCGGTTTTGCTGCATCTTCGTGAGCACAAGGTGGGGGTTCACATGGACCACTAGCTTAGTAGTGGCCACCCAGGTACCGCACGCCGCGAAACAACAGGTTGAAGCGGGCGTGCAGTCTGTCACAAAATCCCTACTGCAATAGCAGAAGACAGAATGAGCCCTCAGTCGACACACATCATCCCAAGAATGAACAACAAATTACCAACACAAAAAGCAATAACAACACCACACCTGACTGTCTGCAATCTCAAGGATCTCATCCTGCAACCGAAGGCTATGAATTCTGCCGCGAAAAAAAGGACTCTGTGCTGCGGCTGCAGCAAACGGGTGTCATCCGAAGAGGGGCATAGCGGCATACATGCAAGTTTGCAGGGCAGTCACCTGCTCTGACATCGCCATACCGGAGGAGGGAACGAGGCCGCAAAACTCGCATAGGCTCGGCTGGATGTATTATTGGCAACAAGGGTTATCAACAAGCGAGCACTCCAATTTGGTGTCGCATCAGTGCCAGTCCGTGCCTATGTAAGGCGCATGCAATAATCAGCTTGTGCTTTCTTGCAGCATAAAGGCGGCCCCGACCCGATTTCAAAACGGCTGTGCGGTCTGGATTTGGATACGAATTCTGAACTGTTCTGAACTGGATCACAGTCTTGCTGCATGACATCCAATTCTTGTTCTCTTCAGCTGTGAGCGCCTGCAGTAAAACTCACAATGGGAGAGATCCGCTCTGGGCATGCCTGGACGAACCAATCATGCTTGCCTCAAGCTGGCCAGGTCGCTCGCGCGGATGATAACAGGCTCTGAGATGAACTGGAATCCTTGGTTGCTCTCGCCCAGCTCATCCGCGAAGGACAGTCGCTTCTTGGCGGGAATGAAGGGATTCAGCCCTGCAGATACCAGTGGTGTTGGTACCTTCATGGACGGGGGCAGCTCCGCGATGAAGATTGGGGCAGGCTCTTTGGGGGGAGGTGCAATAACCTTGCGGTTCCGCGATTGCGAGGAAAGCACGCTCCTCCGAATCTGTGCACCAATCTCCAAGCCGTCCCGAGATGGGCTTGCGGAGAGGAATTCCGTGCCACTGAGCCGAACCTTTGACTGAGTGCTTTGCGAATGATTCGAGTCCGAATCCGTCTCGTACGCGGCAGCATCAAACATGTCGAAGGAGAGGTTCAGGGCAGCCATCGGATAGCAAGCCTCGTAAGCTGTCACAGCTCAGCCTTTCTTAGCGAGGTCACCGAACTCTCGAGCCAAATTTGGCCGGTTCGTCGCTTCCCTAAGAGACCGCAAGGCTTTAGATCCCAATGGGTCTGCAAAAACGAGGTTTCAACTGCGGCGTTGATAATGCTGCCACGTGTTGTTTTCCTTTTTTCCAGTCTATCACAGCCTACAAGTATATAGCTGGTTACAAGGCTTTGTCTCGAACTAGGCGCAGGCCGCCTAGTTGGTGGTGTACGTGTCTCCCTCAAGAAACCACAAGAAGGGCGTCGATAAGGACACGGCCATTTCCCACACGGGCCAAAACTTGCTGGTTCCTTCGATAGGCAGGGAATGAGTTGGAATGACCCCGAGCAAAACACCATACCCGATTTGGTTTCCTTTCTTCGGGATCTCCCAAAACCGGTTCATTCCCAACACCCGGACTCGTTGTCATTCCCGAGCAAGACAAATCAGCTCAGTGCCGGACGCTGGCTTTCTCCCGGACCTCCAGCAACCGCTTCTCCCAAAGGGGGATCATCCGAGCGAATCGATGGCAGAGTGCTACGGGCTGTTGAATGGTTCAGGTGCATTCATGTTGGTTCATGCTTTGCTCCGTTTGATTATTTGTCATATGAGGTGGTCGTTGTATTATTCATTTTCTCATGGTGTTATCTGAGTTTGGCGTCATGCCACGTTGGTAGTTCCCATGCTGCTTCTCGGGAGGTTGGCAGTGCTTCATGTTGCTTGCCAAAATGTAACCATTTCCTGAAAAGGCGTCCCAACTTTTTTTGTCAATTTCCTTTGGGCATCCTGAAACAACAAGAAAGCTAAATTTGTCGTGGCAAACAAAAAGGTGATGTTTGAAAATGTTTGAAACTCCCCAAGCAAAGAAACATACCCTTTTGGACCAGGCCAAAAACATTTTTTCTGCCACCGCCCTCTGCCCCCCGGCAGCTTGGAGCAAGCACAGCGCTGGGGCGAGTCGAGTGGCCACTGACCAAGGAACCGAAGGCGTCCACGTGAAGCGAGTTAACAAACTTGTTCAAAGGGCAGAGCAATATCCTTTGTCAGTTGCCCCTTTATTTCAAGAGCTGCACCTGGAAAAATGGATTTCCAAGTCGTTTGCCAGGAAAGGCTGCGAAGCGCGTAAGCTGACAGTGGAGTTCATTCGCACATGTCGAACAACAAACTCTTGTGCGTGCGGTTGGAGCAACAAACAATTCAGCTACTTAGTTCTTCTAAACACGAAGGCAGTGGAGCGACAGAAATATCACCCTGCATGTTCAATGAAGACCGCCGAAAACAAAGACCTAAGAATCCCAGTGTTCCAATGCAGATATGCTCACGAGCCTGTGAGTTCCATGCTTGGTTTCATGCTTGGTTTCAGATCCCGCACGCCGGAACTTCCAACCGCATCCATCCATGTACATGTCTGTGTGTTTTAGCTAAGCGGACCCCTTTCTTTCATGATTTTAATGGGAATCTTGGGGGTCCCCTAAAGAAAGGCATACCCATGTAGGGTCAGCCTAATCCTCATTGCTTTCCGTGGGCAAAACTTCGGCTCTGGTACTTTTCCTCGATGCCGTGCCAGACAAAGGCTGCTGGTAGGGTGCAATTCTGGTCCGTGTTGTCCAGTGCAAACCCTTTCCCGCAAGGCATTAGTTGGGGTCCAAAAGATTGCTTTCCTTGCCTCAAACAACTTGCTTCAAGAGCCAACCTTGTTGATCGGTGAAGTGAATTTGCATGGTGGCGCACTCATACCTGCCAAGTAACACATTCATTCCAATTTCAGAGCCAGTTGGCTACCCCAAAGAACACGAAAGGCACGTTTGGTTCCGGGTCTTCGACTGAAACTGCAGCCAGTAGAGCAAAAGAAGCCACTGGCCTGCATCTACGCAAACACGGGCCGGGCAACCCGATTGTGAAGTGAGACAATCAATTGGCCGCAAGGCCGACGCATGGAACGTACCTTGCCGTGTCTCCAAAGGCGAAATCACCAAAAAGTCGGCTGAGGAGAGTACTTGATTTGGCCAAGGTGATCCTTTTACACTTTGGAACAAGTATGCTCGGTTGCTTTCTGCTCCCCTGCCAAATGTTTAACATGAAAAACCCATTAGTTGGCAAAAAGTTAAAGCCCTAACATCCGAGCAAAATGCAACAAAGTATGGTTACTGTGCAGTAATTGAAGCTCAGCCTTGAAGGAGGGCTGGCACGTAGTCTCCTAGCCTGAGTGGCGATCCTGTGCACCTCGGGCTTTGCCAAGGTTCAACCCGATCGCGTGTGTCGCTAAGCAACAGTTTTTGTGCGCAGCCTATGGCGCATATAGCTATGTGTTCTTTCTGAACTGCGAATGTGCACTTGTGTGTGTAGCCGCGTAATCATGGAAATCTGCCTTCACCCTCAAGTCCAAGTGTCCAGCTTCGCTCGAGTGATTTCAAAGGGCTCCTTGAGCCATGCCGACCCACTGGATCATTCACCAGGCATCCCATCTTGGGACTCTTTGGCTTGACCTCGACCGAAAAATGCCGCGGTTATTCGTCCGGCAGGGAGGTGCGCAGCCTCAGAATGGACCGGCGGAGATTCTAAGGAGTGATCCTCCAGTCCGTCCAGAGATCAGTTTTCCTGGCCAAACTCTATGGTTATTCGGGGCTTGCTGGCACATCCCCAATGGAATAATGGGGAATGTAGGCCGCGCAACGCAAGACCAGAGCTTGCCACCTGGGGATGGCTTGCTATAAAAGTGCGGGTCTTTTGCCCCCGAGTTGGTTAGTGAGCGTGCCTTGTGCCATCCATGTTCACATAGTAGCTTGAAAAATCCAAGTGGTGCTTGATAAACAGTTAAACTCGTAGTGAGATATGGCAGAAAACCCTCACGCCGTCGAATGAGTGGAGGCTGCCCTAGAGTTGGCGAAGCTTTCAACGGCCGAAACGTCCATGGAACTGCTTCGCACCGAGGCATGCTGCCATGCAGACGATGTGCAACTGCAATGATAACATAAGTTGATTTGCTTCTCCCGTGTCACCAGAAACACCGATCACCCTCCCACAAAAGCAACAAGCAACACGAAAGTGGCGACATCAACCCACTCTTGCATAGGTATTTGTATGCCCTCATATGGAGGTATCATCTCAGAAATCCGTAGATGTAAAGAAGAATCTGGCGAAAGCTGCGGTGAAGCACTATAAGAAAGATGGCGCAAAAGAAGGTTGAAGCACTAGAATAATCCCCTGGCATGCTACCGACAATGGAACAAAACCTGCCAAGCATAAACTCGTAACCCTGTTTCTGGACGACAACTAGCGACTGTGGAGGAAATCAACATGTTGAAGAACTCGGGTTTTAGACGAATCATTTTGAGCGGCCTTGCAAAGGTATCCTGGAAACGAGGGCGGCTCATCATGACGGTGCAGGTGCAGCCTTTAGCCAAAAAACAAAAACCGCCCGCAAAAGCCGAAGCCTGGGAGAGTGCACTTGAAATTCGTTTGAAGCTAGCTGGATGAAGCTTTTAATACGGGTATGCGGTATGCGTCCAAACTAGGCAACCCTGTTGGGTCTGAAATAATGGGTGGGGTCGATTCCTGGGTTTCACATGTGCCAATAGCTTGAAGCTCGGGAATGCGGAGAATGCCATGACTCTGCTATATCATCTGTGGGGCAAGCCACAAGTCCCTTCTGATGCCCTGTTGGTTTGGAAGGGTACCTTCTGAGGAGAATAAAGTTGGATCCCCCGGACCTGATCGGCACAAGTTGGCAGAGCATTTGCCCAAATTCTGACAGAAACCAAAGGACACCCATCCCAAACTCTACCCTTTTGCGTATTGGTCATCTTTTGGAGGACTGTCTCTGAACCAACCCTGTACGACTGCAAAAGCATTGGCCGGATGTTGGGCCCTGGCGCACCGGCCTGAGCAAATCGATTTGCCCAGTTGGGGAGCGCTTTTTGGAGTTGACCGTTTGTAACGTGTTCGAACCGATTTCAAAAAGTGAAAAAGGCCCCCAAGGGGCGCCACTGAACTGGGAATCCAATGGAACCAGCCCCATCCCAGGTACCAAAAAAAGACACAAGTTGCCCTACTGCACTGGCATCTGGGATACACTGGTGAAAAGATGTCCAACCAATTTCGATCAGGAGCCACCTAAATCAGCTCAACATGATATGCAAAATGTGTTTGTCGTCGAAGGTGCCCCGCCTCAAACAATCCGAATTTGAATTCTAGATCTCAACTTCAGCAAACATTCAGAAAACCAGTCGCAAATCATTCACGGCGTGCTCCACTCTTCTGTCTGCGGGGCTTGCCATCAAGATTGACCGCCGTCAATGTCAATTAAATCTGCCTAACCATTGTTGTACATCTGCCTGATCGCTTGTGACTGACATACTAAAAACATCGTCATCTTAAGCCACCAGCAACTCACAGGGTATGGTAAGAGACCATCAGCTCGGCTTGCCCGCAAGCTTGCCGAGCATTGTGCAAATGCATGCCAGCCTGTGCTTGTTTTTCGGTCCCATGAAACCAATCCTTGTTAGCTCCAAGAAACACAGTGTGTTGCTGAAAACAATATGATTCTTGTTGACTTGCCAGGTGTTGGGAATCCGTCGTTCATGCTCAGTTATCTAAAACCGCCATCATTTGTTGAAAAAAGGCTGCCGGCTACCATCGCTGAATTCTCACAAATACATGGGGGTACGTGCCCAGTGTCCTGTGCTGACATTGATTGGAGCTTGCGGGCGTTGCCTAATTGTTTGAAGGATGCTGAGCCCCCCCACCCCCCCCCCCCGCGCAGACACGAAAACCATGGGATGGTGTTGACACTCGTTTCGCTTTTTCCAACCCTCTGTGTGATGTTTGGGAGCTCAAGCACTCAATCCAACAGGCCTCCCCGTTGTCTTTTCTTAGGACCGGCCAAGTCCCCCAATCTTTGGGCTACATGATAACTCGAACCAGTTCTCCCACAGTTTCCACCGATTGTTCCATGCCCATTCGCCCAAGCCCCACGTTGCACCCGGGGCTTTCGCCTCGTCGGTGGCCTCGATCTGCGCCTGACAAGGTTGGGGTATGAAGTCCACAGGGTCTCAAGGAAGGAAGTTGGCAACGCCAAAGTCTGCCGAAGCTTCAGGTTGATCTAATTCCAATCGGGAAACAATCGCATCCACCGTGGAAGTTGCTATCACGTTAACTGCCCGTTGGCACAAAAGCGCAAGCTTGCCAAAGTGGTCCGTTCATTGGACAGCCAGCACTGTACCTACTGGCAGCATGCTGCAAAGCGAAGACCCGGCCAGGACATTCTGACATGGGAATGGGAATGTGTCAACCAAAAACAAAAACTGGAGTTAGTCTGGTCTTGAGGGCACGCGAAGGAAGAAGAGCCGGTTGCTGCTTGGAGAACAATCCCCCAAACAGGAAGTTGGCCGGGTTACAGCAAACAACCCTCCTTAGAGTAGTTTCTGCTGGCTAATGGGAAAATACAGAAAACCCAAAAGAGCAGAAGGAAAGGTGAGGGCATGGAAATGCTGCGCTTGCTACCACGGAGGTGCTGGATTGTGCCTCTTGTTCGGCTAAGAAACGATTGGTCGACCGTGGGCGAACACACCATCTTCGTCTCAATATGATCCAATACCTGTGCTGCCCAACAATCCACCATTCCCGAAGCGCTTCTTCTGGTACTTGAGCGGATGAACTCCACCTGGGCAACCTGTATTTACATGGGTTACCAGCAAGGCGCTAAGCATTGTTCAACAAAAGACCCCACAACACATGGTTTCCCCCCCGCCCCATTGTCTGAATCCAGCTACACGTCCAACTACACTCCCACTGACCCCAACCTTCAGGTCCCTGGTGCAAACCTTGCGCGCCGCAAGGAAAGCCATTGAAATGACCCCCCCCCCAACGCCATCACCGAGCGCTGAGTTGGCGCAAAATGCCAAGCAAGCATCGTGTGAGTGTTAAGGTTGCCCAAATTGATTTTATGCCCTGACATGGTCATGGCTAAACTCGGTTGCCTCTTTAGGGACCAAGAAATAAAAGGTGATCACCTTTTGGGCCGGAAAACCAAAAGGTGATGTCAGGTTGATTCGCTTTGGGCAACTGGTGGGACTAATGGGCTTCCATCAAAGGGAAACCAATCAAAACGTGTGGGTTTCCTGGTTGCCCGCAAAAAAAAAGACCTAAAAAGCGGACCCTGAAGAATTCAACGTATATATATATATATCAACATATATATATATATATACATATATATATATATATATATGTATCCCATAGGTCTCCCCTTTCGCAAAAAGACACGCTATCCTGTACCCGCGCCCCAGCCTCACCGTTGGTGATGCTGGGGTTCATGCAACACCCGAAGAGACCTCCGCTGCGCCTGCGATCAAGGGCTGAGCCAAACACATGAGTGGTTCCCAGACTTCCCTTTGAGACAAGACGCTCGTCTGCGCTTCCCTTTCTCAACTTACATGGTGTAAAACAACATGATTCCCTCACGGTAGATGGTTTTTTTTCCCAAGGGTCTCAGCCCAGATAATCTAGGCTCAGGGGTGGTCCGGGGCGGCTCTGAGGTCAGGTGTTCCGCGAGGGCTCCGCAGGGTTCCGTCAGGGCTCGGCAGGGTTCTGCCAGGGCTCCGGGGTGAGTATGCTGTTGGGGATATCACCTGAGTTTATTTGAAGCGGCTGTTCGAAGGGTGCTGAACTCATGGGGGTTTGGCGTGGCTAGCAACGCTCCTCCAACCACACCTGGAATCAAATCGGACAACGATGGCATCAAACAGCTGGCCGGTTGTACCAACTGAACCAAAGCACAACTTGGGCGGGACCTCTCTCGGGTCGGCCTCAGCTTCGCAACCTCGGCCCGGAGCTGCTCCACCTGCCGTGGAAACTCAGGTTCTGAGGACCCACTTTGTGCCTTCTCAGTTGGTTCAAACACAAAAGCTGTGAGTCCAAGAAACAGGGGGAATGTGTTCCACAAATCTGACGCAAGTAGGGGACAAATTGAAATCCTGGCAATTGACCATGGTGCGCGCTTGGTGTCCAAAGGCCCTCCTTGTTCAACGTATGAGTCGACAAACCCCCAAAAGTGGAAAAAGCCCCTCGAGGGTATCCTTTCAAGAGTTGTGTTGTAGAAACATCGGCATTGGTCGCCGGGAGTTTCCTGTCGTATCAGCCGCTGGATCCGTAACTTCCCGCCTCCTCCTGCTGCTGGCTGAAGGCCTCTTGCACCTGGCGCATCGACCTGCAAGAGCCGGACCCAAACGAAGCTTTACGCGAGCCTCGGCTTGCCTCCAAAGGCCACAACCTCACCAAGTTCCAATTGGGGGAAATGGGGTTGGGGGTTGGGGAGGGATAGATCCAATGAGTCTGGAAAAAACACCAACCAAACCCAATAGGTGGACAAGGAACAGAACGTGTCACATCGCGGGAGATTACCTGAAATATCAATTCTCTTGAGGGAACCATCTGTGAGGTGCCATGTTGTAGGAGGATATGGCAAAACAATTCTGCTCTCAGCTGTCGAACGAGAAAGAACATGTGACCTTTATTTGACCTTGTTTTACGGTTTCCAATTCAAGTTTATGTTGACCTGGGTGTTCATATATAATGTTCAATGGAAAATCCAACAGCTTCCAAGCACATCTACGTCTCCTCAACGGGAACGGGGCTGGGTTTCCACCAAAAGACCTGACACATTCTCCTGCTCCGACTCGAGGGCTCTGAAGTCTGGTTGATTTCCTCATTGCAAACCACAACCAAAGCCTACCCTCTTTCCAACACTCAACGTGAACATAGAGTTCGCAAAAGAAACACTTTTGTATTTTCACACCTGCCTTCTTCCAAGCCCCCCGCAATGGCCGGTAATTGGCGTCCCGGGTGAAGTGCCGGCAATTGACCAGCACTTGCTTAAAAATGGTTTTGTAGTCACACATATTTTTTTGTCATCATCAAAGTGCAGTGAAAAGTCACTTTTGTTGAAACGTCACTTCAATATACCAGAGGGGTTCCGGTTGAGGGGTTGGGCTGACATGTATGATCATTGCACATGCAACGCCGGGGGGGGGGGGGGGGGGGCGACACGCTGGTGACACGCTCATATCCCAAAAAAGTGAGCGTTCAACGTTCCAAAGGACCCTGGAAGGTCACTTGTATCATTGAACAAATTGCACTAAGTACAGATGAGTGATACTTGATAGCAAATTGCTTTTGCAGTCACTTAGACATAAAGTGACATCGTTTTGCCCGAAATCGATGTGCCGGCAATTGGCCAGCCATTGGGAAGCGCTGGTTGTCAGCTTCTGCGTTTGTCAGAAGGATGCACTACTCACACTGCTTGCTCTTGTTCCCCACTTCGCAGTTCTCTGGTGTGTCTCTAAATTTGCTCAAAATGGTTGACTGTCCAATCCTAATCCTTGACCCATAAGTTCCCACAAGCAACTCTTTGTCGACCATGTTGGACAGTAGAAGAAACGTGCTGGCTTGCTTTCATGTTCAAAAGGCATGAGGTTTCAGGGAGAGGACCCCAGCTAGCTTTGTGAACAACTGAAGAACAAAACACAAGGTAAACAAAAGGCACTGAGCAAAGAGCTTCTGAACATTTCCGAACACATCTCAGTAATCTCCCCATTTTTCCGCGGCTCCGGGGCTCCAGGCATACGTTCTTCCTTCAGAGTGCGATGCGAATACCACCCCAAACGGGCTTCCCTAACCCGACGCACCGCAGACTGTAGTCCAAACCTCAGTTGAACATCAGGGTTTGTCTCCAATTAGGATATGGACCCGCAAAAATATGCGGTTTCCAATTGGATTCATTTTTCACAAGCCAGGATGAAAAACCTTTCTGCTAGCTCGCAGTTCCGAAAGCTCCATTTGGACTCCCCAAAGGTACACTCAATGGGCTTGCTCCTTTTTTGACTGGCACAAAAACATAGAGCCCCCTCGAGTTGCGTTCTATGGGGTAAATCCCTCAAAGGCTGTATCTTTTTGGGACCCTCTAAAGCCAAGCCCTTCCCTTTAGGGGAAAGCAAAAGCAAGCTTTGGGTCCTGGGGACGCAGGGACCCCATGAGACAGTTTCAGTGATCTCAAAGCTGCCTCGCAACTTCTCCCAAATTCACTTGGACTCCGCAGGTTGTAATCAAAAAGGCAAACCATGTAAATCAAGTTCAAAGGTTCGATCGGCCTACCTCAATTCCCTCAAGCTAACGGCTGTCCTCCAGGCGCCGCTTCGCGGTGTCCACCTTCTGCCGCTCCGCCTCTCGGGTTGACTGGGGAGTTGTTTCAGTCGAGGATGTGACGTTTTGATTGGATGCTTACTCACCCTGCGACCCTGCGGGCCGTTCCCATGACTACTTTGATTCCCTGGCACCGCAGTACACACATAAGACACCAATTGGGCGTGGCTTTTGGAGGGTAGCGAAGCAAGTCCAAGCGACAGAAGCATTTGAGTGGTACCCTCATTTGGGGATGCGCATCCATTTTCGGATCGATGCTCCAAGAGTAGCCTGATGAAATCCCCGTGACTACTTGATCACATTATCAATCTGCAAGGAAGCCAAATGTTCGAAACCATGATTACTTTATCACTTGAACAAAGACTGCAAATTAAATAAACGCTTATAGAAATCGATTTGGTTTTGCTCCACCCATGGAAAGTTTACTTGCAAAGGGTGAGACACCAATTTTCAAGCACCATGGGTCCCGTGGCTAAAAGCCGTGTAGGACATGATCATGGCTGAAGATTGGCATACCTATCATGGTTGGTGACAAGTCCTCACTAAAAGGTCCAGAACCATCCCTACCAACCGCAAGCACAAGGGCCGTTTGACCAAGGAACCGTTTGATTTGCCGCCAAGCAGTGACACCTGCCAAATATTGCCGTCTCGCTGTTCCAGCTATCAGTTCTGCTTTAAAGAGCCGCCAAGAGTGGGACTCAATATACAAAGTTGCCTTTTTCTATCCCCATTCAACATACATTAGTTCCTATCATTCAGCGCCATATTATCAACTGTGTTTTCGGCAATCATTTACCACCAGCTATGGCGTCTTTGCCCAGTTTCTGGGGTGGTTGGGGATACCCGGGCTTTTTCCCTCAGATGATCCAACAAAATGGTCAGGGACTCCAATGGGTGACCATTTCCTCCGGAAGGAAACCACCAATCTGGTTTATCTTGGGGTCGTCTCATTTCTCATTCCCATCTCTCCTAGCAAAACCATCAGCCAGCTGGGGGTTTCTCATTCCCATCTCTCGCACCAAGGCGATCACAGCCGGGGGTTCGCCAGTCGATGGCCTCCAGTTGCCGCAAACTCTCGGCCACCTCCGCCGCCCGGGCGTCGATCTGCTTCTCCGCCCGCGACGCCGACCTCGCCGTCGTCGCGTTGGACCCCGGGAGGCCCGGGGCCACGCCGAAACCAAAACGGTGCGGAAGTCGAACCAAGGGGCGGGTGACTCAAAAGGAGGGGAAAGCCTTGGCTGTTTTTGGATGAAGCCTGGGAATGTGGATACTTGTATAGAAACGATTTGTCTTTACACATGATACCCGTGATGCACTGGCGCCGGCAAGCGGGAATCTGATTCTGAGAGAAGTACGAGAATAGGACCAACATCGACCAGGGGAAAACACCAAGGAAAGGGCAAAGTATCAACAGTGACTGCCCAGCGAACGGGAGTCAGAGAGCCCTTTTGGAAGGCAGCGTCCTTGTGGATGTTTTCCTGCCCATGCTCATGTTTGGTGGCAGTTTAAGCGCATTTGGGAGACAATCAAACCACAAACAAATCCACGAAGCCACATGTCCGTGCAATCCTTGCCCAATCCGCACGAGAGCTGTGCATGCGCAAACTTGACGAAAACTGTATGATAAGTGCAATGGTGGACTTTCCAAGCGAATCGATGTGAAAGGCATAGGCGCCAAACTCTCGTCCCAGAGGGTAAGTGGTGTCGGTGGCAGGTATGTCCGCTGCCGTTTCTGCCCTCGCCCAAGCAGCTGCGCCGATCAACCTCTGGGCGGAAAGCCCAGAATGCATTTGGCTCACTTCTGCGAAATCACCTTTACTTGACATGAGAGGTTGAGGCAAAAGCCATTCACCACACAGGGAACCTACAAGGCAACTTCTTTGCTACAGTATTGAGCCATGGTCACCATTCTTTGTGTCCCCAACTGACATTGGGTTTTGGTGAGTAATCCCAGTTTCCTTCTGGTCGATCCCAGTGGTTGTCTAACAAGGATTGACACCCATCTGTCCAAAGTCCGTATGCCACATGGGTCTGTCTATTCTTGAGGGTACCCCGTCTTTGGTCGTTTTAATCGGAAGCCAAGAGGGACACCGACCCATGAGGCCACGGCTCGCGGATCCGGTTTCTCAACTCCTCCACCGCCTTGAAGCGACGCTCGAAACACAGCGTTTGACTGGCGCAAGTGCGCCTCTTCGAATTCTCTCGGAAACTCAGGAAAGGAACAGCACAGAAGGATGATGGCTTGTTCTAGGGGTACCTTCCCCATTCTTTCCAGGGATCCTTTCTAGAAAACCTCCGGAATGATGGTTGAAAAGAATGGAAAAGGCTGGAAAAGGATTCAAGCCCTAGAATTGTCGGGTTCGATTGGAAACAAGGTTCTGCCAATGGGACCCGGCGCAGGATTCGCCGTTTGTTGCTCCTTTTCTGTTGGGGGGGACATCCCCCTGCCAAACCGTGATTACGTCACGCAAAAAGGGTGACCAGTCCCAAAACGAGCTTCCTCCACGAGCTTCCTCCCAAAACGAGGTTCCCAGTGACCCCTCCGCGATTGATTGATTGATTGATTGATTGATTGATTGATTGATTGATTGATTGATTGATTGATTGATTGATTGCTTGATTGCTTGCTTGCCTGCTTGATTGAGTGATTGAGTGAGTGACTGACTGACTGACTGATTGATTGATTGATTGATTGATTGATAGGTTGATTGATCGAACCATGCTTCTGTTGAATTCCAAGTTCACCTTCAGAGTAAGTTCCAAAGGGATCTGGATACTTGAATTGGGCCAGGCGTCAAGGCCCAGGAGCCAAACTCAGCAAGACTCAGGAGCCCCTTCGAGGCCGGTGGGATCCAAAACCTCAACCCGTAGATCCCAACATGTCCGAACAGACTCCCACAAAGTAAATCAAGAGGTCAGGGATTAAGTGCACATATGTTGTGTAGGATTCCTCAAGGATGTCCGACTTGAGTCTTCCTTACTGGAGAGAGGGGGTGTGGAGATTCAAAACGCGGCAGCAGTTCGATACCATAGTAATTGCGTCCAGCCCGTCCAAACAACTTATCTGAAAGCATCACACATGTCTGCTTGAATGTGCCTAATAGCCTACCTTTCTCAAAACGTCTGCGTATGAACACGTTGCTCAAAACACACTTGATACGTCCATTTGCTTTAGTTCCTTCGGGGAAAACAACATCACACAAGTCCAGCAGTGATAGATTCCCATGGAAAGGGGAACCAACACGTATTCTTCGGCAAATGAATGTTTAGATGTTCCAAGAAAGCGCCACCCTGCATGAGGTTGTTCTTTCACCAAAGCCAGTTGCTCCAAAACAATGGAGATCCAACAAGTCTTAGACAAACAACTGAGCAAGACTTGCCTCAGTCCCATCATCAATATCAAAGGAAAGGACGGGGCAAGCCCGCTTGGCTTGCACTTAAGGCACTTGCGTGTCGATATGTCCAAAGTCAAAGTGTGCTCAATCGGATGGCTAGCCTGAAGCGGAGCTCTGCAGCTCTGCCACCTTTCAACATGCCTAGCCCTGTGCAGTGTGATCAGCATGGCCATGCCCACATTAGAATGTGCCAGCCCTCAGGACCCGGATGCATGCTTGGCAATACGCGGACCCAGGCTTGCAAACGACATTGTCATCCTGGAGAGGGATGCATTCAAAGCTTGATGAGCATCCCAAGGTTGGCAAAGGAACAAGCAAGGACTGGGTACGAGCAGCTGCCGGTGTGTCTTTCCGAGCCTGCCTCTGAAACTAGGAAACTCGGATGCAAGGCTGTGAATCACCATGCAACCGGCCTTCCATGCTTGGACTTGTGGGTCCTAGGCAACAGGCTGCCGAAGCTCGAGGAGTCCCGAGAACATCGGCGATATGAAGGACATGAGACACTCGCAGTTGCCCAAAGGACCTGGAACTAAAAGGCTAACCTTTTGGGGGCCATGGCTAAATATGGGCCAAAATCGGAAAACCAAAAGGTCAAAAGGTCGCCTTTGAACAACTGAGCACTACAACGCTTCATCCTTCTAAAAAGGCCAACGGCGGTCCAACGTCGAAGGACCATTGCCCCTCTCGAGCCACCCTGTCGCCTCCATTGCCCGCGCACTGCAGGCAGGCCGGCAGGCCGCGACGAAAGCGGAGGGCCAAGGCAGAAGGGTGCTCGTTCAGAGGTTGCAATTTTGTTCATGCATTTTGGAAACCAAACTGCAAACAACTGAGAGCACAACTGGCCAGGGACCCCCATTGGGTGTATATAGCTGCTTCCTGGGGCGGTTCAGGGCAGAGAAGAGCCCACAAAGGGAAGGCGCACGCTGGAGGTAGTTATACTACTTGAATCTCAAATCCCTTGCAAAAAACAGAAGCAAACACAAGAACAAACAAACGTGACACCCCTTTTGAAAAGCAGCGGTCACTTGATGTTTAGTTTAGCAACCGAGCTTGACACCGTCTTAATATGTGTCCACTTCCCTGACGCAACATATCCATTTTGTGTTCGGACGCTGCAGCTGTCAGAAGCTGTGACCTCCCGGAAGGGTTTGTAAGTCCCACAAGCCTCACCCAGCGACCAGTCGCACATCGGATCCAACAAAAGAACCTCAAGCCTTTCATCACCAAAGCATACATTGAAGGTAGCACAGGGGAGACAACTAAACCAACTGAAACCAATAAGGATACATAACCAACTAAAACCGGCTACGGTACGCACAGGCTGGATACATTGAACGTATGGGTCGAAACGGAAAAGGCTTCTGGCTTCTGGCGCTTGAATGCGCTGGAGCCGCAAGCCGGCGGAAGCAAGGAGTTCCAAGTATTGCCGGCTGGAAGGCGTACACCCTGCAACATGGAGCCTCCAGGCTGGATGAGATCTAAAGGGGGAAGGGGTCCAAGATAGGATTTTCCCGAAGCCTTCCTGCGGAACGAGGGAATTCTAGGGAACGCTAGGGCTCTCAACTACCCACCCCCCTGAAACCTACCCTTAGAGCTTCGACAAGGAAAAAGAAGTCTGTCTCCTCTAAGACTGAGTGTTTTAGGCTCCCTTGGCAATTTGCGACAGGTCCACCGGATCTGCGATTAACTCCTAAGCCAAAGGACCCATTGCATGAGGGAGGTTCCTATGTGGGTGTTCAAAAAATGGGAAAGTCCAATCAGAAGAAGATTGCTATTCTGAGGGGCGCCTGCATTTAGACAAATACACAACCAAAGTTTGAAAGGTCAACTGGAATCTTCTTTGACCTCCGGAGCCCAAAGGGCCCTGCCCAGCCGGGACCAGCCAGCGATAACAATCTTAAGCACTGCAACGTTGACTCCTGTTTGATAAGCCGCCTTAATACAGACTGCACGATTGCCAGCCAATACTTTAAAGGGCCCGCATAGGGTGTCCTTTGCACGCACCAACCCCCCTGATCCTGGCACCCTCCAGCCCCAAAATGAAAATCCAAACGCAGTCTCCTTTCACATTCCCACTGCTGTCTTATTGGCCAGGGACTGGAGATTTTATGAGACACCAAAGGAGACTGGGAGACCTTCGGGTGGGTGACCGTGGCCAGGAAAACCCTAAATCGTCGCGGGATTCCGGGAAACCGCATGGTGCCTTCGCCTAGGGCCCTGGACCCAAACTCGCCCTAGAAGCAACATGGATCCCGGCTTCCATGGCAAGGGAACTCGCGGGCTAGCCAAAACAGTGATCTCCCGGCTCCTTTCCTGCTCTGGGCGCGGGTTGGGAATGTATTGGACGCCACCGCTTTGTTTTTCCCACGTTGAGCTCAGATGCGGTGCTCGTAGGTGCCCGCCTCGACGCCAACGTCGAGCAACCCGGCCGACCAACAACGAAGGGCCCATAACCCAATCACGAAGGAGCCTCAAAAAGATTGCCCCATACCGGGGGTTCCCTTTGCCCGGCATCATATTTCCAGGGCAAGCGGCAAACGGCTGCTTCAAACCGGATCAGCAGGACACTTTTCGGAGTCCTGGAGTTTAAAACCTCTCATGATAGGCCCAAGCCTGTTTAAACTTGTTATTATTTATGCAAAAAGACAACTGAACTTGTGATTCCCCTGGCAAATCCCACGACCACTATGCCTGGCTGGATATCCAAAAAGATCACGACTGTTCACATGCTGTCTCGCCACTCTTTAAATGGCTGACTCAATTTGACGCGTTCCTCTCAGCATCACGTAGGCAGCCAAGTTTGACGGACGCCCGAATTGCCCTTGGAGCCCATCGACCGACAGTGATGGCATCCACTTCAAAGCGCCATTCCCGGTAAGCTGCCACTAAGTGCGCCGCTTTGGTAAGATATCGGATCCACTTGATGGGCTTGTACTGACCTAAGCAGCATCAATACAGCCAAAGAACATCACAGGCAGGATGTGAACGACATGTGCCTGTCAGCCACAGGACCAAACTCCAGGGCGTGCTGAGTCTGGCCGGAGTTTAGTCCCGTTTGGGGTGGATTGCAGGGAAATGAACAGGAAACCATGTTCAAGGCTTCCCTATTGGAAATGCCCACGATC
This sequence comes from Effrenium voratum, assembly GCA_963377175.1. NCBI lineage: Eukaryota > Dinophyceae > Suessiales > Symbiodiniaceae > Effrenium > Effrenium voratum. The sequence goes on from CAUJNA010003239.1 coordinate 1,053,168, forward strand.
CACATGGCCAAGTTGCCAACTGTGAAACTTGCATGCCTTCCGCTATAGAAACCTGATGTTATGGGTCTGCTTTTTGTTCAAAGGAACCCCAAAAAACGCCCACCCATTTGGGGCATCCTCAGATTTTAAACAAACCCGTATAGAGCGTGTCCTGTCTGATGGGACCAACATAGACCTGAGACCACCTTGCAGCCACCGTTCAGTTCCCGCTGAGGTCGCGGCTCTTCTCCTGCACTTTGAGAAAGCGTACCTTCAACCTGAGACTGACGCCAGTGTGCGAAATCCCTTGAACATGGAAAATATTGATTTCGTTCGTTCATTCCTTTGGTGCGGCCCAATCACATGCTTGGATGTTCGGCCAAGTTAGGAGGTGGAAAGCTACTTGAATGATAAAGCGCTAATAGCAGGCTTCACTCCACGCAGGGGACTCGTCTGTGGGTTGTGAGTTGCAACCATGATTGTGGGTAAGTTGAGAACATGATTTCCCCGCAACTTGCGAACACTTCGCCGCGCACCAAAGCTGGTGCGGGGAAATCGGAGCCACGGGGAAGTTGATGCCCACAGCGCCATGGCCACGGTTCCGGGTCACGGGATGCCCCCTTCAGTTGATCTTTTGACCGTTTGACTAGTGGTGTTCAATGACATGCTGCCACTTTGGGGAGTTTAAAGCTAACATACATCTTGCATATATATATATATATATTATAAGCATACACATATCTCTCTATATTTATATAGACACCAATATACATATGTTCGTATAATATATATATATATATACATAACAGCATACAAGGGTGGGGGAAGTCCAGGGAAGCCCCGGACACGACTTGCCCCCCACTGTCCAGTACGTCGCGCCCAGCACGGCAAAGACCAAGTTGCCAAACCTTCAACGTGGATGTTGTCCGCTCAAGTTCTTGGAACTTCCTTGCAGGTTTCTTGGGGACCGGTGAGGCGTCCGAAGGGAAGGCTAGGCTGGAGTTATTAGCTCGTTTTGCGGGACATGGAGTGGACATGATTTTCCAAGTCTTTCTGATGTCCACACAAAAAACTCCAATTCAAAGCCTTCACTGAATACCTTTAGGCTTCCCCAATATGAAAAAAGGAAATCCATCTCCGGGACCCTATACAGGTGTCTTTCTGAGCTGGCGGCTTTTTCCCATGAGACATCTACCCAAACGGAAGGCCCTCTCATGAGAAGTTTGCATTGGAACTTTGAGCGCGCAGTTCTAAGACTCCAAGAACTTTATTCAGCAAGGGAGTGCACGCACAGGGTCGCCAAAGACAGACAAGGGTTGCCCTTAGTGGCCTTTGATCTACTTTTGATCACCAGCCATGGCTTTACATTGGCTACAAGCTGAGGCACTTTTGGGGAGGAGCGAGTTGTCCGGACGGACGCAATGTGTCCCCTGAGCTCAGTTGTTTTCCTCAGGAGTCTTTGTCCTGATCTTGATCCGTTTGGACCCGTCTCCGCTTGGGTTTGGGGCCTTCCGACTCCAAGAAATGCGCCACTTCCATGTGCCCATTCCGCTCCGCCGCCTGGAAGGCCCGCTTGTCCTTGGCGCCCGCTTCTAGCAAGCACCTCACAACCTCCATGTGGCCGCTTGAAGCGGCAAGAAGTAGAGGGGTAAGTCCCTCATTGTCGCCATTGTCCTTGTCAGCGCCGGCTTCCAGCAAACAACGTACCACTTCCACATGGCCTTTCCGGGCAGCAAAAAGTAGGGGCACACATCCTGCATCATCGCCTTTGTCCTTGTCAGCGCCGGCTTCTAGCAAGCAACGCACGACTTGCGCATGCCCTCCCATAGCAGCGTAATGCATGGGAGTTAGACCATCATTGTTGCCTTTGTCCATGTCAGCGCCGGCTTCCACCAAACAACTTGCAACTTCCACGCTGCCTTTTAGGACAGCAAAATGCAGAGGCGCGCGTCCAGAATTGTCGCCTTTGTTCTTCTCAGCACCGGCATCCAGCAAGCAGCGAACAACTTGCAAACGCTCTGCCATAACAGCATGATGCATGGAAGTAAGTCCATTACCGTCAACTTTGTCCTTGTCAGCACCGGCATCCACTAAACAACATGCCAATTCCAAATGGCCTTTTCGGGCAGCAAAATGAAGGGGCACACATCCGCCGTGGTCACCTTTGTCCTTGTCAGCGCCGGCTTCCAACAAGCAACGCACAACTTCTGTACACCCTTTCACACAAGCGTGATGCATGGGACTAAGTCCATCCTTGTCACCCTTGTCCTTGTCAGCGCCACCTTCCATAAGGCAAAGCACTGCTTCCATGCGCCCTCTTGCAGCTGCATGGTGCAGGGGAGTAAGGCCACAATTGTCGATGCTTTGGCTGTTCGCACCTGCCTCAAGCAAACACCGTACCATTTTCACGTTTCCTTTCAGCGCGAGATAATGCAAAGGCGTGCATACCTCGTTGTCGCCTTTGTCCATGTCAGCGCCGGCTTCCAGCAAGCAATGCACAATTTCCGTATGCTCTCTCAAAGCAGCATGATGCATGGGAGTAAGTCCGTCATCATCGCCCTTGTTCTTGTCAGCACCGGCTTCCAGCAAGCAGCCCAGCACCTGTGCCTGACCTGTCATTGCGGCAATATGCAGGGGGCTGAATCCATTGCTGTCAGCTTTGTCCTTCAAACTGCCAAGTGAATTTGTGGGGACCCTTTTCAGGACTGACCATCCTTAGAGGGGAACCACCGAATATTGCTACTTAACAACATTACCTCGCGATCAAGGAAAACAACATGTGTAACTACTGTGGATGGACAAAATCTCGCACCACTTTCAATCCATGGGAAACCATAGTTTGTTGGTATTTGCAGGGGCATCATCATTCCAGGGTCTCTGTGGTGGTGTAGGATTTCGGCCAGCCACAGTATTATGCTACCACTGCACGTCTGGGTCCTTGTCAGCGCCAGCCTCCAGCAAGCATTGCACGATCCGCGTGTGGCCACGCCCGGCAGCATCGCCCAGGAGGGTGGTGCCGAGCCCTCTTCTCGCAGTCGCATTTGGGTCAGAAGGCTTCCTGGGCGCAAAAGAAGAAATCTGGAGAAATCCAACAAATCATACCCCCCCCCTCTCCGCCTCCTCTCAGGAATCTGCAAAATGCAAAAAAAGAAGAGTTTCCATCCCCTTCTTTTCAGGCTCCGACAACAAAGAATCCATTCTCGCTTGGTTTCTTTTGGGGGCCATTAAACAAAATATGTGCTATTTGGCGCCCAGGTTCTCCAGCAGTTGTATCAGCCCTTCGCAGTCTCCCGTGTGGGTTGTTGCGAATAAGTCCGCCTCTTGCGCAGTCGCAAAGGGTCGCAAGATTGCCACCAGGGCGTCGGTGCTGTTCCATAAAGCGTCGTGCCCAAGCACGCGGTCATCGCACACCAAGATCCTGGGCTTTCACCATTTGGTGGTGGGTACCCTGTTTGGGGTTGGGAAGCCAAATTAGAAACGTGCCATTTTGGGGACCCCATTCACACCCAAAAGGTTGAAACGGTGCCAGTGAGCCGAAGATCAGACGCCTGAAATGGCCCAGGTGCATCTGCTTTGCCAGATGTTGCCTCAGCACATCTACGAAAGCTGCACCAGTGTCCCGCCCTTCCTGCGTTGATTGCCACCATTCCTCGAACTCTTCCCCTGTCATCACCTCCCGGCCGCTTGACAAGCGGACGCATGCCATGGCAGATATCACAAATATTCAGAACAGCAGAAGCCCGAGACAACGAAGACGGCCCCAATTGTTGACTATGCTGGCCCAAACATGCTTGAACAAGTGCTCCCGATGAGCTCAATGTCCAACTGGAACACTGTGACTTGTGCAGACCCAATCAACACCGTGATTACGCGTTGTGTTGTGAGGTTTATGCATTCCCTTTCTATTCTTAGACCAAAAAAGACCAAAGGAATCTGGAGGTTGCTGATGTCTGTCTTGTCGGGGCCGCCTGACGCCGGACAGTCAGAGCATCACAACTCAATGGTGAGACAGTTCCATTGCTTTGAGTGAGGCTTGGGGGATGACCTGTCAAACAAAGGAAATGCGCAGAACAGGGTGTTTCGTGCAGTGCATCCATTTGACCAAGTCCCAAATGGGAGGGTTTCTGCAATTTTATGTTATTCAAGAATGTTCCCGAAGGATTTCTCCATTATCAACGAAGTCCCAGTGGTTTCGTCACTGTTGGGATTCCGAACCATGCCTTTCATGATCCACCCCGAGTACAATTCATGCTTTACAGATAGTTCTGAGTCTGCAGGTGCGCCAGGTCTATGTGGCATGATCAGGGATCCACTTGGCCGGAACTACTTTTCATGAGTCACTATCCTAATTGATTCCTGAGTGCGTGTGAACGGGGCAGCCTGGCAGGTTTGAAGAAGATACAAAGCATAATACCTAGCATGACAATGGAACCATCCTAACTCTACACAGGTCCATGTGTTGCCCTCATTCCAGACCACTCTACAACCACCCCGCAGGCGCAGTCACCCATTGCAACAAGGTCGACGCACCTGGGGCCGCGAGCCCGGACGCCGTGAACTGAGGCACCTCGAAGTTCATGGTGATGGGGGGTCGCACCTGCGAACTCGTGGTCATGGAATCCCCCAGGCGGGGGTGGTCTAAGAGGAGGGTCCCTACTGCTCTCAACTGCGTTCGCGTCTCTGATTGACTTTTTTTGCTTTTTTCATTATAATTGTCTTCACATGGACCCATATACACAACTATAAATATATATATATATATGTATATATAGTTGTGTGGGTCTGTATGCGCTTGTCTCGCAAGCTGAGAGGCATGAACATTTTGATGAAATTCTGCATAATCTTCGCCGCTCACTTACAAGCAACACCTCCGATATGCGCCGATTTTTTCCTCGCATGCAGGTGATGGTCAATGGCCTTTGGTACTATCGATGGATCAGCACTGACAACCAGCGCATAGCCATTCCATATTTGCTGGTGCTCGGTCACACCTTTGATGTACCAAGCACCAACTATGGTTCTGCAGTTGTTGCTCGTGTTGCTGTTCTTCTCCCCAAATGGTTCCCTAAATCTTGCACTTTGTGAACAAGGCATTCCTGTGCATTATTTACTTCAGCGGCTCGATACCACCTCAAGCAACCCATAACATGCTGTGATTTGGTCATGCATGCGCACAATCGGTGGTCGAAGAGAATGTTGAATTCAAGCAACTACGCACACACGCACGAGCACGTCAATCTGCAATGTTGCCGAAAGCATCACTGGCCGAGATGCCCGAAACCTTCATCCCATGTGGCTACGTATTTAGTGAGAAATAGTTGCAAAAGGATCAGTGGACATGAATCACTGTGTAATGTTGACCCCGGATTAATAAACCCCAATTTATACATAGGGGGGTGTTCCCTCCAAAAGTCATGATTCCCACTAAAACCAGGGACACCCCCATATAAATAAACAGGGGTTTATTAATCCGGGGTCAACATTAAATGTTGTCCACCAAGGCTCCTCCAATTAAACCAGGACAGAACACCTGTACCCAAAGCAAACCAAGGCAAAGCCAAGAAAAGCAAATAAGATTGGCAAATCAAGAAGCAGCGTGTCAAAACTGGAGACCCTTCTAAGTGCTAGACATCATTTGGTCAGTTTTCCGTTTCCAGCAGGGGCCCCCTTTGTGACAGATTTATTGCCATGGCATTCTCACATACCCAAACACTGACCTGACAATACTCTACTCTACCGTCCTCCAAACTTGTTGTTTCAGCTGTGTAACTGGGCGACATCCTATGCTCCTCCAAAATACCCCATCGATCCAAGGCGAGTTCCTCCTTGCCGGCAATCGCAAGCTCTCCTGCCGCACCAACACTTAGGCAGCTTGCAAATCGCGAGGCGACAGCAGGTGCTGCGATTTTCCGAGGTGTCTTATTCGCCCAAAGCTAATGCGCGCATGAGACAAACACAGCAGTCGGGTGTATGCAACTTCATTGCCCATATGCCTCGGCTATCACGTGGCTTAGGAGTTCATGTAGCATGCCTACAATGTGGGCAAGGTCTATTTGTGTGTGTTTGGTTTACAAACTGTCAAAGCCGAGCCGTATGGGAGATGGACATAACTTCCGCGCTGATCCAATGGAAAGACACAAAAAACAAGATGCATACAGATTGAAAGATATCTCCTCTATCAAAGCAGGCAAGCAATCGCCAGCGCAGCCTATTAACGAGAGCTCTGTCTAGGTAAATAGTTGCAAATCTGTCTCTGCCCCCTTTGAGCACATTGATATTGATCTAGGCGGTCACCTACCCAAAAGTTGATGCTTATTGTTTTGAAGGTTGTTCATGTTCAGTGTGATTGAGACGGGTCCAAACCTGTAGCCTACAAATCAGAACAAGGCAAGGTGCTTTAAACAGCCAACCCTACAATTGACAATGATTTGCAGGGATGCAGTTGGCTATGCCATACGTCGGGACCAAGGTTCTTCACAGTCCAGCGTGGTGTAGGTCAATGTGTGTCAAACAAAATTGGGTTTCGAAGTGACCTCCCAAATGGCATGCGTTTGAATAAGCTGGCAGCATTGATCTTTGAGCCTGTGACAGCGCTACGCACGTTTGCCATCAAGCACACTGCAAAACAGCCGACTTGACACCCCCGTTCTATTCCCCAGTTCCCGTGCTTTCCAGCTTGGTTGTTGGCTTTTTCAAGCAGAACTCACGCAGTTCTAAATTCTGGGCGACAATTAAGCTCAACTGGTTCCAGCCACAGAAGATCCTTGCAAACTTCCTTTGATGAATCACACTTGTCAGAGAAAGTGCCAACAGACATGCTCTCTGGCGTGAGTACCGCTATCCCTCGCAAAAGAAAGCACAAGACCCACCCAGAAAACAAGGAGAGCTGGGGAACCCAAAAACCAAGATGTGAACAAATAGTTTTTGTGAATGACTGTCAGCGAACCCAACCCCAGAGGGCTTTTTGGGGAAAAACAAGTCACCATGAAAGACTCCAACATCAGCCAGCAACGCCATCGAGTGAGACTCTTGGCCAGCCGACCGCTCAGAGTAGTGTACACCTCGCGACGAGCGGTGAGGGGCACCCAAGAGTTGCTATGCATCTACTCATTCAAGAATGTGATTCCACTGACAGTGAGCAAGATGGAACCCCCTATTCAACTTTGAAGCAGTTCAGGAGCTACGCATCATAAGCATGGGTTGTTTTGGAGGGGTCGCACTGGCACCCTGATGTAAAAAGCTGACTCGCAGGAAAACAACGGAAGGCCCCCGCGAAGGATTTGAGACTCTTCTGCGTGATTGCGCGATTGGGGTTCCCAAAAAGCGATTATTACCCTTGCAGCCTTAGAAGGGATGCTCAAAAGGTTTCTGGGAACCCTTCTGGGCAGAAGAACCGCCCTTGCTGCATTTGCTAGAAGGCATAGAACAGTAGTTACCTGCTCGATTTCACACGATTCTGCATGTGGTACTATAATTCCAAACCTGAAGCACGGGGTCCACAAGGGATTACCCAAGCAGCCACTTCATGGTGAGCTCGCGCAAAATCCCTAGGTGAGCTCGCCATCAAATAGGCTGCTGTATGTCTTCGTTACAATTGCAGTCACGCAACGCTTGAGTCACGATTCGGCTGTAAAGCAACCAGGGCCCATCCAGTCAATTGAGGGTTGAGCTGCATGAGTCACAAGCAGGACCGCCAAATCAAACAACCCTTTTGTCACAAATTCAAACAACTTTTCGACACCAGTGCGGCGCTTGAGGACCTTTGGTTTCCTTCAAGCAACCAAAAGCAAGCCATTCTTGTTTTCGTGCGTCCAGTTCCCCACGGCCTCTGCCCACACCCCTCAGCTGTCAACCCAGGCGCCCCGGCACAGAGGACTTGGAGCCTTTGGACGTCTGCGACGCCGTGGTTTCCTCCGCCTCCATATCCTCCGCGAGGCGCTGGAGCCTCGGACGTGGGTGAGGTGTCAAGGCCCCTTTGGGAGATGGCTGATCTTGGAAGGGCACACGCGCCTTTCAGGAGAGCGAAGGAGGGCTTCCAAAATTCCCTGAAAGAAAAGCCATTCCCGAAGGAATCTCTTTGAAAAACGTTTGGCACACCAAACTTTTGGACTCTTCGCACCTGGTTGGTGGCACCTGGGGCCCTGGCCAGAGCGCAATGGCCTAGGCCATGCTCGAAGGTCAAAACATGTTGGGGGGTGCCCCTTTTTGTTCACAAAGAAACCTTCTGGATGACCCCTTCTCCTTGTTCATCACAGGGCCCATTGTGCTGACACACTCAAACATGCTACAAGGGGCATCAGGAGCTGACCCAAATTCAGGTCACCCCATGGCACACACGAAACTCGTCTAGAAGCAGAATCATTCAATTCTCACACGGAAGGGCACTTCATGGATGAGGTTGCAAGCAAAATCATCCAATCTCTCATTGGTGGCTAGGGGGCGTTCAGAGCCAGGCTTGTGCAGAGATAAGGTGCCTTCCCTCTGACTTGCAACAGCAAGGGGCTGTCCCCTGGTTGCTTTCCCCCAGATGCTCCCGAAAGCAGTAGACTAGCAACCCAGTTGCCCAGTGGCCCGGAACCCTTGTGGGGTTTGACATCTGTGACACAAACCCTCCAAAGAAACAGGACACAAATGGCCTCTGAACAGCTTGGATCGCTTCAAGGCTGGCACTTGGCTCAACTCGATCTTTGCGATCATGCCATCGCCCAGCACGTCGGCCTGGCCCGCCCGCACGGAAGGCTGACATGGATATGTTTTTTTCCTACCTGTGAGAAAACAAATCGCACGTGTTGTTTGATTGGGGTCAAGTGACGCCAGCTGTATAGCTGGATTTGTGTCCACCGATCATTTTGCAGGGTCCCTACCCGAATCGGCACAGCAGTATTGTCCATTGCTGACATGATCATTCCTAGACGAAAGGGTAGCAAATGGAGTCCGGCCACACGCGGATCCTCTCATGAATATGTCCCACCCAAGCATTTCACTACGAGAAACCTTGCAACTCTTAATTGCCATGACACCTTGGTTAAAGTGGATGGCGCAACTTCCTTTCTGCGGGAAAGTGCGGGGCATGATCAAATCCAAATTAGGCAATTGCGCCATCTGCTTTCACCCAACGGTAAATCTGGCAGTGTTTGATCAGTTGCTCACATATTAATTTCGGTACTTGGGTGGCCGGGACTTCGCTGGCAGGATAGATCACCCCAAGAACAGTCTGGGCGTTGTACAATTCACGTCGCATTGAAGGCTACCGAAAGCGACTTCCATTCAATGCGGCCTGGCATGAGAGTTCCAACAAGTGCTTCCATTGCCACAAGAGCCCGGGGAAGGATGTTTTTGGGGGTCCTTCGGATGTTTTTCGGGGTCCTTCAACAAAAAACCGACTAGACAACCTGGGGACCTACGGCTTCTTGTTTTTTTTTTTTGGCGGGGGAACCTGCGGCTTTTTGGTGTTCTTCCATACATCGGAGGCGGGGACATACATACGATCCAACCTGAAGTAGCGCAAATGGTTTTTCTTCGGGTGTCCTACGATTTCTTTCGGGTTTCCCTCGGTTTTGTGTTGGGTGTCCTACGGGTGTTTTTGGGTTTCCTCGATTTCGGGTAGCCCATCGGCCTCCTAAAAGCGCATCATGACACCCATGACCCGCAATCTGTGCATTCTTCGGGGTCCACAAAATAATTGGAGCACCCACATGGCAAAAACAATAGCAAGGTTTGCAGGAAAACACATTAATCGTGCAAGGTGAGGCTCCCCGGTAACTAACTGCATGGACATAGTTTTTTGCTTCTTGTTCTTGGCGCCCCTGAGGAAAAAGCTGGTGTAGGCCCTGGAATAAGTCCCGTGAGTAATCACATCAGAAATGCCGTTGACACAAGTAGCAGCTTTCAATCGTGCTGCCAAAGCGTCAATAACTACATTTGACTTTGCATGGAATGAACAAACACTGACTTTTTCAGGGTGGATGCCTGATAGAACCCTAGCCAGCGCAGGGGATACCAGTACAAATGGTTGGTGTCCAGTGTCCCTTCAAACAAACTTAATCACTGCTCAAGTGCACGTCCCGCTTAACATACAAGCAAACAAAGGGATATACCAAGCCGGGCAGTCCCAGAGACCTCCGAACTAGGTCGCGGCCTAAGAAACATGCTCCCATTCTAACGACAACATAGCCCTTTCCAGCTCCAAATCCTCATTTGTCGCTTTAAGGTCCTCAACATGTTTGCTTGCCGAGAGCCTTGACCTACGACAACGCAAGCTTTGTGAAGCGTTGCGTGAGCGAATCCTTTCTTTCTGCGGCGTAAAGTTGAAGTTGGCTTCCCCACAACTCTTTGGGGCAAAGGCCTCAGGAAGAATAACAAGGAACAGCCTCACAGGGAGGAGGCCAACAAAACAAAACACCAAAAAAAAAAAAAACAAGAGAGACCAGATTGTGGCAAAGACAGGCAGGTAAGTCAGGGGACTATCATTTTGTTCTTGCTCTGTTTGGAGGTTGACCCTCGATTTCGTCCATTGGTTCACTGATTCACTGATCGAAAAGATGGGTACTGCAAAAGGAACACAGTCGCTGAGCTGTGTTTCGAAATTTCCCCAGAGCCCGACCTCAAGGGCAAGGGGAGCTGGGGTTCAAGTTCCAAGCTTCATTGATCTAGTCTTCCAACGGCACAAACACGCAAAGTGGAAAAACGATGGGCTATCATTGGTCTCCTCCCTTCCTGAGTTCACTGGCCAAACCATGTCCAAGCTTGTTGTTCTTCCCAAAAGTTTAAAGTCCATGAGCTCAGGGAGTCAGTCTCGTCAATTTCCCGAATCGATCCAAATCGACAAATCTTCATCCCACAGAACCGGATCGTTGGGGGATCTCTTCCATTAGCCCAATAGTTGGCTAAGAACTGGGTACCCTCCCACCTTTCTTGCATGGAACCTGACTTTCGGGGGGTCCTGGTTTGGACCATTTTAAAAGGGACCGGGTCCGTATCAGGTTCCATGTTAGTTGGGGGGGTAATCGCCATCAAACAAGATTGGTGGAAACACACCAAACTTCCGAAAAATCCCAAGAATGGATGCATGGGCAGGGGCCCAGGGGCTTGGCAAAAGCAAAAAGATCACAGACTGCAACCAGGAATCCCCCCTAAGTCGGGGACCTTCCTCGCGGGTTTCGTTCCTTTTATCCCCACTTCGCCCGCGCTTCCGGGGATCGATTTCGGTGCCTTGGCGAGGATCCAGTCCAGGTCTGCCTCGGAGGCAGGGCGACCTCGGATGCAGCTGCCCGACCCCCCCTCATCCCAATGGGCCCGGCGCGACAAGTTGTACACCTCCCGTCATGGTACGCAGTGCTCCCTGCACGAAAAAGGAATGACGATTCAAACCGGAGCATTTTATGGATTTGCACATGCAAAATTACAGAAAAGGGGTAGGTTCTCCCGGCATTGCCACAAAGAAAGGTTCCTGCGAGACCTTGTGGGCAATATTTGTTGGTGACTTGAGCCGGGCGAGAGACCAATGCGAACCCCTCCAACGGAGTCAAACATTCGACATTGCCTGTTCACGCGAAACAAGTGTTGGTCTAAACCTCGTCCCTGTGCAAATTATGGCCTCTCGACATCAAAGGGGTGCTAGGCTCACTGAGGCTGCCAATCACGAAAGCCGGCCATTTTGGGATCCGCCTCGGCCAGTCCCGTATTTCACCATGCGCGAAGCGGCCAGCCAGCTCCTGTAGCAAGCCGGCGAGCTCTTCTCGGTCCAGCTTCCCGGTCTGGGACTTGTCGTGCTTGTCGAACAGCACCTGCCCAATAGTTGGCGCATGGATCGAGCAACGCCCTAGGAACGCTTCGCCAAATATCGGGTGCGCACAATAGTTTGGTGATGTTTGGTGCGCAAGCCCCTTTTGGAACGTCTCCTTTTTGGGGAGAGAAGGGCAGCAAACACAGGGTGCTGGTGGAAAGTGAGAGGTATGTGGTGCCAAAACGGCAAAGCGTTGCTTTGCTTGTTTTGGCCGGGTGTTTTGTGCCTCTGTGACTTCCTGAGGCGAGAAGGTGCAACAAACTGGGCCAGGGTCTGTTGGGTTTAGGAATGATTTGCGGTTGGTCTAGATTGATTTTGTGTCAGAGCGTTTGTGTTGTTTAATGTAGGTTTTTAGAGTGAGCTTAGGCAAGGGTGTAGGCTTGATTCAGGTTTGAGGATGGTTTTAGGGTAGCTGAATGCAAGGGTTTCAGCCTGGTCCGGGATGGTCTTCAGTGAGGCAGGTGAATTTTGGTTCACAGAGTTGGGTTTGTGGCCGAGGTTTGGTATGGTGTCCAATGTCCAAGTCATTTTGGTTTGGGGTTGGTTTATGGCTGTTTATGGTCTTTGAAACGCCTGGGGCTGGTTTCGCTTTGGCAGCTACAGGGTTTTCTACTGGCATCCAAGGTTCTTTCCGGGCGAAATCGACAAGATAGGTCATCTGATTTGTCGGCGCCCAGCAAATTCCGCTACGACGGCTCCCAAGGCTCCGAAGTCCGGAGTCCGAAGTGGGCCGGCTGAACCTGTAGACTCTCGCCCTTCGATTTCACATCAGTCACAGTCGAGCCAAGACTTTAGGCGCTCGGCCGTTTTCCTCTTTTGCTTTTTCCCTTCTGTCAAAAGGCAAAACAAGCCAAGCACCCGGAAGAAAAGGCGAAGGGTTCAGCGGCCTTGCCAGCGCTGCCTTCGTTGCCGAACTCCTGTAGGTACAGCGTCCAACCTTTGGCTCAAGTAGGCCAGCGGGGGAAAACTCGTGTTTGTGGGATGCCAAAAAAGTGGGAGTTGGTTTGGGGTGGCGTCAAAGAGAAAGCAAAGGGAAGCCTGGCGAAGGTCTCCCTGCGGACTTTGCCGGGTTATGTCAGGGAAGCGAAGGGAATGTGGCCGTCCGGGCCATGGCCCCTGGGGCTTGAGGGCCCATAAGAACCCTTATGCCAATTCCCGAAGAAGTCACCTGCAAAAAGATGTCGTAACCCTAGCTCATGCGGAACAGAACTGGTCTTGACTTTGGTGGCTTTGGGTCAAGCCGAAACAAAAACCATGTTTTGGGTCGCATGGGTACTCTGAACATGGTTTGGACTTTACATCACTTTGAGTCTTGTCATTCAGCAATCCGGAACCTTTGGTGGAACGCGGGCTCCTTTTCTGGAGGCCCAGTTAAGTGTGACCACAGAACCTACCCAGTTTCCCAGCCTGTTGCCAGCACAAGCAGCCTAAAGAAAAGCAACAAGGCTGCCACGCGGCAAGGAGCAAACGTCAACATCCCTCCGAGCCCCGATAACAGAAAACACATTCTCCGATGTTCACAGTGGCATTTTCATTGCAGGTACAAAACGCAGGGATACTTTATAACTTATAATCAGGGAACCCTCGGTTCCTTGTGATTTCCAGTTGAACCAACCTCAAAACAGGTGTCCTTCGATCAAAGTGAGGCCTCCAGTTTTAGCCACATGTGTGCCTCATCCCGCCAAAATATGGGTGTCTGTCTTTTTTGTGGGCACCTTCCTTCTTTGGGTGCGTTCTACAAGAAAGCCAGCCAGTTTTGCTTCTTTTATGGCAACACCCTGTAGGAAGAGCGAAGAGGGTAGGAGATGGGAGGAGAGGGGAGGCGAGGGGAGGAGAAGGGAGGAAAGGGCAGGAAAGGGAAGGAAGGGCAGGGGAAGAGGGGGGAAAAAGGCCTCTAAAAAGAAACATTATAAACTCAATGAATGTTTGAACTCCTAAAGGGAAACACAAGAACAACAAAAGCTCAAGTAATGTTTAAACCCCCCATGAAAGGGACATGTTATGACCCCTGTCTTGCTGCGGTCGATCGGCAGGGAATGAGAAATGGAATGACCCAAGCAAACGCTGCTTCTCACCAGACAAGGGGGAAATGTAAGGACCACCATAAAATAAATAAGCCATCCATCCCTATCATTTCCTGTAAAAGGCTCCCCACAAATCGGTTCATTCTCAACACCCGGTTTCGTCATTCCCTGAGGCTGATGCTCTCAATGGCGCCGGCCAGCTGTTCGCGGCTGATGCGCTGGCTGGCTTGGCAGCCGCTGGTCTTCATGATGAAGCCCAGCTCCTCCTGCGATTTTCGCGGGTCCTCGTTTCCTTCGGGGAGGGGAGGGCTGATTGAAGATGTTTATATATTTCACATTGGGGGGGGGGAGTGAGAGTTTGACAGATTGCTCAGCCCCGTTCTGGGATGAAAGGTGAATCCAAATGAGACGAAAGGCAAGGCGGGTGTCAAAGCTAGGTGAACCGGCTTGGGTGCCCAGCGCAAATAGGTAAAGGCACGGAGGGTTCCAACTGCCAAACTGGTGGACATGTTTCCTCCATGATGAATACAATACATTTAAGGTTTTTAAAAATACCCCCACAAACCAATTCAAAATATTTGGGCTGTTCTAATAGAGCCCAAAGGCCTTTTTGGCTAACAGGTGGCGGAACCTGGGGTCGTCGCTGCACAAATACATCCAAGTACTGTTGCGGCTGTGCGGCTGTGACGGACAACTTCCAAGTGCACCCAAGTGGGTGTGAATCAGGGATCGCTAATGAAGGTGGATCGATAGCGACATGACTTGAAGTGGTGGGTTTATCTCCAAATCGGGAACCTCTAAAAGGGGCTGCAGGGAGTGTTGCGACCAGGCTCCGAGAACAAATTCCCCTCGAACGCATCAACCTCGGCTGGACAGATCCAACACTTCACGGGTGATTCCAAACATCGGAGACCCGGAATGATGCTGAGATTTTCTGTCAGTTGTTGTTCACCAACAAAAGGAGGTGCGTCACGTTGAGAACATCTGCTGGCAAGCCTCCTACGGGTTTATGGAGAATGGACCCAAACTGTGCGCGGATTGGGCTGGACCATCACTGGTGCGATATGGTGGTTGACAAACCTCGAATGCGGGGAAGCATTGCTCAGTGCCACATTTAGGACAACACAAAACAAATTTGGCAGATCAAGGGCCTGTTATCGAACCTGTATAAAGATTATGATCACTCAGACTAGCAACAGGGCAAAAGGCCCGAAAGCCAAGGCTAGCAAGGCTTGGAGACGTTGAAGGCAAAACAACATGATGTCAAGAGTTTTAGGTAGTGTGTGTGTGTGTGTGCCCTATGTACCCCTCGCATTTTTTGTTTTACAATTAGCTTCCCCCCCGGAATTTACTGCAACTCGCACATCTAAAACAAGGATTCGTTGCAAGCAAGGAACCTTCCTGGGTAAAACCTGTCGCAAACCACATCCCCCGAAAGCGGTAAGTTCAAGGGCAACAACAACTACCCTGGAAACATCTCAAGCAAATACTGGGCCTTGGTTCGCCTGTGGAGGCTTGCCTCCGCCACAGCCTCTCACGACGTCACGATTGGAATTTGGCGCCTCATCCGGCTCCCGGCCGTCAGCCAGGCTCGTCAGCAGGTGCTTCACCTGGTTGGTAGGACCCCACCCTGTCTTTCCAGCCGGAACCTGACCTTCGAGTGTCCCTTTTAGAGGGAAATGGTCCAAACCTGGTTGGTTTACCCTCCCACCCCTTTTTACATGGAGCATGACAAAGGGTTTCCTTTAAGAGGAAAATGGTCCAAACCAGGACCTCCGGTATCGTTGATTTACCATGTTTACCTTTTTACCGTTTCTTCACAGCCGAACCTGACGTTCGGGAGACGGTCCCCTTAAAGGGAAAATGGTCCGGTGACCAGGAACCCGAACGTCAGGTTTCCATGTGAAAAGGGTGGTAGGGTAAGGACCCAACTGCCAGTGTGTGGACCTTTTGGTCGAGTCTAGCTAGCACAACTTGCTTTTTTCGGTACCTACTCCTTCCAAAAGTCATGATTGCGCAATTTGCAGATCTCGAAGTTCGAGTACAACATGGCTTCACATGAGTGCGCTTCGTTCTTGGCTTAGCAAAGATCCTTCTCACATGTTGCAGGCACCAAGCTGTGCGGTCTACTGCACAAGCAAGGCCGCTGGCTGCCTCTGGCGAGTGGCTCCAAACCCTTTCATATTTTTCATGAGCAAATGGACAACCCATCACATAGTGGCCACTAACACGTGCCTTGACTGGCCAGTACAAAGTGTCTGCGCTTTGCCGGCATATGTTTAAACAAACAAGACTGCGAATCGCGCAGGGGAACCCATGGGCCAAACTATGGTGGGGTTAATTACCGGTAAATTCCCATGAACACTGCCAAAAAGCGGTAATCTAGGGCATACCGGGTCGCCTTTGGGATTATCTTTGAAAGACCATCCAATCATCTCAAAAGATTCAGCAACAGCCATAATATGGAACCATCATCAACTTTGAAACTTGCGACTTCATCAAGGGGCCTCGGTTGTGACGACCTGTCGTAGGACATGAAGGCCCCCCAAGCGGGCTAAACGTGTTGGGGATGCCCCGTAAAGCGTGGGTCCTCCAGTAGAGAGGTTAGAATAGGGGTATCCTTCTTTTTCCTGTAGTCTATTTTAGTAGGGGAACCCTCTCAACCAAACGGGTGAGAAAGGGCACTGGGGGACCTAGAAGCCCTGACCTTCCCCGCCTCCGAAGCATCCAGAGTGCCATCCCCCGAGCTGTCCAGCCTGAGCCGGGCGGGGGCTTGCCCAGCCTGACGACGTCCCAAGATCTACCTCAAATAACCTTCGGGCTCCAGGGAGTGGAAGGACAGGGATGGGGGGTGGGGTTGCATCCCCGAAATCTCTTGCCCTGGGGGAACCAAAAACTTGAGCTCAGCTCAGCCTCACATGATGAGTGGAAAGTTTTACGCTTCTGATAGTGCTTTCTGCTCGAAAATGAAATGGGTTCCTGTCTGAAGCTCAAACAACCTCCGGAATCCTGCGCCAATGGGCAGACCGGACCACTGGCAAAGTGGGATATCACCTGTACACGGCGAGTGGGACATCACGCAGTGTGCCAGGAGGCTCGATGAGCATGGTCATGACTCAATAATCCGAAATAGCCTTGCGACTGATGCCGAGGCATCACCGTCATGCAAACGAACGGTGGTGCAGGTCAATGAGAGCTTGTTCTTTTCGCACAAAGTGATCTGGGTTCCCTCTTCAATGGGCAGCCCCCAACAAATCAACCTAGGGTGTGTCAATCCTTGGTGCTAACTAATTATTTCAACGCTTTCCGGAAAAAAATCATATCACGAATTTGAAGTAAGGCATCTCCAAGTAAAAGACCTTCATGAATTTTCGCTCGTCTCACCCGGGAATTTGTCTCACAAGTTTTCCCGAACTAGCGCTGGCCGCCGCTTTTGAGGCGAACAAATCGGGATCGGACAGAGGTGCTCTCTATGAGTTCTAGCATTCAGGGTTTGGACTGCGCACGCGCCAAAGGAGACGTTCTCCGAAACGAAGTTCCAGATACGGCAAGTCTCCAGCGGCCCGCGCCATCTCCAACTCGCCGGCCGCGAGCCGGCGTAGGGGCATGGAACCAGGGAAAAGGAAGATTCCTGCCTCAAACCCCGTTCAAAAGTCATTGGGCACCAAAGGATCTTCGAATGACGCGTGGCCCAGCCCATTTGCAAGGCTTCCATTTCTAGCCTCCATATAGTTTGGTACAGGTGGTTGCCTCAGGGGGAAATAAAACAAAACCCCAGCGCCGTCGACTCGAGGAATCGGCTCTTTGAAGAGCTCGTCCAGACGATCCTTGCGCTTGTCTCCTTAGGATTTGCATTGCTCGAAATCCATGTCGGTTCGCGGAATCGCTGGAAAGGTTGAACGGTCTCGGCCCTTCCTTCTTCAATGCCCAAAGTTGGTTCTCAAAACGAAGACACCATGCCATGATTGTTCCACGACAAAACCAATGTTTTGCCAAACCTTGCATTGCCTGTTGAAGGGAAGCCGTTACAGGCGGGACAAAAGGAAACTCACCAATTCGATGACACGCGGTGACATGTATGATCAAAATCCAAGGCCGGGTCATAACACGTACATCTCTGAGCTTTCAAGAATGCGGTTCCAACATTGCAAAGCGATCTGTCAACCACATACCTCCCCAACAAACGCCAAAACGCACAGACCCCGAAGCCTTTGCACTTTTTGTTGCAAGTCTATCCCCAAGGCGCCTCGCTCTCGATCCACAGAGTGCATCAAGACTTCCAACATGTTAACAGCTCTTTGCTAACATACTGGGCTCTTCAAAGTGAACCGGTTTTTCCATAATTCCATTGGTGAAGCGAGTACAAAAGGGACACAACCCTAAGAGGAGTGAGTCAAAACCTGAGGAGGGAGTGCGAAAGCCAGCAACGTAACCAAGAAATTCAAGCAAGAGCGGCCATTTCGCTCATGAGCGCCCGCGTGCAAAGCTTTCGCGCAGCGTTTTTGCGCGATTTCGGGCAAATATGTTTCTTGCTTCTTTCAACCTAACACTGGAGTAGCATGGCGTCCTGCGTCCTTCCCGCTGTGGGAGACTGTCTGCAAGACCTCTGCGAGACCGGCCCAGACCTCTGCGAGACCGGCCCAGACCTCTGCGTGACGCGAGACCTCTGCGGCGAGACCTCCGCGCGACCTGTGCACAGCTATTCAAGCTGGTTCTTGGGAAAATATCCTAAAAATCTCGCGGACAGTCTCCCACAGGTGCGGAAGCAATACAAAGCTTTCGCGCAGCGTGTTTCCTGGATTTCCGGCAGATCTTTCTTGCCCGCTGGACTAGTGCCCTTCCCACTGCGAGACCGTGAGACGCCAGCCCAGGCCGCAGAAAAAAGAAAAAGCGCCAGCGGACTTCGAGAGCCTTCTGCTCAGTTTCGCTTCAAACTTGTACTCTCTTTGTTTGCAAGAGCTTGGCTTCTGTGATTCCTCTACATGAGTTATTGGCGTCCCAAAAGAGGCCTCCACCTTTGACACTTTTCGAAACAAAAAGACAGGCCCAGGGAAGCGCCGAGACGGTAGTGTGCCTAGAGTCCTAGAGGGCTCCCACGCGGGCTTATTGGGACTCAGTCTTTGGCAGCCCCAGCAATCCTTCCTTGAAACCTCAATCTCCCCGCGGTTCGACTGGATTGCACTTGTCTTCACTTGTCTCGAAACTGCTCACAGCGAGATTGTTCGACCTTGACCGCTGGCTTGTGTTGAAAGCCATGGTTTGCATCTAGAAGCACTGCCAGCGCACTTTGTGTGCCTTCAAAAATGAAAGCCTTCGGCAAATCGTCGGTAGAAATACAAAAGATTCACCAGCTGGCCAAAAGTGAGCCCCAAGGATCCATCATGAGCTTGCGTAGCGGGTGAGATGTTTACCCCCTAGAAACACGGGGATCATTCGTGACTCGTCTCCAGTGCTTCACGGGGTATCCACAAATGCCAGCTAGAAATAATACAGGGCGAGTCGTTGATCCCCTTTCAAAAAGGCTAGGTGTGTGTTTGTTGCTTCCATGAGGAAATAGTCATACTCCCATATGAAAAGATTTCAGCAGAAACCTTTAAAGCAGTAATTCAGCATAAACCAAGTATACGGCGTATGCACAACAACCAGTGGACCGGATATAATGGTGACTCCTCACAGGGGATACAAGGTAATCATATTGGGGTCGTTGGGACACGAAATGGGTTGCATGTTGGCCTGTCTCTTGTTTGATGGGATCTGAGCATTCCGTGCTTTCTATGAGCTCCTCGCTGTGTCAACGTTTGGAAAACGATGATAGCTCGGCACAGCGAACAACTCCTAAGCGTGGCAAATCATGGCAAATCATCCAAAAGGGTGCTCCTGTACCGTCATTGAGGAAGAACTAGACAAGAATTCGAACAAAGAAAGCAGGAATCGCGGAACCCCGATGTCTTGGAACCCTTACCTAGTTGCTCACACGCAGATCCCATGTCTAGCATGAGGACCACCAATGCCAAACAAAGCAGGCCCTGAAATAAATGCACACACACACACACACACACGCAGAGACGCCATGGGCATTTATTGGTGACGGGACTTCAAGCATGCCATTCTCAGATGCGTGGCTTTCCTCCTGCAAAAAAAGAGAGAGAATCGGCGTCGAGTTAGGAGTCGGAACTTTCAAAACCCCTAAAAAAGTTAACTGGGCAACAAAAAAACCCAAACCCCAAAACCCCAGAAAAGGGGCGGGACTCCACGCAGAGAACTCGCTACTCGCTAAAATCAACCCCGAAATGAGGCCCACGGCCTGAAGTGCATGCGAGCGGCGCTCAGCGTCTCGTTGCTTCTCCTTGGCCTCCCTGAGACGGACCCAGCGAACCGAATCGGTGCCTAGGGCCTAAAGTGGCCTAAAGAAATCGAAGCGGTTGGGTACTTAACCCAAATTAGGTCTTAAGATCATATAGGACCTGAATGTTAGTGATGCTCCTGAGCAATAAGCAGTGTTTTTAGAGGGACCTTCCGCTAAGAACTGGGGGGATTTTTCAGAGATCTTGATGGCTTGTCAGTTTCTTCTCTTTCTTGTCTTTCGAGGATTCTGCCTGGAACCTGCGGATGCATTGGGCCCCTTCCGTGCCCCAATTGCCCAACAAACACCTGCACAGCGCGCCGAATTGACGGCCCCCGCCTGACTTTCTTTGCCACCACTACCGACATGGCACCGGGCGAATTGCGCGAAGGTCTTGATACGCGGCAAGGTCAAAACGGGACCGTTGCTTGCGGCAAGGTCACATTTTCTCAAAAGACTCTCAAAGCAAAGTCTCTTGGACCTGGAACTTGTTTCCAATGGATGTGGGAAGGCCTCTTTGGGCCCGCGCCGCCTGAAGCCGAGGCGCCAGCCACTATGCATCCAAGGCTTATCTACCCCTTGAAGTCAGCCACCATCACGTAGACTCAAACTAAAAAAATAAGTATTGTTGGGAGAAATATATGTTTCACACAAACTGGACCTCACGTTCGTTGCTCGACCCCGATGGCAGACTGACAAAGAACTGTGTAGGACTAAATCCAGCGCACAAGTTCCTAACATGCGGGCTCACCAAAAAATACGTGTAATGTAAGCATCGTTCGGATATCTGCAAACTACGTGTTCATCTAACCTCGGTGACATGTCCAGTCAATTTTTACAAAGCCGGGTCTCTGCATCTGCATTGTGAACGAGGGAAACGGATTGGCTGTGTATGTTACCCCCCAAAAATGGTTGGTTTCCCTTTGGCTTCCGTTTAAACCCACCCGAAACAGAGCACCATCAAAAACCGACACACTCATATTAGAAGGTTCAAGAATGTGTCCTTGGCGAACCAACTATAGTAACTATGGGCGTGGATGTGGGAGCATGGGACACCCATGTCTTGCACAAGAAATCGTCAAGCAGCGCACTGGCTGAGCCCATGACCGTCATAAGGGACAGGCAGTCTGAAGAGGAAACCAAGATGAGACGACTTCGGAGGTGTTGCTTTCGTCACTCACGTCTACGGAAGGCTGAAGCCCTAGCACCTGCAGAGCCCCCCCCCTCCCGCAAACCGGGCGGCAAACCGGCGCGCTTTTCGTGCTAGCAACAGGCCACGCCCCGCCGAAGCTCCTGACCGCTTCGGAAACTTCCGAATTTCAGGCGAAACCACGTGGTTTGTCTCACCCAAATGACCCCCTTTTGACCGATTCGCCTTAAAAGGCGAATCGGTGAGAAGCAGCAAATCCATCCGGGGATCCAACTCTCAAGCTCCTCCCAGCCCCGGGCGATCTCGCACGCTTGTGGGGAAGACCCTTCCAAGGGAAGCTATCAGAAGCCTCCAAAAGAGCCCCTTCAGTGAGTGGGCCCCGGGCAAAATGGCTTGTTGCTGAAAAAAGTCAACTGGGCACTGCTCAGAATCAAAGGATCCACTGGTGTGGCATCTAGTTATTCTGCTTTCGGTCCACAAACATGTCAACCTCAAATGACTGACCAAACAAAACAAGTTCATGAAGATTGCTCCCTTAACGTGCAAAACAATGCCCATCAAGGAAAGCGGCTTCTGCTTCATTTGACTCCTGATAAACTACTGAACTTTCTGCAGCGCACAAAACCCGGCTTGAGTCGACTCGACTCGGAGAACCGAATCCCATGCAATGGCTTTGAGGAATGTATCCAACTTGTTGTTTCGCGACTATCCCCATGTCTGGATCTGCAAGCGGATGTCAAATGTGTGTTGAGTGACTCTGGTTGGAGCTATGTTAGGGGCCATTTGATATAGCCTTTAACTGCGACCTGGGAGGGTCCTCGAAGTGGTCGTGCTTGTGTTCTCGGTAAAGAAAGCAGCCTAATTAATCATTGCCCCAACTAAGAACAAGCAAATTGAACAAACACTTGTGTGGGTGATGTTGCCTTTTGCTGCCTGTGTTGCCTTGTTTGCCTTTGTACAGAATACGAGTAAGTTGTAATGCTGACCCAGGATGAATCAACCTCGTGAATGACCAAGCCGTTTCTGGGTTCCCACTAGAACGGACGGCGCGACTGAAAGGATTTGCGGGCAAACAAGGGGACCCCTCAAAATGTGTGGTGTCCGGTGTCCCTTTGGTTTTCCTTGAAAACCACCCCTCCCCAAAAAAATTAGGTACCCCCCCCCCCCCAAAAAAAAAAAAAACACGCCCCAAGCACAAACGCAAACACACCAAATCCTGTAACTCCCAAATGGTCTCCCTTTTCACCAACCCCACGCCCCCCAACAGAAACGAGGCACGCTCAAAAACCACGGAGAAATGCGCAACGAACATCCGCGATCCATCGGAGTTTCGCGGCTTCCCCCCAGCAAGCGCCTCGAGGCGCGCAAAGGCCGGCAGAAGCTCGTCCTCCTCGAGACCCGCGTCGAAGGCCGCCAGGATGGCGTCCTGGCTCGTGTTTGTTTCTTCTCGTTTTTCCGGTTTTCGGCGACAGGTGAAGCTGACACTGAAAAAGACTTGCGGGTTCAACCCACATTAAAAGAATGGTTCACCCGATTTGGATGATGACAATCCTGAACGGCAAACAATGGTGGTTAAATGAACCCAACCATTGTTTTAGCGGTGGTAACTGAACCTCGTTGCGGGTGCCGTAGTGCATTATGACGACTGGGGTTTGGGAATGAATGGGAAGGGGATGTCCGAGAAAAAAAAAAAACATAGGAGATGGTTTATGGAGCACCCCTCTTTGGCGGGAAACTCAACCTGAAGGGGAGGTGAATTTCTTGCGGGCGCTCAATAGGTAGGGAATCACAAAGCGTTCGGGTTTTGGGAATGATCCGGTTTAGGGGATTCCCGAATAAAGAAAATCATAGGATGGATGGTTTATAGGGCTCATTCCAACTCATTCCCTGCTGAGAATCAGCAAGAGCCTCTTTGGCTTGCTGAAGGAAACACAATGGCCCGCGTATTTCATTTTGAGAGGCCATACTTGGGCGTTTGGCCAAGTATCCGGAACCCGGGGAGAGGATCCGTGGAAGGGGACCCTTCCTGCTTGCTCCAGACCCGTTGTCCCCTAAGGAATTTGCAAAAGAGATGCCCAAGCCAAGCATTGAAGCATTCTCACTTTTGGCAGCGCCGCGATCTTTTGCTGGCATTTGGATACAAGCGATGACACCAAGTATCGCGAGCGAAAGAATCAATGAACATGGGCGAGTCTTCAAATGGGACGAACCCCAAATTCGGTGTTCGTCCTTTGGCTTCCCTGCCCCGAAATTCCAAGTACCTGAAGATACCTTTTGGAGGGCTAAAAGTTTTAGTCCCTTATCTCCCTAGGTACCAAGGGACCCGAGTTTGGCTTCCCTTCAACCAGGTCCCGTAGAGAGGATAGAAGGGTACCCTTTGTACCTGTAGGGGAACCGTCCCCCCAAAAATGGTAAAAGGGCACCCTGTAGTGGACCTGGGCAAGCCTCAGAAACACACGCACATGGAGGTCACGGCTCACTCGCTGCGCCTCCAACTGCATCGCCAGCTCCGAGACTTTGGTTATGGCCTCCCCCAGCACTTGTCGTGCCTCGCGAAGCGAGGCGCCACGCAAGGATCAGAACTTGCGGGGTGGGGGCTCCCCAATTCATGTTTTCTCTAATTTTCCCCAGAAAGGGAAAAATCAACAACATGAGCTCACATAAGCTTAGAAGACTCAGGCAGAATTGGTTTTCAACTGGCAGTCTGGTTGTCAGTTACTGTCAAGGTGGGTAAGGTTCGACCAGCGCCTCTGGCCCTGTTGGAGCAGGGCGAAGGATGAACAAGGCTAACCCAGCCAATGTCCACTTTCGAGCACCAAACCCCTCATGATGAATAGATGGACCCGCAAGAAAGGAAACCATCGTACGGTGTGGGTTGCACCCGAAACTCTTTGCGGGATCGCTCTCATTTCAAGCTCACATGCTCTGTCTAGGCAGCCTCAACTGGCAGTTTGATTTATTTCCTTGTTGTTCCCATGAGTCACCTGCTTAGTCAACTAGATTCAAGCAAACAAGGCTCTACCAAGGGCAGAAAGAAGGAATGCTGTGCTTAGAACTCAGTCCAAAGAGTTGTCGAAGCTGCAAGACTGTTTGTTGCCAAAATAAGCAACGGTTTGCTGACCCAAGGGGGCGGGTCCCTCCAGCGCTCATCCCGACGCACCTGCTTGTCTGTCCTCAGAGTCAAACTAGAACCCTTTCGGCTTTTTAGTCTTCGCATCAGCCTATGAACCACCTTCTTGTTCGTGGGCGGGATTGCCAGGATGGCCTCTTTGGGCTTAGACAACATCTCGATCGGGATAACACCAGACCCGCGGAAACAACTCTATGAGGTTATCCTTCTCTGTGACACCAGCCTCAACTAGCAGTTCTAGGGTCAACATCTGCGCGATTCTGTGGTCAGCAGACGTTGCAGCTCTGAAAGGAGGACCGATCCCTTTTCAGGAACCTCCCTGAACAAGATCTCTGAGGGTCCCACACAGTGCCTGGTTTCAACCCGCCCCCCCCTTCCGGTCCCCCCCCCCCCACAGTTCATCACACACCCGCGGCCCTCGCGCCTCTGCCTTGTTGCTCAGCAGCAACGGCTTGGAACCTTGGGACAAAGGCCGAACCTGTGGGCTTATGGCTCTGTCGTCTGGTCGTCTGAGGTATCCTGACACAGCCGCATAAATGAGCTTCCTTGCTGGGGATGCCAGAAGGGTTCTGGCTGAACAGCCATGGCAAGTCACAACAGTATGTTGAAACTTGAGTTGGCGCCTATTCAGGTCTATTATCTAGCACCGCTTACACTAACCATGCGCACACGTATATCATACTCTGTCTCGCATCCATTTGCTCTCTCTCTCTCTCTCACTCGCTCTCTCTCTCTCTCTCTGGCTCTCTCTCTCTCTCTCTCTCTCTCTCTCTCTTTCTCGCTCTCTCTCACCCTCTCTCGAATAGCTGAAGCCAGATTAATCTTGTCAACAAATCATGATGATGCCACATTTAACCAGTTGCCTAAACAAGTGTCTTGCGATATGTCCCGGAGAAGCGCGTGCAGGGTCACCTCCAAACATGGCTCAAATGCGTATCGGTACTGATTCTCAGCAGTTGCAAGCACGCAAGCCACGAAGCCCGTAACTTGTCGCACGCGTAACGCGACCACAAGCACTGGAGCACAGGAAGCTCCTGACTAGCTACTTCTCATGGTTAGGACATCAGTTGTAGGTTGCCATGCACGGCTTAAATGTGGGAGCTCCGAACGCTCAAGCTGCAACCATGACAAGCAACTTGCAACATTTGTCAATGGCCACTTGTCCAAACTGCCTGGGCGAGCGGTCAAACAATCATTGAGGCCGGGATTGGAAAACAAGTCTGGGGGTTGTACAAAATTACTTTGCCTGGGGACGCCCCCAATCGCCGGCCAATCGCGATCCAATCGCGGTCCCACAGATTCCAATCACGGAGCAACGTTGGTCATCGCTGCTGCTTCTGTTTCGCTTTTCGCTGTCTTATCTCAAGCGCTGCCTTCCTCCATCCATGCCTGGAAACTGGAAGGAAGTGACATAGCTCGGATGGGCAGGGCCTCACTGGTGAAACTCGTCCAATCGCCGTCCAATCGCGGTCCAACCGCGGTCCAATCGCGGAATTCGGCGGTCAAACTTCGGTTTGCAGCTTCCAGACTTTGCCAGTAAGCAAATTTAGAAAGCACAGCCTGGGCCTGCGCAGGCGAAATCAACATTCAGCTTTCCAGGAGGAACTTTTGTGCGAGCCCGTGCAGTGAAAATGAGCGAGACGTGCGTCAGCACCACAATCTAAACACCACGCAGCGTCGAAATTTGCTGCCCTTTCGCGGTCCAATCGCCGGCCTTTCGCGGCTCGAGTTTTCCCAATCGCGCGGTTCAACAAGTTGCCGCTGTTCATAAGTTTTAGACATGCAATTACAGACGGCCCCCAAGTAGGAATCCAACAAGTGAAAAGCTCCAGCCTGTGCTGATTTGGCAGCTACATGTCTGGCGCTGGACACTGTGCCAGCCCTTCAGGTGTCCCAGCAAGTCCTTGCTCAAACAGTCGGTAGTCAGTGGCCCACTGTAGTGGCAAGGGCCAAGTCCAAAAACATCGCACACAAAACCCAGAAATCCTGACATGCCTCTATCCTCCGAAGATCCCATAGCTGGGAAGCGTGCGACCCGCCCCAAAACTCAATGTTCACGTGGTCGCAGCTTCCTCGAAAAATCAAATAAGTCACAATCAACACCTGGTAATAAAATGACCTACCCAAGCCAATGCAAAGAGCCACAAAGGCGGCCGGGATTGCCCCTTACTAACCTTCATCTACTCGCGTTTTGATTGTGGCTCAAAGAGTTGTAGTATGCGAGCACCCGGTTCCCCCCCCCCCCCTGGCAAGAGAAAACATCCAGTACTTTCTGCATAAGACCTGGATTGAAAGCAAAGAAACAGAAGGTCAAGCGGTAGATAGCGGGCTGTGACCCAACACTGCTCAACAGGGATCCTTACGTTGTACACCTGAATATTGCCTTGTAAATGGTGGTGTCCCTTTATTTTGGTGGAAAAAGCCATGTTTCAAATGGTTGCAACATGTATCTTTTAAGGAGCCCTGCTCAACTCAACAGGAAGCTAACCATAAACACCATACATCCCTTGTCCATTGATGACTCCTCTGGAGTACGCGAGGTGGTTGCTCGTTTAGTAGGGAATGACCCTTTTTGACGGAATGAATTGCAAGCCTTGTCTTTACTCGGTCTGCTGAAGCGACAATCGTTCAAGAAGCGGTTATGCAAACCCGCGCGCAAACAAAAACAAACAGAAGATATGTCGGCTTTTCCAAGCAGACTCAAAGCACCCCTGAAGCTCTGTTCATGCTTTTCCTGACAGCCGCAGGCCCACCCACATTGCAGCCAGCGCAACTGGCTTTGGCACCTTGTTCTGCTTTACTCGAGGCGCCTGACGGCACATTGGAAGGAAGCCAAACCTGTTCTGGACTAAGCGTACCCTCTCTCCGAGAATTTATCATAGAAGTGGACAGGGTGCTGTCCCGAAGGAAAAGTCGACTTCCAAAACCCTCCTGTTAGCTTCCATGATTGTTGCATGGTTGACATGGGTAGACCAAAGCCTCCAAGTTTTGCCCACCACACAATTGCATGGACACTTGCAAAGGCCCCAATACAAAGCATGGGCTAGTCCCCTGAAAATTGATGCCCATGAATCCCAACCTTATCTGTAAAGCATCGAAGTTCGAATACTTTTTCTCTCA
Source organism: Effrenium voratum (assembly GCA_963377175.1). NCBI lineage: Eukaryota > Dinophyceae > Suessiales > Symbiodiniaceae > Effrenium > Effrenium voratum. The sequence continues at coordinate 1,080,699 of CAUJNA010003239.1, forward strand.
AGTACAACTATATGTGAAGCTGCCATCTGGAGGCATCAAATTGACTTCAATGGAATGCTAACCATGACAAAACCAGAAATGCCAAGCTGTCGATCTTCAGGCTATGTGACTGAGGAACTGCTCAGGGGACCCGTGCTGAGTCAGAATGCCTGTGCGCACCCGACGGCCGGCCATCTGAAGAATTGATCTTGACCCTACTCAAAGAGCGATTCTGTCCAGCAACTCAGGGGCAGTCAGGGGCAGCCCATCCTCGCCACAGATGGGGTGGGCGTGGTGGGGGGGGGGGGTAATTTCACTATTCAAGTCCTAGCACGTCGTACTTCGCCTTCCCCGTTCCCCACTCGCCTTGCCCACGATGTGGCCTGAGCTAAGCTGCGCGTGCTGAACCTCCCGGCATATAGCTCTGTTTATGGTAACCTTTTGCACAGCGCTGGATGTCCATGCCGCCGATTTAGTGTTAAACGATACAAAAGCTGGATTGCAACCACTCTTGGGCCAAAATCAACTAAAACAAGCTGGCATGCTGCAAGTTGCCCCATGCCACACATTTCTGCCCTTGTACCCACTTGCCGCCCTCCCCTTCTTTTTGCACAACTACGATAGCTGCTTTTCTGGAAGCACATAGCTGCAACGTGAGGTGGGATAGTTTGTGGTTGCTTCGGTTTGAGCTCTTGGGTGCTTGCTGTACAAACAACCAAAGTGGGTGGCCACACTTGTTTCCGACTCGGACAGTCTTGCGTTTCGACGGTCTTGAAAGGAAAACCAAATCAAACTCATCATCTATAAGACTCTTTATTTGAAGGGGTCCAACCCAGTTTGAAGCATACCATTCTTGAACATGCCCGTAGGGCAGTGGAGTCGGAGACGGCCGGCCATGGCTAACGACTGGGCCGCCGGCTGGTTGTGGGCGGTGCAGAGCCCAGCACGGCAGAGGTCGCACTGCCTCTGCTCGCCCAAGGTCCGGAGAAGCTCACAAGCTGGAAGTAACCCAGAGGGTCCCTTGGTACCTTCTAAGGAGGTACCAAGGGAGCGCTCAAACCCCTTTTAACCCCCCAAAAGCCATCTTCAGGAAGTACTTGGACCCTCTGGGTAAGGAGTCGAGTGCAAAGCGTCATGGGTGGTGCATCCTTTGTTTCTCAGGGGGTTAAACGGTTAGGATTGGGATCTTTAAAAGGCCGCGACCCTTGTAAAAAAAAAAAAAAAAAACAAGAACTCTGCAAGTATCTGCCATGATTGGCAGCTTTGTGTATCCTGCTGCAAGCCCCTTGCTGAGCTCATGATCTGTCAGGCCACCACAAGTCACTGTGATACGGCAATACGTGTCCCTTGCAAGCATTGAGTGACAAGGATGATGACATCACCAGGACTCTGGGAATAAACAAAAACACTCAGGATGCATCGCTCAAGACAATGTCACGACATCAGAAAAGGGCAACCCTTTCTCCAACAAACATGAAGCGCACGCAAAACCTTTCTAGATAATAATGATCTTCCAAACCCTCCTGTGCACTGAACTGATTGTTGCAGAGAGGCTACTTCGTGACGGCTTAGTCTTGCTTAGTCACACCCAGAACTGAAAGCAGAAGGCCAACGGAAACTTGATCCCACGTGTTGCTGCAAGCGTTGAAAGGGCAAACATGCAATCACCATCCAAGTGTCGCAAATCAGCAGGTCTGGTCTGAGCCCTTCATGTCATGTCACTGTAGAACCATCCGAGTAAACAATATGTAGAATTTGTGCTGTATCGTCTGTAAATGTGTGTTTCGGTACATGCGCTTTTCAAAATTCACGATCATCCGATGCCCAGAACTTGGGAATTCAATAAAGGCGTCCTTCATCAAATGGTCCAAAATCGCTCCTTGTAGCCCGATCACCGAGTTTCACACAAGTGTCCACAAGTTGGCAGAACTAACAATGTGCATGAGCATGACACCTGTATTCGGGCTACATCCTTCCAAACACAACAAGCGACCAACATAGGTCCTTTCCCATTTTGGAAGTCGGAAACAAACGCTGCATCTGATTTGGTGAGGTACGGCCTACAGTTCACTTGCCGCCAACTGCTCGGAGCCCATGCCCGGTGCTCAAAGAAAGGAGTCTGCCTTCCCGTCGGGATCTACAAGGCGCCCTCTTGTTTACACTTTGAACATCACCGAGGAAACTCACCGAAAAGTGGAACACAGGCAATGCTCAAAACGCATCCAAACAAATAGTACACCAACCTAAACCAACCTATCTCTGGTGAGCGACCCCATTCATGTGAGTCACTTTTGAAGCCCTGTAAGAACTTCCGCTCCAACATTTGAGGACACCACACGTCGGCCAAACCTGCAAGGGCTGGCACAGCTTTCCAAAGACCGCACCGTGAGATGCACCTTGCACTAAACAGGTCTTTGACCGCCTGCAAACATACTATACATGTAAATATATATATATACATACACTGTAATATATATATATATATATATACTTATATCAATGTATGATTATACATATACTAAGTGTTTCCTAGCTAGCCAGCAGTCAGTCATTGTCCGAAAGATGAAAGGTTAAGGCCATGTCGTAGATCCTAGGACCAGCTAGTATGATGTATGACGCTGTTCAAATCACCACATATTCCCAGCAATGGCCTCATTGACTCATGCGGCCACAGCCCCTCTGCAGTCGTAACTATTCATTGTTACTACCCAGGCTTCTTGAGCTGAAGTTAGGCAAACAAACCACGTGGTTTGCTTTCCGCCGAAAGGGACACTGATTCCGTCCAGCTTGGCCCGAAACACACTGCGATGGATTGAGAGAACCAAGACTCCCTGTTGCGAACATACCTCAAACGGTGCTTTGCCATTCCTTTCTCCAGTACATTCTACGGAAATAGTGACGTGGGGTATGTGCCCTTGCCCCAAATATACCTGCATATGCCGACGTTATACAGAACATGCAGGTTGGCAACGCCCAATTCAAGCAATGTAGTGGGGCAAGTCGGGGGCACATAGTCATGTCCCTGCTTCGGCTATGGGTTTGCTTCTAAAGCGGATCCTCAAAATCGGCTTCGGTTTGCTTTCGGTTTCACTTTAAGGCACCCACAGGTGCCCAAAGCAGACTCTTAGGGTGGGCTTTAAAGGTTGGCCTAAAGGCAACCAAAGGACAGGAGTCACTGGATTTCCCCTTGAACAGCTGCATACTGGTGGTTTCCACAAAAAGACAACTGCCTCTTTTCAAAAAGGGAAATGGCTCCACCCTGAAGGAAAGCCGCCCATATTGATTTTCCCTTAAGTCGCTGGGTCCGCGCCGATGCGCCTGGAGCCGCCTCCGGTGCTTCCTGGCGCAAGCTATCAGCGATCTTCAGCTTGAGATGCTGCGGGAAGGGAAATGCGTGACCTAGGACACCACAAAGAAGAAAACATGCGTTGAGCTCAGGACCTGCTTAGGAAGCAACCAAATTTGCTTGCAAGTGACTCAACTTTCAGGTTCCTTTCAATGGGGGACATGCAACAACTCACACCAGCAAATGGACATTCTTCCCTCACTCCCTTACGTATCCCGTAGCTGGCGGAGGGGGGAAGGAGTTGGTCCCCACCTGTATGCCTCCGCAAGGGAAAATGAGAGCAATAGAATGCCAAGGGTCATCAGGTTAAATGGACAATCATTCATCCAACGTTTGGTGGCCATGGAAGTCATGATGCAGCCCAAACCACTGAAGCTCTAAAACCATGGCTCCCTGCTGAAAAGGTCCTAGAACACCAACAATATCATATTATATTCTTTGTTGTCCCAAAGCACAGGAAAGCTAGGTTTGTGCTCAAATTGGGTCGTCCCCGCTCGCAGTGCCACTGCGTTTGGCAATTCTGGGCCCTACTAGAAGCGCAAACCCTCCTTCAGGGCGATCCTGTATCAAGCCAATAAACAGTAGAAAAACTGACATGTTCGTCAGTGGCTCATGGAGGTTTAACCTCAAAAATGGGTGTGGTTCCTTTTTTGCTGCAATCTGGCCAAAACAGATACCCTCCAAAACAGCCACACCCACATGCGGACCACTTCGAACTGGCAACTAGTGGACACCAGATTCATGCACCTTGGATTTGTGTCCACAAACCATTGGTCGAGTTCCCAAATCATTCATGGCAGCGATTGAAGACACTTGGACTCTTACTTGCAGTCCACGAGATTCCACCAAAGGAGATTCTCTTGCCCAATGGAAACCAAACCAAAGGTGATCACCTTTTGGGACTTTGGCTAAAAGAGGACCAACTTTTGGGATAACTAAAAATTGGAACCCATCATGGGAAACCAAAAGGTTAAATGGTCGATTCGCTTTGGGCTCATTTGCGGACATCGGACCGCTGGGTTTCCGATGGATCGCCTCCTTGGCAGGCGATCTGGGCACCGCGCCTGCGGCTTTTACCGGGCCGAGGCGCTGGCCGCTTGGTGGGTGTGGTTCGGTTTGGAGTTGGCTGTGGCCCAATTTTTGAAGAACTAGGGCTACGCAGGTTTTCCAGGTGCCATGCTGGTACATGTCTTTGAGACACAGCCATTTGGTACCCTTTCTGGGGACGCGAGGGGCCACACTGCCACACCAAGAGGCTTTCTGCTGTCTGCCTCAGGCAAGCAGTCATTCAACAAATACGGGACGCCTAACTGAGGTGTTCCTTTTGGCTTCCCTCAAACACAGAGTTCCAGTTTTTGGTTACCGCCAAAGGGACTTAAACTTAAGGTGGATCATGTAACTATGCCAATCAAGAATCCTAGCAATACAAGTCGGGCTTGGAAAGGCGACCTTAAAAAACTGCCGATGTCCAATTTAGGACACGAGGCTCCCGCGACTTCCCACAAGGAACCTCAGCCTCGCTGAGGGCATGCATGCTACGGACAAGTGGTGTGGCTGGCTCAAATACTGACCGTATCATTCGATTGAAAAAACAGTGTGACATTCTGCTGGTTTTTTTTAATATCAGAAAGTGTACCTTAAAGTGAATCAGAAAGTTCACCAAGAAAGTTCACCAGTTCTCATATTATCAGAAATTATCTTATTGGTGTAGCTTGATTCGCTCTGCGTTTCAGGTTGCTTAGATTTTTCAAGCCACGCCCAACCTTTCCTGTTGAAACACATCGCCCCAAGCCATGGAGATTGGAGATAGCTTTTGGCTGGCTTGAGCAAGCAAAGAAGGTACCAACCAGGTGCCCCAAACCTGTAGCGAACCTTTTGACACAATCGTGGCCCTCGAGGTTGCTTCCCCATTACTTGCTGGTCAGCCGGGAATGAGGGAATGACCCCCAACAACAAAAAAGGTGGCGAAGTCCAACTGCAGTCTGGTGGTCATGGCCATTTCTCGAACAAATCCCTCAAACACATTGTTACCTGGCGTCGGCCCAACAATGAAACCAGCTTGTGGATCTCCCGTACAGCCCACATGGGGCAAGTACAGTGCGGCTATCATTTTGCGCACGGCGTCTTATTTGCTTTATCAAAGCAACTCTTAGGCACAAAGGATTCTAGAATGCATCATCTCTCCTGAGTTAAAGTCCGTTTAGCCCACAAAAGCTGGCTATGTGAGTGGGCCCTGTTCTTGGAAAGACCCTGCATGTCTGAGCGAGGGCAACCCAACAACATAATTTGGTGACCTGGTGTCCTTTTCGGGAAATAAATGGCCCCTAAGGCGTAGATGATTGAACCAGGTTAACCAGGAATCACCAAATCTATGTTTAACGACCAAACCAACCAAAAAGGACGCCTGTGCCTTGCATCCTTGCAGCAGACCCAACAGGTGGCGATCCCACTCGCCTGCGCGCCGCAGGCCGGGCTGCTGCTGGAGCCTCTGCGCCACCTCTTCTGCCAGAGCCTGGCTAAGGAACCCCACGAGTTCCTGGTGCTATGTAAAACACAATATGGGCACGGCAAAAAAACAAACAAAAACGAAAAGCATGGTAGCTCTCCTGTTGGTTTTTCTTTCAAACCAACCAAAAAGGGGTCCCTCAAAAGAAGACAGACCCATATCCCTGAAAGGAAACCAAGAATCCTCTGCCTCAACCCGCCTGTCGACAGGAGACCGTGCGCAGGCGACATCTGCGATATAGCCAGCTATCTCCGTGAAAATATCAGCAATTCTGATGGCTCCTAGAACAACTTGAACATGTAGTCATGTAGTTGTTGTATTCTCTACGTGGGTTAAACTAGTTTACTCAATCAAACGCAACATGAATGACGTAATTGCCGCAGTCCATCCAACCAATCTTGACTCCATAGGGGCCCAGTTTTTGTGTATACTCAGAGGAGAGTAAAGTGCCGAATAATTACAAACAGCACTCCCCCATGATCATGTAAGTTGGCTTCAAAGTGCCCCGCAACCCCATTCTAACTAATTATTTGTACAGTGGGCGGGTTTGGGCTTGCCGTGTCGTGTGTTGTTGCATCTTAGGGGACTGCAGAGGGGTTTGGAAGGTCTTCCACATTTGGGCACTGCTTCTGGTTGATGCCGAAAAAGATAACAAGACCCACACCAACCCCAGTCAAGCATTTGATTGACAAAGGAGAGTTGCGAAAGTCCTCAAGCGTTTGCTGTGTGGGTCAAAGCACTTAACCCACTGAAAGATTGGGTATCGGTGCAATAGCAATCAGTGGACCCAAAACCCAATGTCAATGCAAATGATGTCAACGAAAGGGTTCCCAATCAGAATTTCAGGCAATGTCGTTGCCAAATGTCAAATCATAGGGATTCTTGTCCACCAACTATTTCGAGCGTCTTCCCCATAACTCAAGAACTGCAGCTCCTAAACGGACATACATCCATCACATACACACATACAGAAAACACCACGGCCTGTCCCTGCCTTCCACTGCTGCAAGCGCTTCCCGCTCAGTGCCGGCAAGTCGTCCTGGCGAAGGCTCCGCGCAAGAAAACGGCTCCGACCGTCTCCGACCGCCCCTAACGGCCGTTGCGGCTCATCCAGCGGAAGGTGGAAAAGCCTTCCATGGGGTGCAGTGACCAAAGCAATGGTTCATATTACCTTTGAACCCTAGGATCTTTAAAGGTGATACTGTGGAGCTTTGGTGTCTGATTCTTGCCCTGTAAATACCAACAAAGAGTGGTTTTTCATGGTCTCAAGTGGTGCAGGATTTTTGTCCACTCACAGCATCAAAGGGGGTACAAGGGAGCTTTGGTGAATTTCAATAAACTCACACAAAAACCAAGAGGAACAACTCCTGGCACTGGGCATTTGAATTGTCAACTGCCTCCGTGAAAGCTGACATAATGATTCAAAAAACAACTTCAAACCCGATCATGACAGTCGCGAAATGGCAACCTCAATTCCACGTCCTCGTGGCAGACTGTTTGGGTGCCTTGTCTAGTAGCACACTACATGGAGGAGAGCTAGAACCGACAGAGGCACCCTTGCCCAGAACCTGATGCCTAGCTTCGGAAAGACCTGGCATAGCCGCAGACAGCTGCAGCTGCGGCAAAGTGACAGTCACTGAGCAAATAGCTTGCTCAAACACCTCTACCTTCACGGGTGCTCGGGGCCCATGTTGGAATATCAGCAAGGTCTGCATCACTGGAACACAGGTGTGCAGCGCGATTTCTGATCCGCAAACGCAACAACATTCAAAGTGCTTCCCGAAAGAAACTATGCTGACACAAGAAACATATTTGACCAGGCTCGCAATGCAAGTTATGTTCCTTGATAGCTCGCTTGAAGAAAGCTGGCCTGGCCACAAACGGAAGAGGCTCTATGAAGGGACTTTTGGGTCTACAGATTGCTTAGCTGAGGTACTCTGAGAACGCCTCGGCTAGGGAGGCAAAAGAGGCACTTGAGAGGCGGGTGAACGAAAGCTAGCCTAGCCAGCGACGACATGTACCACTCAGGAGTTGGACGAGATTATGGGGAATACGCGCAATCCCTGGTAAAATCCGGCATCGTGGGACGCTCAGCCCCTAAAAGAAGCTAAAGCTTAGAGAACTCCCGCTAGCACAGCTAGCTTTCGTAACATGCCTTGCGACGCTTTTACCTCGTGCCAGGGTGAAGCGGCAGCTGAAGTGAAGGGGTTTGCACTTGTTGCACCTTTTTGATCCGAAAAGGGCGGTTGATCAGCTTCCACTTTGCGCCATGTGCAAAACCCTTGATGGGATGCGATATGCTCAGCTTATGAATTGAGCAATGGCTTAGGCCTGATTGAAAAGCACAGTCGCCCAACCTCCAAGGTCAAACAACCAAGTTTCATGGAAAGCTCATTTAAAGCTTGCTGGCTCCACACGCAGCCGCACAAGCCTTCGCTGAAGTCTCAGCTCACAAGCGTGGGAGAGCAATACTGGCAATACAGCGGTCCCCACAGCCTCAATTCCACGTCCTCGCGGCAGACTGTTTGGAGGAGAGCTAGAACCGACAGCTGGAATGCTAGGCGCTGGACCTCTGTGCCCGCGCTTGCCCAGAACTTGATGCCTAGCCTTGGAAAGATTGGGATGGCCGCAGATAGCTGCAGTAACTTAGTTGCTTCGCGAAGGGTAGTTGCTCACGCTAGTGTCTTTACCTGGTCAACTGTTGCAGGGGCTTTGGTCTGGGCTCCAAGTAAGAAGCAAAGCAGAAAACATGACATTATTCGCAGCAGTGCTGAGAACTGCTACTAACTTGAACACCAAGTTTACAAAAGTAAAGTCATCTGGAAGTTCAAGGATCAGAACCAGGCATCTTTAGCCTTTGGACTTATGGAAGCTTTGCAGACGTGTACCTTGCCCTCGGCTCCGGGCCAATGTTCGGAGGTGCTCCTAGCTGAGGTCAGAGAACTCTTGGGCTAGGCACCTCATTCACTTCATGAAACCTGTGAGCCCAAAGCCCGCTAGCAGTGGCGCATTGATTCGGGGTTCTGATAGCTGCGGCAAGCCGGGAGTCACTGAGCAGATAGCTTGCTCAAAGCTCGCTTTTGTTGCCACGATCCTCTACGTTCACGGCTTGGGGTCCATGTTCGCATTTCAGCAAGGTGTGCATCACTGGAACACAGGCATGCAATGTGCTGTGAACGCAATATCGTTCACAAAACGTCCCGCAAGCGGCAGGGCTGTGGGGAATGACCACTTCTGTGACACAATAGAAAGGGCTTCCCAAAGACTAATTTGATCATAGAAACGGGGATTCCCTTGTATCACAGAAGTGGGGATAAACCCCTTGATCCCACAACCCTGGCAAGCGGTGCTTACTGATAGCAAATAGAAGTCGCCTTCGGAAGGCGGGCCTGGCTACGGTCGGACGCTCTAGCAAATCGCATGCTGGGGTGATCCTAACACACCTCACGCAATACCCCGCGCAATGGCGCGCCGCAACGGGTACAGCTCAAACTGACAAAGCTTCGGCCGCCGTGTCTAATAGGCCTGTGTGCCTATTAGCGTTCTTAAGTACTTACTTGAAGCCAGAACCGACAGCTGGGTTCACTTTAAATCTGAATGGACGTCTGGGTGCTTTCCGCAAAACCTTTGGCGAAGCTTCCACAATGTCAAGGGTACCTTCTGCGGACATGTCTCTATATCAGCGCTTCCGCGGGCCCGTGGTGCTGCCTTTTTTGCTCACGTGTGTCTGTGGGAAACTGAACGCGACTCAGCTGGGCGCTGGACCTATTGTGCCTGTGCGGCAGTTTGGCTTCAGCAGAACGAGCAACGCTTGCCCCGACTTTTGACGCCACAAGAAAAGATTTGCATGGTTGCACACAGCTGCAACTGCGGCGAAAGTTGGGCCTTGAGTGCTTGATGGTGCAAGGGGTATGTTGCGTGCTATCGTTAGATCCGCAGCGTGTGATCCAGCGGCACCAAGGCATGCAATATCATGCAACGCAATGGTGTTGTGTGATGCGCAAACGTAACGCTCACAGTGCTTCCTAAAAGGCTTCCTAAAAGGAGCTACTTTGACACAAGCACATTATGTTCCTATGATAGCTCGCTTGAAACAAGCAGGCCTGGCCACAAACGAAAAAGGCTCTGTAGCTTGCTGGCTCCATACGAAGCCGCCAAAACCTTGTCGGTGCGCCCTGCAGCGCTGACGTCTCAGCTCACAAGCGTGCGAGAGCAAAACTGGCAATACAGCAGTCCCCAGAGCCTCAATTCCACGTCCTCGCGGCAGACTCTTGTCTAGTAGCACTCTTGCGCAACTTGGAGGAGAGCTAGAACCGACAGCTGGAATGCTGGCGCTGGACCTCTGTGCCCACGCTTGCCCAGAACTTGATGAAAGGAGCTGCAGCGGCAAAGAGACGGGAGTCACTGAGCAGATAGCTTGCTCAAACAAATCTCGCCACGCAGCCGCAACAGTCTCCAGTTCCAAGTGGCAAACTGCTTGGACGCTATAGTGTCTACTGGCGCCCTTGCGCAGCGGCAGAAAGGCAGATAGGCAGAACAGGCAGCTGAAGCGTTGGGCGCTGGACATGACCATCATATACCATCATCCTGTCTGATGGCCAGCCCTGGACGGATCACAAATGCAAACGTCTCTCAAGAAATTGCTGGATAAGGGTTGGCATTTCCCAGGCATCTGCCGGTAAAGGCTGGGATGGCTCCACGCATGACCGACGTACCACGTCACTAGGGGCGTGCTCAGAGCCTGTTATCCTGACCTTGATTCTTGTCTTGCAGCGTCCATCACGTTGGCTATCTACAATGGCTATCTACAAGTTGGCTGGATTTCCTGTCAAGCCGCAAGCCGAAAGCCACGCGAGCTGTTACTAAGCCTCTGGTCCGGCAATATGGAAACACTGTCCGGCTCAACCTCAAAGTAGTTCTCTCCGACAACAACATCAGTAAGCGAGTGTCTCGTCTTCGCATGCGGGGTGGAGCAGACGCGACAACATGAGCAAGCACCAGTGGGCCATGATGAGGTCGGGGCTCCGGCTAATTTTAAATCACAATTCCTGAAGGCAAATCCACTTCACGTTGGCAACCAAACAATTTGTGTTTTAAACAACCCAACGGGGGTCCGGGACAACCCCTGGCCAAGGATTGGCTTCTATAATCTGCATTTCTTCCTCCGAAATTAGTTACTCATAGGTATACTCACTCGCAGCGCGTTCAGAAGACGAAAGAGAAGAGCTTTGGGCTCATGTCAAAGTCGGGGTCTTTACAAACCGCGGATCTTAGAAACAAAGACATTACCGCTGTGTCTAGATGGCACCTGTAGCTGCCTTCCAAGGAAAATCGAAAGACTGCCCCCAGTTGCAACCAACGACCAGTGGCTAAAAAATGGACAAATTGTAAAGGATTTTAGGTCACCGGTTGGACACCCTAGCTACAGGTTGGCAGGGATGTCTCCCCGGACAGGTTTGGGGTGGCTTCAAGTGGTATCCGATCACACGCCCTCGCAAGCCGAAGTAAAGCAGTTCTAGAATTGCGGTATTATCATGCTGCTTCTCTTCTGTATTCCACCTGGTGGGATCAAGCTCCAAATGGGTTCACCTTATTGTGCAACCATTTTCCAGGCCGAAAAACTCAAAGGAATACTGAGACTCAAAACCAGAACTAAACAGATAGGACAGAGAAGGACCAAAGACAACCGAACCAATACTAAGCCAATACTAAACTAATACGAATCAATACTAGCCGGTACTGGCAGCACCAAATAATACTAAACCAATGCCCTTTGTTGAATGCATTCCCGCATGGCGCCGCTATGGGTGTGATAGGACTCCGCCGCTGTCAATGTTATTGTTAGATTTGTGGAAGGAATTCGTGCAGTTACTCTGACTTGGATATCTCCCAAACCTGTCCAAAATCGTAGGCCCAGAGTATTGACAGGCAAGACATGGTGCTTGCTCCCAAAACATTTGCAGAAGGACCCAAGAAGGCTAGAAAGCTTGTTGTTTGGTAGGTTTTTCAAGGGTACGATAGGTGCCAGAGAAAATGTCCATGCCGAAAAAACGATAGGGTAGTTCCCAGAAAAAAAACAACTCAGCAGCTGTTTGGTCAATTGGCGACTCACCAACTTGCCCAAGTATTCTCATACAGCTTAAGATGGGTCCCGGAAAACATGCATGTTTAGAGAAATATGTTCATTTGCAGGGGAGTATATAACCCTGGCAGGCAAAGGGGAAGCTGTTTTCGGGGTTGATGACTGTCCATATGAGTCATTGTCAAATATGCACCGTCACCAGCAAGGACATTGGAAAACTAGGGTTTGATAGCTGGGCTATTGTCAACGAGAAAGTCAAGCTCGGGCTCGCCCAGGTGCAAGAATGGGAACGCAAGAGCCGTTCAGTCGATTGGGGCGGGCCGGCAAATGTGCGGAAAGGGTCAGCTGAGATGGGGTCCAAGCTATCGCAAGCTATTAGGCGCCATGTGTTAATCAGAAAAAGGGTTAAAACACACAAACCACCAATTGAGGATTGCCTGACATTGAGGACAAACCTTTTGGCCCCAACTGGGGCCTAACATTTTGTCAAGTCTCCTCATGTCCGGAAAAAAAAAAAAAAAATAATAAAAAAAAAAAACGCGTGTATAACACAATTGGTCGATCTCCTGCCACAATGGCCGGTACTTTCCTGCTTCCCCTAAAGCCATCCAAAGAAAGCCCCTCCGCGGAACTTTTCTTGCTTTGACCCGGTGACTCGCAAAACTGCCTTTCTAAAATTCATTGCCTAATTGCTGCTTTTGTCACCGAACACTTGTTCGGGGTGAAAAGGCGAAACTTGGCTTTCCTTCGTTTTTGTCTACGGCTGAGCTGGTCGCAGGAAATCGTGCGACCCAGTTTCCTTTTCTCCTTTGCTCTTGAGACTCAGTCATCAGGAGTGTGCATTGCAAGGATGCTCTTCGTCATACTCAGTGTCCCCTTTGTGGGGGTGGGGTTGGGGGTGGGGGGGGTGGGGGGGGGTGGGTGGTTGGGGTGTGGCTTGGGTTTGTTTAGGGTTGTTTTACCGTAGGTATATGTGGGTATAGGGTTGTTGGCTTAGGGTTGGTTTAGGGTGGGTTTAGGGTGGGTGTTGGGTTCTTAGGGTTGGTTTAAGGCTGATTTAGGTTTGGTTTAGGGTTGGTTTGGGAGGGGGAATAGGGTGGATTTCGGGTTAGTTAGGGTTGGTTAAGGGTTGGTTTACAGTGGGTTTAGGGTGGCTTTTGGGTGGCTTAGGGTTGGTTTAGGGTTGATTTAGGGTTGGTTTAGGGTTAGGGCTAAGGGTTAAGGGTGTAGGATTGGTTGAGGGTTGGGGCTAAGGTTGGGTGTGGGTAGAGCTGTCGTACGTGTTGGGATGCAAGGGTGCTCGAGGGGGGCTCTGGGGACCGTAGCAGCGGGGTGTGGCTTGGGGGGGTGGGTCGGGGGGTGGGGAACCCTGCCCTTGGGGGGGGGGGGGGTTGGTGGACTTGGGACTGGAACATATATATATATATATATATACATATATATATATATACACATATATATATATATATTCGCATTGTTTGTTGGTGGTGAAGTAGGGTGAATTATTGACTTTTTTGGGAGGGAGGCCCCAAGAAAATCAATGTCAGGCTGTCTGCACTCAAAGGCCCCGTCTAGGACCGACCCCCTGTTGATGGGGCACTAAATGCTTGACCAATTTAAATGCCACATGCGGTTCTGGGGCCTGCATCTCTCCAAACATACATGCTTATCAACGAAAACAAAAAAATGTGGCCTCACTGCGCGGGCCCCCAGATATCCAACCCTTGTATACCCCCTACTTTCTTGGTTAATGCTGGCTCGCGTAGCTTCCGCCAAAGTAAAGGTGCCAAAAGCTGACACCTCTTGGACCTCGATCTGGTGGTTTCTTGGGCCAAGGGCGAGATCCGAAATCTGTTCCCAGTTCGGACGTTTTGGCTGCGGCTTTTGGAAACATCGTTCGCAACACCAACCCCGCGAACATAGGGGGCTGTCTGAATTTGAGGAAGTTCAACACCCATGCAAAACCGAAGTCCGCGCCGGACTTGATCTGAATCCAGATCCAGCGCCTCTGCCTTTCTCCGGAAGGTGCTCTGGCCGATAGATCTGAGTCGAAGCCATTGGCTCGGTGAGCTCGTGGGCCAAACTCCCTGAAATGATTCGAGTGGAACAGTAAGGACCTTCCTGGAGCTAACAATTTGGGCAATGTGTCCATTTCAGCGCCGCTATTCAAACCGTTTGGGGGCCGCTCGCAGCCTAGAAGATCGAACCCCACTAGTTGTTGGCTCCTATTCTTTACAAGAGTTCGGTCAAGGCAAACAGCTGCAAAGACGTCTCAATAGCGCGCACAATACGCAGCACAACTGGGGGGCCGGACATCATTGATGACGCTTCATAACTTGGACTTCCCAAGGCAAGCGCTGAGTCTTTGCTTCTCAAATTGCCCGTGCGACATGGCCATTTGCTGTACGCTGTGGCCACCTTTCACCACAAGGCTCAGAAGCACAGCTGCCCAAAAAGCATCATTGGAGTCCGAATCTCTGTGAGAGCTACTCTTAGGAAGCGCCGACAGCCTCACGTCACACAAGGCAGAATTTTGCTCATGAAGGGACCGGTCAAGGCCACTGGCTCCGAAGCTCAACACAGTAGCAGACTCTGACCACGAATGTTACCGGCCATGGTCTTGCAAAACATAGCCGGCTTCGAAATGGGCGGTTTCGGCTATGACATTGGCCATCGGGTGCATGAGCCGCAGCCGCGCAGCACAAATACGCGTCAATTGCGGCAAGAACGCACGCACACAGCTGCTCTCTTGGCGCCTGGGAGCGCTGTACAAAGTGCGGCAAATTCTCTGCGCGGTGCAGCTGCAACCTTTCAGATTTCACTCTGCGACGTGTTGTGACACCGTGCGACCTTCAGCTGTGTGGCAGCATCAACTGCAGGGACGCGCTGGCACTTGGGTTGCCCTGGTGGCAACTGAGCGAACCACAACGCTGCCGCATCGCAAACAACAAGAGGGCCGAGTGGGGCTTCCGATTGCGCAGTGATTGCGGCGCACCAGCACGCAGCCCTGTCTCACGTGACAGTGATGTGAACTGCTGGCACAGGGCGTCGCGAAACGATCAGATAACTAAAGTTGAAACCTGCAGCAAAAATGAAGTGACCTCGGCAGGATTCAGCCAGCCAGTTTGTCGCTGGTCATACGAGGAAGTCATCCTTTGAAGCCTCTTAGAACATCGGGCCCTGGAGGCACAGGACTTGCCCCGAGTACTCATTTGGAAGCAAACGGGCCTGCCCTGCATTTGCACCGGATGCAAGCGTCTTAAAGCGGGACGATTTTGGTAGTGGCTGCGACTCAATTGCGAGGGAAGAAGCCTCTGGCCGCACGGCAAAGCCATGTCAGGAACATGCACCGCACTCTCGCGCAGCGGCCTGTGAACCAAACCATTACGAAAAGACACGTTGTCGATGGAAAAAACATAAACTTCTGTAACGCCTTGCTGCAGACAAACTGAATCGCCAGGAGCAAAGAGCGAGTGGAACTCTTCAGGGCAGCGCCACACGAAGCTAGCACTCGCAGCGGCCTCGGAAGCACCAAGGCTCGCACTCACAAAGGTATGTCAGCTACCAAGCCTCCACAGCTGTGCTATGGATGAGAACCATTCCGGCTCCCAGCAGTGCCCTTCGGCAACGCATAGAGCTGAAAATCAATTGCATCGAAAAACTGCAACACACGCCGGAAGAGCTTCTGCATCCTTTCGTCTCCAAGCGAGTGCTAAGCGCAACAATCCAAAGCCTCTCAAGCTGTACAGCACAAGCCAGAAAGTGGCTCCAGCTTGCAAGCTGTCATGCCTGCAGCCCCAAGCACATAACTAGTCACGAGCGTGGACAAAGGTATGTAGGTGCTGAGGGTTTTGCGGGAAGGACAAACTCGAAAGATTCTAATCACGGGTGCGTCCATGCATGATCTGGAAGGTTTGCATCCAGAATGAGAATGCAACCTTGCGGCCAAGGCAGGGTCTAGCCAGCTGGCGCAGTGCGGGCGGCCAAAGTGGCATGGCTCCAGCCCTAAAGCCTTCCGTCATCTGCGCAGCACCAGCAGCCAACCCTGTGGCCACACGGCAAGCGATGTCGGGAACATGCACCGCACCCTCGCGCAGACTGCAAAACAATTAAGTATCAAAAGTAACTTGGTCAATGGAAAAAAAAGAAGCTGAATCGCCAGGAGCCAAGGGCGAGTGGAACTCTTCAGGGCGCCTCACGTCGCAGCGGCCTCGGAAGCACCAAGGCTCGCACTCACAAAGGTATGTCAGCTACCAAGCCACAGCCGTGCTATGGATGAGAACCATTCCGGCTCCCGGCAGTGCCCTTTGGCAACGCATAGGCTTGCAAATCAGTCGCAGCAAAGAGCTGCCATACTGAACACCGGAAGAGCTGCTGCAGCTTTCGTCTCCGAGCGGGTGCTAACTGCAAACTGCCACAGCTTTCCAAAAAAGCTGCGTAGACGCCCAACATACCTTGGGCGCGCCATGCAGCACTGCTGCCTCATTTCACACACATGCATCAATAGCAGCGCCCACAGCCGCACAAAATTAACCCCAAGTCCAAACCAAGCTCTAAGAGATCTCACTTGGAGAAGACCTGGATGGCGGACAAACACAGCTCCGGCACAAAGCCAGGGTCCGCCAAGCATATACTTCGCTGCGCTGGTAACATTTGTCATGCAGCCGCAGCGGCCCCGGCGCTGCGAAGCACTGACGCATGATGGGCCGCTTGGGGAAGAGCAAAAAGCTGCATATACGGCCAACACGCCTTGGGCGCGCCATGGCCGCGAGAAGCCGTCCAGTCACGGGCAGCCAGAGAGAAGAAGACTCTAAAAGGGCCGGTAAGCAGGTGCACGCTTCCCTCGCTTAGAATAGCAGAAGGCTTGCTCCAATCGAAGAGAACGTCAAGACCATGCTGCCTGCCTTCGAGAAGACTGGAACGGAAGACAAACACAGCTGCGGCACAAAGCTAAGGTCTGCCAAGCATATGCCTCGCGCTGGTCACATTTGTCATGCCGCCACAGCGGTCCCCGGTGCGCACAAAACCCGCAGCTCATTTGACTCGGTTAAAAGCGGAGGCAATGCAGAACCGCTTTCCGAGCCATCACTTAAGGTTGGCAAAACCTGATAACAACTGATGATATAATAGGTAATGAGGCAAATGCTTTTGTCAGGGAAGGCCGGTTTGGAAGAACACTGACATGATGACAGACCCACAAACACCTTGCTGGCCTTGCTCGGTCCTCTCATTCGACACGAATTGGTCAGGCAGCCACCGCTGCCGCCTCGGTGCGCCCTGCTGCGCTGACGGAAGCGTGGCAACGTGGCAGCGTTTGTAGCAACGTGCCTGGGGACTAAACTGAATGTGCAGAGCAATCAGGCTCGCCAAAAACTGGCATGGCTGCTGACGGACGCGTCCGCAAAGAGCCACGGACGGCCAACGTACCTTGGCCCAAGCCACGATGCCTGACTTCGAGAAGAATATGGCGGACAACAACAGCTGCGGCACAAGGCTAAGGTCTGCCAAGCATATAATTCGCTGAGCTGTGCGGCGAAGCACCGGCGGCTGTAGCACGGAAGGCTGGCTGCAAGATCACGCAATGCTTGCCTCTGGCTGCTCTAGCTTGATGGGATGCTTCGGAATCACATTTGTCGGTTATATAAAAGGCGGACAGCTACCCTGCAACCGCCACAGCGGCCCAGGCTTTTGGGCTGGTGCAGAAACGATCTGCAATCGCAACCTGCCTGCAGCCTACAGCGCTGTCCGCAAAGCTAGCGCGTATAACTTCCGCTTCTCAGTTTTTGCCTGCTCAAGGTTTGCCGCACACGTGCACAGGCACACGAACACACGCAAACAGCTTTGCTAGAAAGATCTTCAGGTAGCGCAGCTGCCTGATAAAGCCTTACTTTTGTCGCTCAGACCAGTTGCGCTGTTCGTCCTGTTGGCAAATCACATGAACACAGCGGTTGTCAGATGCGCTACGCCTCAGTCACCTCTGGATGCAACCAACGGATTGCCATGGCGCCCTTTGGTTGTGAAAAGGCGCCACGCAGCATACCGTACACCGACCAAAATCAGTCCAGAAGTCAGTGGGACCTGCAGGGGATGTGCGAAACCTTAGTTTTGTGGGCAACAAAGGTACTGACATTCGGCATGAAGAAAATCGACCTGGAGCTAAAAAAGACATCTGCAATCGCAACCTGCCTGACGTCTGCTGTCTACAACTTGAGATCTTGGCTGCGAGCAAAAACTGCCATACTCAAAGTATAGCATAACGAATGCCGTACACCAACCCAACGAGTGCCATACGTATGACATCATCCTCTGCGCGTTGCGTTCTGAGCTTTCGGTTACGTACAGCGATATCTTTTGCTC
Organism: Effrenium voratum; assembly: GCA_963377175.1. Lineage (NCBI taxonomy): Eukaryota > Dinophyceae > Suessiales > Symbiodiniaceae > Effrenium > Effrenium voratum. Next base: position 1,098,969 of record CAUJNA010003239.1, read on the forward strand.
GGTCAACAGAACTTGCGAAAACTTCTGCAGCGCGTTGCTGCGAAGGAGCTAGATCGCAAGGAGCAAAGAGAGAGTGGACCTCTCTAGCTTGTTCGAAATCTCGGGGGCCTAATCCCAATCCATAATCTGCTTAATCTTTGTTCTGGTTGGTATTCTGGTTGGTAATCTTCTTCATTCGCAATCCGCGCTTCAAACTGTGGGTCAAAACCTCGTGCTGGAGCATTGAAATTCCGCGCAACCCATAAACTGCAATCCGCAAGACGCATGACCTAATCCGTAAACCTCATCCGCAATCCGCTCATTGAAAATTGGGTCTTGAAGTTAGGACCTGGTCAGGCAGCGACGCACGGAGACAGCACGGATGTCAGCTACCAAGCCACAGCTGTGCTATGGAGTAGAACCATTCCGGCTCCATCCGGCTCCCGGCAGAGCCCTTCCGCAACGCATAGAGTTGAAAATCAGTCTGCAATACTCAACGCCGGAAGAGAATCTGCAGCCTTTCCTCTGCAAGCGAGTGCTAAGCGCAACAATCCAAAGCCTCTCAAGCTGTACAGCACACCACCTGAAAGTGGATCCGGCTTGCAGGCTGTCATGCCTGCAACCCCAAGCACGTCGCTAATTTATCATGAACATGGATCGCAGGTACATAGGTGGGCTGAGGGTTTTGCGTGACCGAACTCAAAATGCCAATGCAAGGTCTTCACATCCAATAGCCAGCCGGCGCAGTGCGGGCGGCCAAAGTGGCACGGCTCAAGCCCTAAAGCCTTCCGTCATCACTTGCAGCAAGCCCTGTGGCCACGCGGAAACCAATGTCAGGAATATGTACACCTTTGCGCGACATGCAAAACAAATAATTGTCAAAAGAAACGTGGTCAATAAAAAAAGCACAAACTTCTGACCCGTTCGCATCTAAGTAAGTGCTCAGTGCAAAAGTCGTGATAGCTGGATTGGGGAAGACTGGCATGTCTGCTGACAGACGCAGCTCCCGCAAAGAGCTGCATATACGGCCAAAACACCTTGGGCGCACCATACAGCCCTGCTGCCTCATTTCACACACGTGCGTGAGCAGTAGCGCCCACCGCCGCAACCAATTAACCCAAGTCCAAACCAAGCTCTAAGAAGCCTTAAGCGAGGTGTGCCCAAGCCATGCTGCCTGCCTTGAAGCAGACTTGAAAGGCGGGCAAACACAGCGGCAACGCAGAGCTAAGCTGCGCCAAACATTTACTTCGCTGCGCTGGACACATTCGTCATGCAGCCACAGCGGCCGTGGCGCGGCGAAGCGCTGACGGCTCAAGCACTGCCTGCCTCTAGCTTGATGAAATGCTTTGGATTCGGTCAAAAAGCGGAGCCAATGCAGAACTCCCATTCGAGCCATCACTCAAGGTTGTAAAACTTGATAACAACCAATGATGGGTAAAGAAGCAAGTGTGTTGATCAGGGATGGAGGAACACTGACATGGCGGCAAACCTACGAACACCCTCGTGACGTTGCTCGGTCCTCTCATTGGTCATGCAGCCACCACTGCCGCCCCGGAGCGCCCTGCTGCGCTGACGGCTCAGCTTACAAGCGTAGCAATGTGGCAGTGTGTGCAGCAACGTGACTGATAACCCTGGACTAAACTGAATGTGTAGAGCAATCAGGCTATGCCTGGGTCAATCTTGATGGCACGCCTGGGGAAGACTGGCAGCCATGCCGAACCATGCAAACGCTGCAAAGAGCCGCGGACGGTACCTCCGCCCAAGCCATGCTGCCTGCCTTGAAGCAGATGAGAAAGGCGGACAAACACAGCTGCGGCACAGAGCCAAGGTCCGCCAGGCAAACACTTCGCTGCGCTGGACACATTCGTCATGCAGCCACAGCGGCCGTGGCGCGGCGAAGCGCTGACGGCTCAAGCACTGCCTGCCTCTAGCTTGATGAAATGCTTTGGATAAGGCCAGAAAGCAGAGGCAATGGAGAACTTCTTTTCGAGCCATAACTCAAGGTTTGCAAAACCTGATAACAACTAATGATAGGTAATGAAGCAGATGTGTTGGTCAGGGACGGAGGAATACTGCGAACACCCTCGTGGCCTTGCTCGGTCCTCTCATTGGTCATGCAGCCACCACTGCCGCCCGGGTGCGCCCTGCTGCGCTGACGGCTCAGCGGCATAGCAATGCAGCAACGTGACTGATAGCCCTCTTGCGCAACTGGAGACTAAACTGAATGTGTAGGGCAATCAAGCTATGCTTGTGTCAGTCTTGATGACACGCCTGGGGAAGACTGGCAGCCATGCCGAACCATGAAAACGCTGCAAAGAGCCGCGGACGTCCAACATACCTCCGCCCGAGGCATGATGCCTCGCTTGGAGAAGACTTAAATGGCGGACAAACACAGCTGCGGCACAGAGCAAAGGTCCGCCAGGCAAATACTTCACTGCGCTGGACACATTCGTCATGCAGCCACAGCGGCCGCGGCGCCGCGAAGCGCTGACGGCTCAAGCACTGCCTGACTCGGTCAAAAAGCGGAGACAATACGCATGCGTTTGCCGAGCTATCCCTCAAGGTTTGCAAATCTCATTGGTCATGCAGCCACCACTGCTGCCCCGGAGCGCCCTGCTGCGCTGACGGCTCAGCTTACAGGCATAGCAATGTGGCAGTGTGTACAGCCACAAGACTGATAGCCCTCTTGAAATCAGGCTATGCTTGTGTAATCTTGATGACACGCCTGGGAAACACTGGCAGCAATGCCAACCCACGCAGACGCTGCAAAGAGCCGCACGCGGGCAACATACCTTCGTCCAAGCCATGATGCCTCACTTGGTGAAGACTTGAATGGCGGACAAAGACAGCTGCGGCACAGAGCCAAGGTCCGCCAGGCAAATACTTCGCTGCGCTGGACACATTCGTCATGCAGCCACAGCGGCCGTGTCGCGACGAAGCGCTGACGGCTCAAGCACTGCCTGCCTCTAACTTGATGAAATGCTTTTGATTCACGTTTGACTCGGTCAAAAAGCGGAGCCAATGCAGAACTCCCATTCGAGCCATCACTCAAGGTTGTAAAACTTGATAACAACCAATGATGGGTAAAGAAGCAAGTGTGTTGATCAGGGATGGAGGAACACTGACATGGCGGCAAACCTACGAACACCCTCGTGACGTTGCTCGGTCCTCTCATTGGTCATGCAGCCACCACTGCCGCCCCGGAGCGCCCTGCTGCGCTGACGGCTCAGCTTACAAGCATAGCAATGTGGCAGTGTGTGCAGCAACGTGACTGATAACCCTGGACAAAACTGAATGTGTAGAGCAATCAGGCTATGCCTGGGTCAATCTTGATGACACGCCTGGGGAAGACTGGCAGCCATGCCGGCCCGCGATGATGCCTCGCTTGGTGCAGACATATATGGCGGACAAACACAGCTGCGGCACGAAGCCAAGATCCTCCAGGCAAATACATCGCTGCGCTGGTCACATTCGTCATGCAGCCACAGTGGCCGTGGCGCGGCGAAGCGCTGACGGCTCAAGCACTGCCTGCCTCTAGCTTCATGGGATGCTTTACATTTGGCTCGATTCACTGACCTGTTCGAAATCCCGGGGGGCCTAATCACAATCCAGAATCCGCGTAATCCTTGCTTTGGTTGGTCATCTCCTTGCTGGGCCATCTGCGCTGCGTATTGTGGGTTAAAACCTTCTGCTGGAGCATCGAACATCCGTGCAACCCGTAATCCGTAAGCCGCAAACCGCATATTCTAAGTCCGCAAACCGCTTAATCCGCAAACCGCTAATTGTCGGAGGTTAGGTCTTGAACAAGCTAGATTGAAAAGCGGAGGCAATGCAAATTTTCCGAGCCATCAGTCAAGGCTTGCAGGACCTGATGTAGAGCTATGGTCCGCCAAGCAACTTCCTCGTTGCGCTGGTCAAATTTGTCACGCAGCCACAGCGGCCCGGGCACGGCGAAGCACTGACAGCTCAAGCACACGGTGCGCGAGAGGTTGGCTGCAAGATCTCAAGCAATGCTTGCATCTAGCTTGGGATGCTTTGGCACTAACATGGCAGCAGACCGACTACCCTACCGAGCCGCCACAGCGGGTTGGCCTGCTGCACCAATATGCTTCAAACGCAATTTAGGGCTGGTGCAGAAACTGTCTCTGCCGGGCTAGCGCTTACAACCTCCGCGTCACAGCTCTTGCCTTCAAGAATGTCTGCCAAACTCATCGTTTGCCTCGCACACACTCACATGCGCACGCACGCACGCACAAAGCCTGCCATTCCGCACACCGTACACCGACCAAAATCATTCCAGAAGTTACTGCTTCCGTATGTGCGAAGTGCGAAGCCTTACTTTTTGGGCAACAAAGCCATTGACATTCGGCATGAAGAAAATCAGCCTGGTGCTAAAACTATCTGCAATCGCAACCTGCCTGACGACTGCAATGCCGTCTGCCAATCTAGCGTGTCTACAACTTCCAAGTCGCAGATCTTGGCTGCGAGCAAAAACTGCCATACTCAAAGTATAGCATACCCAATGCCATGCACCGACCCAACGAATGCCATACATATGGCATGATCTCCTGCGTATGGCGTTCTGGCCTTTCGTATAACGAATTTCGTTGCATTTTGGCGACTTCCCACTAGAGAAATATTTTCTTGGAACAACTTCGCAATCGTCTGAACTCGAATCTCAAGGCATCTCTAGCCGGCGTGGCTGCAACTTTTGCTGCAACATGTGCTTTCGGTTGATGCCCCCTGGCACGTGCCAGAGGCCCGGGCCTTCTTTGGGCCAGCAACTGGTCTCACGTGACAACCTGTCCATCCAAAAGTTTTGCATTCTTGACAGTACCAATGCCATACCAGTGCTTGAAGTATTTCCGATGTCAGGAACCCTGCTTTGGGCATCGCATGTCGACTGCCTGCACCGTTTCTCTGTTCAAAAAGTTCCCAGTCACATATGTTTCACGGTAAAACTTGTCTAAAACTCGTCCATTCACGCTCAACTCACGGTCATTTCACGGCACCCAATACCTGAAGAGTTTCCGTGGATATCAGGACCCCTGCTTTGCGCATCTCATTGCGCGTGAGTCAACGCGCCTGACGACCCCTCGAAATATGGGCAAGCCAATGTCTATGGAAGCATGCGTGCTTGACAAGTTCAAGGCACTTTCTTCGCCGCGGTAAAAGTCACCCAATCGAGTAAAGCTTGATCAAATCGGAAAACGAAGTTAAACTTAATCTCAGGAGGCCAGGGTAAAGCTACTTCAAAGTCTCGGGAGGATTGGCATAGAGCTGAGGTTTATCAAGCAGCAATTGTGTTGCGCTCGTCACATTCGTCTCTCTCTCAAGCTATGCTTACCTCCGGCTTGATGGCCCGCTTTGGAATGGCGGCGCTGCTGACAAATGCTCTGGAGCGGCGCTCTCGTTGGAGCTGACAATCGATGACAGGTGCCGGCGACAACTCAGCAGTGTCTACAACAACCAAAAAGCAAAGTGTCTGATAGCCCTGAAGACTGCTACTCATGCCTCCGGGATATCCACTGAAAAAATGGACCATCTCTAAAAAAAACGCTTTTTGGGAGATGCTCGCTTAGCTTCCTCCCGGCTTGCAACGAAACGGATCCTAGGCTCCTAGGACCTTTGTTTGCCAACATGTTCAGGGGCCAACATGTATAATTTCGCCTGGTTCTCCATACGGAAACAAGTGGGAATGAACCTAAGGACCCCCTAGGAAACCAGCAGAGATGGTTCACAGGGGGCATTCGCCCATTCCCTGACCAGCAAGTTGGAAGCATTCAAACTGACATGGCTTCCCTTTCAGGCAGACCTCTAGCTTAGCTCGAGACTTTCTTCCAAGAGTTCGAAACACTGACGGCAAGGCGACAGAAGCCATGCGATCCTCACCATGCGACTGCGGCCTGTGGTGCACGCGCTGACGGCTCAGCTCACAATCAGCTACGCTTGTCCTTGGGCACTCAACATTTGCCAATCTTTTGGCTTCAAAAAATATCAAGCTATGCTTACCTCCAGCGTGATAGCCCGCTTCGGAAACAATGGCTTCGCTGCAAACCCACAAATACCAGGTAGGCGGGGTGGCCCCCTCGTTGATCACAATGCCGCCACTACGGGCCGGTGCGCCCTGCTGCGCTGCCTTCTCAGCTGAGAAGCGATGACAAGCGTGGGCGAGCACTCAGCAGTGTCTACAGCAACCACCCAACAAGGTAACACTGCTTTGAAGAGCCCGGGATTTCACCACCTGCGTGGCATTTTCTGAACATTGCATGGTGCACAAGCGCTCACAGCAAGCACACACGCATTTGTACATGTTTGTACTCTTGCGGGCCGCAGCTACCAATGATTGCGGCAGCATCTTCAGTCTCCGCGAGCGCAAACATCGTTGCACTTGCCGCGAGCGCTGTGCATCGTGCAATTCACAAAATCCACGCAGGCCACGCTGCCACTTGCCCCGCCCCACCCTCCAACCCTATTTAACCTCCTGCGCTCACACTCTTGCGAGAACTCCATGGCAGGCACACGGGCGCTGAGAAGCCGTGTCACCAAACAAAGTGTCTGATAGCCCTGAAGAGCTAGCAGCTAATTATGATTCTCCCTGATGGCCTGCTTTCAAAATGATGTCACGGCGTTCAACCTTCCCGGGCGCATCTTTCCAGATTTGTGGATGGAACCCTCTATCTGAGAAATCTGCCTGAGCTCAAGCGGAAGTGGCCGTCATGTCTTTGCGGATCCAGTAGAAGTAGCGCTTGGCAACTCATAAGTGGCGGTGGATCCAAGATCGTCCTTTCTCAACCAAAAACATATTGTGGCTTGAGTTGCATGCTTGGGGTGCGCTGCCATCTGAAGCAGCATGGTGCGCAATGCCCCGCGGCTTATCCGTCCCACTAGCACCAATGTCACTATCACCAAGATCACCAGCCTCGTCTGCCACATCACCTGACTCGCCAGCATCATCTGTAGCTTCCAGCGCTGAGTCCCCCTAGAAAGCTTGCGTTTAAGTCTGCTCGCTGAATCGTTGTCTGTCCTCCGACAAGCTTTGCCGCGGACCTGGATTTTTGGGCCTCTAGCTCAGGACCAATGCCCTGGCTAAAGGCCAATCTTCTACAGCATCTCAACCAAACGATCAAGCGCAAGCTGGGATAGAAGAGTGATGCGACAACAAACAAGTCATGTTTGTGGCCATGGAGGACAAATGCTGTTGAGCGCCTCGGGCCGCGTAGAAACCCCTTTCTCGGAAACTCTGACCACATGCTGCCAGCCGGGCGAAACTGTGAGGTGGGGGTAGCTGCCAAGCGGAAGCGTGCAACAGCGGGATGCGTGTGGATCCCAGGATTTCGTGCTTCGCGCGCCTCATGTGGAAGCAGCCTGGCATTCGCAGCGCAGTTCTGCCCACCGCACAGCGACGGCATCTCGATGGTGTTTTCCCGAGGGCCAATCGGAGGACACGACTCTGCTTGCACTTCCCGCACTGCCGTGGCTGAGTGAGTACTGTCGGGAAGTGCTGGGCAGCAGGCTAGGCGTGGTGTTTGCTTCTCGTGAAATCTCTGAGATAGCGGGGTCCGGCAGCAAACGAACCAAGATGTGCTACGGGCTCCTTGGCCGCAGGCTGACCAACACCCTGGCTGGTGCTCACATTCATGCAGCCAGCTCTGAGAGCTCAGCTGCCAATCCTGGCTGAGCAAGGCAGCAGTGTCCACGAGAAAATAATCCCAAGTCCTCAAACGACAGACTGCTTTGTGTCTGATAGCACTCTTGCGCAGCTTGGAAGAAAGCCAGAACCGACTGAAACGCTGGTCACTGGAGTTGCTGAAGTCCTGCTCCAAGAATAGTCCTGCAAAGTTTGCACACTTGGACAGTCAATCCTGTTCACGTAACCGGTGTAGCTGGAATACTGGGAGGCGCCCTCCCTTGCATGTGCTATCGTCAGTAATGCGGTATGTTTTTCAGATGCTCGTGCATGGGCTACATGTCGTGCTTTCTCACCAAGTCTACCAGAAGAAGCTTATTCAATGCTTGCAGCTAATCGTGCTTGGTCTCTGTTGTTGGGTGCAGCCTTCTCAACAAGTGATGGATTCATTTCTTCATGCTGTGCACTGTGTACCTCTTGCCTGCCACGAGCTTGATGGCTCGCTTCGTTGCTGGCAT
>CAUJNA010003239.1:1114595-1162095 GCA_963377175.1 Effrenium voratum
CTGCCTGCATCTCCGGTTCCCTCTCCTCCAATGGCTTCTCAGCCGGTGCCAAAGGCACCGGCGCAGGGGGCAGAGTGGGGTGAGGCGCCCGCAGCACCGGCGGCTGCAGCGCCAGCACCAGCGGCCGGAACTCCAACGAAGGCACCCGCTGCGTGCAGAGGCGCCGCAGGCCCGCGGACGCGGCGGTCCCGAGACGCCCAAAGAGCGGCATGGCAAGTCTTTGAGCCAAGACCTGAAGAACATTCGGCGAGAGCACGTTGTGAAGAATTCAGCACCATCTTGGGGAAAGCACTCAGAAAGAAAAACAAAGGGCAAAGATGGGCCGCTGCAGCCCCTCAGTGGCTTTCAAAGAGCCATCTCATGGGTCATGTGTCAGACATTGGGCCAGTGAGAATTCATCCAGGAAGCTTCGGACCAATCCGTCGGTGCACTGAACGTCACAGAAACATCTGTGGACTCAAAGCCTCCCGACAAGGGAAGCTCACAAAGGTTCCTGTGGAAGGACGCTGGCCTGAAACCCATTTCATTCACCGGAAGTCCGTTTTGCAAGCTTTGAGGGAGTTGCTCTTTGTCATGTCCATATGAGACCGGCTAACAGACATACGGAGGTATTCTGCCGGTGGTCCTGTTGCTCAATCTGCCTTGGACGAGGAGCATGGTAATTACTTGGAGGACCATGCTAGGTTCACCATTACAAGCAAATCTAGCAACCAATGATTCCACTCAGCCTAGTTTCATCAACCATCAGCCCCTTGTTGATTCATGGGATCTAGGAAACTGTCGACATCCTTATTGAGCTTTTGACAAACTTACCAGACGCTTGAAAGCTTGGACCAAGCATTTCTATCAGAGGTCATCATGTAACTTTTGGCCACTCCCCACTGGAACCCATGAAACGGGGTGCCTGGCTTGGAGCATTTACTCTGCTAATTCCATGGCGCCTGGCGAGCTTCTTGCAACACACCACGAAGTCCTGGGATGGCCGAGTCTCGTTGGGTGTCCCTTGGATTTCCGTTAAGACCATCCAAAAAGGAGTTCCTGAATTCCAGACACAAAGATTGTTTGGGTTGTTTTGAAGGGAAGTCGATGGGACAGCTTCTCGAAACAACCATCTCATCGAGAAGACAAATGGAGGAAATTGGAAAATTGATAACTCATTCGCCGGACTTGCGGTCCGCAGGGTCGGTTTGAAGATCAAGTCCCGAACTTGCAGTGGTCATGATCTCCTCCGAAAATAAACATGTCACCACTGGAGGTCGGGGAAGTAATGGAAACCAAACAAGACCTTGTGCGGCCGGACAAGCAGAGGTATTGCCCAGAGAGTAGCAGGTCCTTTGTGCTATGCCCAGCTCGCAACATCTTTGATGGGATGCCATGTCACGAATCCAAGAAGCCCACGAAAACGCAGAGACCAGCAACTGAGCTCGATCAGAATCTTCAAGTTGACGTGCAGTCCCCAAAGGCGCGCTGCAAACATACCCATCTTGGGAACCAGCAAAGGGCTATATATGATGGATTCTCCTCGGAAGAAAGCCTCGCTTTCTGCCTGCACATCAAAGCTTCCGCAGGAACCACAACGCTAGTGGTCGCCGAGCATTGGAGACCTTCATCGTTCCACTGCACTGGCTTCACGGGCCCCACAAATTTGCATTCTCAAACACAGTTCGCAAGTTGTCGGTTCGAGGAAAAGGCGACTTTGAACGAAAATAGAAAAACTCAAATCAACAAGCCCAAATCCATCGGCTGGCAGATGCTGCAATCGAAGACCCGAGCCCGCCACAAAATTGAGTTTTCGCCTTTTCCCAGTTCCGTAAGTGGTACTTTTCCCTATCTGGTTAGGTTCCTTTTACAACATACCAGGTGGTCTTTCCTCCAAAACAGCCTACCCTCAAGGAAAGACGTACCCAGTATCACCCATATTGGCACGTTTTTGCTCCGGGATCATGGGGTTAGGAACCCACCCGCCTCCCCCTCTCGCCTGGAGGCTCACCGTCTCCGCGAGGTGACCCATGACCTGGGTTCAAAACATGGGAGCTGCAAGACACCCCTACAACACACCAAACCTGTGGCATGCGGGCATGAATATGCAAAACAGAACGGTGAAAATGGAAACATCGCTTGCTTACCGCGAACAAAACTTATGGCAAGTGGCATGACTATGCAAAAAAATGAACGGTCAACATGGAAACACCACACTTGCTGAACCCAAAAAAAGACACCTACCCACTTTTGCATTGGACCCCCCGAATTCGAAGACCCGCTTGCACCAAGCTGGACGCACAAGGTGAACCTTTGGCGGCCAAAGTGGAAGCATGGAGAACCGAAGGCTGATTCGCTTTGTGCCGGTGAAGGACAAACTGAGCCAACGTGGGGGCGCTCGTGTTACCCAAATTCTGGCGTTCACCCCTTTCGATCAGTTCCTCTTTAAAGCCAACCAAGTCCAAGACGGTTAGCTTGACACCCCTCGAAAGCAGCCAAAATGGGTTACCAGTGTTTCGCTTTCAATCCAACCAGACATGGGTTACCTTTGTTGTCCTTGCAATCTAAGACTGTTGGGCTACCTTGGTTTATCTTTAAGGCCAACCGCATATGGGGACTTATCTTAATTGGAACCAGGCACATATGGCAGGGTCTCTTCAAAATCAACTTTTCCTTCAAGGCTCACCAAATAGGGGTTGACCCGATATGGTGCGGGAACCTTTCTTCTAGGCGCGACAGTGGGTCTCTCTAGCAGTCAACTATAATGATTGGGTAGTCTTTGCTTCCATTAACAGTAGCCGAATATCGGGTTGCGAAACGAGTCGTTACTCGGCTCTGGTTGAACAAGTGGATCAGCTTCCTCGGCCTTCGAGGTCAAACGGGGGGGGGGGGGCGTCACTTTCCACCAAAAGGCTTTGGTAAGGCCAACAAATTGCTTGCCCAGATTCACAAGCTTTCGGCTTTGGACTAACCCAAAAAAGCTGAAAAACAAATACCAGGGAATGACATTTTGCAGCAGGCAGTGAAACTGTGAGCTGCGGCTGCGGCCAGTCAACAGTCACCCATGTTGCGCCCGCCCAGTCACTGCTGGCTGAGGTGCTGCATGGAGCAGCACATCCCATTTCTCCTCACGAAGCAACGCCAAACAAAAGAACGCCAACCAACTGCATTCAGCTTCCCCCTACTTGGTGGTGACGTTTAGGGCCTTCCTTTGGCTTCAAAAGGCACTGGGGGTCAACTCCCAAACCAATCCAAACCACCCATTACAAACACGTGGCTTAAACGAACTGGGATGCACAAGTGACTGGCGGTCGCAACGGCTCCCTCTGATAAATCGAGGGACGTGTTCGCTTGCACCCATTAAGTGGTTGGGGGAACGATCATATGTGCCCTCAATACATCTCAAATGAACAACGCTGCAGTGACACAGAATGTGCCGCATTGAGGTAGACCGCAAACAGCTTGCCCAGGTCAATCTCAACTTAGCTTCCCCCCAAAGTTCCCAACACATGCTTCTGTAGGCAGCATCGGATCACAGGTAAAAGTCAAATATGTTTGACCTGTGACAACATATATACGCATCGATGTAAGAGCACCATCAGGTAGCATGCATTGCAGGTAAAGACAAGCTTGTTGCACTTCATTGCGCAAAGCCACGCATCGCCTCCTTTCTCTGGACGCTTGAGGCCCAAGCCTAGGGGGCAGCCCAGGTCTAATTGCCCTCTGCAAATGAACAGAGCACCCCGACATCCACCATCGTTAAAGGAATCTGTTTTTGGCCGACCCCGTTTTTGGGTTCCATGCCAATGAATTTGTAGGTTGGGAGCATCGCCCAGAAAATTCATGAGAGGAATCTACCCCTCCTTCATTCGATCAGAAGGGTCCTTATGGATCCTTCCAGGGCAGGAGAGCCAGAGGAATCACAGCCAAACAGCACTGACTGTGGAGGGTTTCTCAATAAGTTGCAAGCATTTCACCCTTCGTTTGGACTTGCTGTTCTGATGAGCTGCCACTTTCAAGGCGGACATCCCCTTGTCTTCCATCCCCCCGTGGCTTGACAGATGGGAGTGTCTCGGGGGGGGAACCTCGTTTTCGATGGTTTCAAAAAGGACACCAAAAGGAAACCAACCAGACCAACCCGGTGTTTTGCAGGTGTTCCCATCTCTGGAAACCCTCAAATAGGCATGTGGACAAAAAGGGAGCGGCCCCCAAAATGGTGGCTTTCTCGTTGGTCTCTCAGGAGGGCCCTCAAACACCACAAACCCAAACGGAGACGCATCCTCCATCCTCAAATCCCCTCATGGACTTAGCTAAGCCCGAGCCGTCCTTCTCGAAAGTGATGGTCACCTTACGAGAAAGGGCCAGTTCGGTCATGGAACCCGATAAAACCGTCAAGCCGCCTTTTTGCAGTTCCAATTTGCCGGGAAGCACAGTGCCTGCAGGTTTTCCGCGCAACGATTCCTTTTCGAAAAGTGGCATGCCTTCTACAATCCAAAAACTTCGGGGAGATCAGACATTAGTCCAAAAAGGAACAACCCGGCACTTTTCCCAGGGTGCCCTTTCCCGGCACGTTTTGCTTTTCATGTTGGCTTCCTGCTGAAACCATCCCCAGAGGAACCAGCGTTTGTGTGTGTGTGTGTGTGTGTGTGTGTGTGTGTGTGTGTGTGTGTGTGTGTGTGTGTGTGTGTGTGTGTGTGTGTGTGTGTGTGTGTGTGTGTGTGTGTGTGTGTGTGTGTGTGTGTGTGTGTGTGTGTGTGTGTGTGTGTGTGTGTGTGTGTGTGTGTGTGTGTGTGTGTGTGTGTGTGTGTGTGTGTGTGTGTGTGTGTGTGTGTGTGTGTGTGTGTGTGTGTGTGTGTGTGTGTGTGTGTGTGTGTGTGTGTGTGTGTGTGTGTGTGTGTGTGTGTGTGTGTGTGTGTGTGTGTGTGTGTGTGTGTGTGTGTGTGTGTGTGTGTGTGTGTGTGTGTGTGTGTGTGTGTGTGTGTGTGTGTGTGTGTGTGTGTGTGTGTGTGTGTGTGTGTGTGTGTGCGTGTCTTTTGTAATAATTTGAGGCTTGTGAGGTACATCAACATGAGCTGGACCAAGCGTGGCACGAAACGTGTTTGAACCTACGCAACGCGGGCTTCTCAAACGGTAACCAGGAGAGTCAACATAAACATCTAGCTGCACTTCTACCACTATTTCCAGGGATGAGTATTCATCAACTCAACCGGGTGGCGGGGCACGGCAGATTCCCAGGTGTGTATCAGTAGGGCATCAGCAAAAAGATCAGGGAAGCCGCCCATGGGGGCAAACAATTGAATCCAAGCATTGAATCCAAGCAAAGCTAGGGGCATGCTCAGGGAAGTGTGCATCGAACAGTGCGAGAGATATCTTTTGCAAGGCATGCCGTTATTTCATCAAGCAATGGAGACACTCACGTATCAGGGCCACTTCCTACAATCCACCATCTGGAAATAGAGGATTCCTAATTGCAGAAGGCCTTGAAATAAGCTCGAAGGAGGTACGAACAATGCGTGTGTTGGACAACTGGAGGAAAAGAGGGGTCTGTGACCCCAAATTTGTCCTCCACCCAAAGTATCGAATATCAGTGCTCACTTCGCTTGGGATCAGTACGGTGGGAATTACCTTTCCACTTTTAGCGATGGGAAAAACGGCTTTCCTGATGTCTAACCCTTCACTTAAAGGTGGTAACGGTTCCTAAATGAGCCATGTCCCAAACGTGTCATGTTTTGCTATGTCGCATCATTTTGCTTACGCCACCAGCATTACGCCACCTTACGCGCTTGGAGTTGTGCTTACGCGACACATGTGGAGGCTTTGCTTACGCCATCAGCTTACGCCACCTTACGCGGGTGGAGTTTTTGCCTACGCCGCGAAGGTCGATCTGACGCGACTCTGACTAAACGTGTACACAAAGGCTACTCAATGGCATCACCAAGAGCTTGAACAATCCTCTTCCTGTTTCAGGTTCGCCCCAGTTACTGCCAGTGGCTTCCAATGTACCCTCCCGTCTACTAGCATAGCATCTCACAGCAAATTTCTTTAAGAGGAAACTGATCTTCCAGGTACCCTCCTGCAGATGCCATGCTTGTGGGAGGAAGGGTGCCAGAAACAAAGCAACAATCAAACAAACGCAGTCGAGCACTCAACCCACGACTCCCAGAGGACATCCACAAGATGGTGGGGGCTGCTTGGCTAAAAAACAAAAAAAGAAAGCCGTTGAATTTGAAGGGACACCCCCCCCTTAGTGCTCGCACAGCCTATCTGGGCTGAGACCCCAAAGCTTTCAGCTGTTGGGGAATAAATAACACAAATCATATTATTGCTAGTAGGGAATGACCGTTCCCGGTATTGAATGAACCGGCAGGGGATTCCCTTGAAGGAAGCCATCTTGGGAATGGCTTATAATTTGGGGTCATTCCATTTCTCAGCTCCTCCCTATGGAACCAGCAAGTCTTCAAGGGGCCCCGAATAGGTCGCCCAATACTCGGGTCACCTCACTTCCTGAGCTGATTCGCCAAAGTTCATGCTTTTTGCTTACCGCTAAAATGCTCCAACCCCCCAAGGTGACGAAAGTCCATAAGCTCATGACTTACGGTGGGCGGTAGGAAACCATATGTGTTTTGTCGAGTGTGTGAAAAAATAAGGAAGGAGCAGAAGTCTATCCCTAAGGGTCCCGACTGTTTTTGGGCCCTCCAAATGGGTTGCTGTTTTTGGGCCCTTGAGGAACTGGTCGGGGTTCTCCACTGGAGGGTCCGGGGGTCTGCATAGGGGTCATGACCCTTAGGGATGAACTCATGAAGTGAGTCAAACCCCCATTCCTGGGGCCAGCGCCATCCTCTGCGCCACGTGCAACGCCACGGCCGTGGCTTCGGTCTTGGGCAAGGTGTCCCCATGGCAGGTCTGGATGCCACGGCATGGGAATCGAAGCCCAAGAGAATATAGGGGCCATGAATGATGAATGGGCTGCTTTTTTAAAGGTTGCACCCCCCCCAACAACATGGTGCTTTTCCTGGTGGTTCTCCTTAAAACCAGCAGACACAGGGGTACCAACTCAAAAGACCCAAGGAGATTACCCACAAGAAGTATCAAGAGACGAGGGTGGCGGAATATCCTCAACTGCCCTCCACACTACCCAGGTTTCGGGTTTGGCAAGCTTGGTTTTAGTGCGAGCATGCAAGCTGAGTGCTGAAATCAGTGATCTTGCCGGAAACAAAGCTTAACAAGATCTCCCTTGCATGGATCCGGCCAACCAAACAGTCTCAGCTTATCCTTCTCCACTCAAACCCTCCCCAAAGAATATTTTGAGCCCGGGGACTTGTAAGAAGTGAGGAGGAGCTTGGGAGCTGATTCCCCCCACCGCAGCCCCACAAGCACAGGAAGTGTCCGCCTCCAAGAACTTGGACACGGCCTTGGGACCGTCCAACTCACAAGGGACCAAACAGGCGGGCCCACACAAAAGGCGGTCCAAATTGCCCTGTCTATATATATATATACATATACATATAATATTCTCTTTGGGGAAAAAGCGGTGGTTTAAATTGGGCTATCCTTTTGGGAGGCAGATTGGATACCATCAACAATCCATGCCCACTTTCGGCAAGAGATGGTACGAGACAAGATCCCGAGTCGCTCCTCCGGTATCCCTGCGAGAGGTTAAAGCTCTCGGACACAGCCCTTGGTGCAAATCCCGAGGCCATCCTGTGGATAGACAAAATCCATTTCGCACCACGAACTGAAACCTTGGTTGAAATCATCACATTTATTGGTAGGGGAAATCGAATCATGCCGCTGGGTTCGCAACCTTAGCCTCAGGTCCGGGAAGCCCATGGCCTACTCCATAAGGCACGCATTTCTCAGGCTGACGCCGTGCTGTCGTAGACCGCGTTCTCCCGCAGAAAGTCGAGGAACTGGGGCAACGGCAGCTCCTCCTGGCCCATGTTTTTTTTTCTCGCTTTCGCGCCGGGGACGCCAAAAAACGGCGTAAAATCTATGGACAGGGCTTCGCCAGAGTTAGAGAGCCCTCTGGTTGCAGGAAAGCCTTCCGCAACAAAGAGAGACTTCCAGCTAAAAACTCCCTGTGAACTTTCAAGCAGGATTTCCCGGTTGTCAAACAGCGTGGAAACCCTCAAAGGAGGGGCTGGCAATTGGGTCAAAATCCAGTGGCCTGCACGAGGGTAGGATCAGTGTTACGCAATTGGGTCCATTACGGTGACATTCTCAAATTACCCTTGATATTGTTGTTTCATCAGCAGGGAATGAGGGAATCACCCTTGTAAACCATCCCCTTGGTTTCTTGTAAGGGAATCCCCAGGTTCATTCCAAACTGCAGAATTAGGGACTTACTGCGGCGATGGGCTTGAGCTTGCCCACAAGATGGGCTCGAGGCCGGAGGAAACCTGGCCTCTTTTGGGAAAACCGTGTCCCCATAGTGAAGCACCATGAGGCCTTTTGACAAGGCAGCTACTGCATGGTTTCCCTTCGTGAGAAAGCCATGGCCCAGTACAGAAAGACCGAAGCGAGCCAAAGGTGTCCCTATTCACTGCAAGCGATGTTGCTCGGACCCGAAAAGGCGTATCCACCTGGCTGATTTCTTTCTGTTTCGAGAGGAACAACACATGTTTTGTTGGTTCTTCATGGGGATCCGTTTGGCATTGTCCAGCCCTCACATGAGTCCTGGTCCTTGAGAAGCCTAATGGGGCGGGGTCGTTCTCCATTCCCTTCAGGGCAGCCCAAACAAGCGAAAGATCCATACATACCTCTGGAGGCGCCCAAAGAACTCTCAGTGCCAGGCACCATCCCTAGTGGTCTGACCACGCCAGGTATTGAGACACCAGGCTTCATCCAAAGCTCCTGACCCGGGGCCAGCACTTGCCGCAGCGCATCCGTCAGCCTCCAAAACTCTGTGAATTGATTCCTCCAAAATCCGAAAGAGTTTGCCCGGTTTGGGGAAGGGTCATTCAACATGCTTGGAACAAAACAAGACAATTGTGCGATTTCCCGGCAAATGGCTATAAAACAAGAACCGCTACTTCCTTTCACTGCAATTGTATGTGTGTGTGTGGCCGTTTGACGGGTTTCTCAATGACGCGAACTGACTTCTGGTGGGTGCTTCCAAGGAAAATCAGATAGACATCAACCGTTTCTGGACGCTACCTAGTGGGCCACTCTCCCTGATACACGCAAATCATGTCGGGGAGCGATTAATCAATCCGTAGGCTATGCAAATCAGTTTTCTGAAAACAAGAAAGGACAGGCAATACAACAAGTATTGTGTTGCTCCCAACAAAAAACGGACTTTGTTTGGGAAAGAGTCCAGATCTGTTTGTTGGTGGGAACTTCTCTCTTGTGACACTGTCAAAAGGAAACAACACTGTGTTCAGTTGGCCTTGTCAATGTTCTTATATTCCCTGTCAATGTCTGAATTCAACGCGAGGCCTGGCTGAACAGCATGAAGTGGATTGGGGAGGGGGGGTGTCAACTCCAAAGATCCCAACTGAGTCTGGCTTTCGTGCCGGAGAAATATGACATGGGAGAGATGCTGACAGCCAATCCAACCCGGGGCTCGGCGCTTTCGCCTTTCGGCGCCCTTCTGCACGTCGATGTCCTGTGCCACGTGTAAGCCGAGCGGGTCTAGCCAAGACCCAATAGGCCCGGATCCCTGCAAATCGACCTCGGTTTGGCTCAACATCGAAAACAAAAAACAAACAACCTCTTGTCATACCTCCCTTTACTTAATAGGATATAGGGCGATCGATTCTTGTGTTTGAGTTCCACCGCCAACTGCCAGAAGCTGCATCGCCAAAAACCTATGGCATGGCTTGAACGCTGCCACCCACCGCAACTCATCGCACGTGGCAGACATGCCATGCTTTCCCTTGAGGGGTCGCACAAACATGAAGTGACTTTGCTCGACCTCGTGGGATGCTACTCAATGCGGCAACAGTTGTAATTGGGATGTTATCTCCCTTTAAACCAACCTCAGAAACGGGCAACTCCAAACTCCAGGAACTGCAGTACCACGCTGACCCCGGGATTCATCAACCCCAGTTTATCAGATTAGGGGGGTGCTCCCTCCAAAAGTGGTCTGAATCCCCAGTTTTCAACCAGAATCAGACAATAATAATAAAAAGCAGGGGATCATTCATCCGGGGTCAACCAATTTCCAGATCCACCCAACGGATTCCGATCGCCAGCCCCCCCCCCCCCAAACCCGGAGAACCGAATGCGCGCGCCGTGTGGTCGGCCAAGAACTGCAGCACCTCGCGGCTGAAGGGTCCCTCTTAAGGGCACGAGGGTTTAAAGGAAAACCAAGAGGTTTACAGGGAAATCAGCGTATTTTACACGACCAAACTGGAGTTTTACAGGTTTAAAGAAACGCTACAAGGGAAATCAACAGTTTTGGGGTCCCCCCATTTTGACACGTACGTGTTTGAAGACTGAACCTGGTTTGCGCATGGTTCTGGTAAATAAGCCTCGCCTGTGATACCAAAGTGGACAACTTGGTTACTTCTAAGGAATAGTCAATGAGAAAGATAAATTGGAAACGGGGTCATGACAAAACGGAATCCATTTTCTGGATGCGACGGGAAAACGGCCGTGCCCGTGGCACCAATATTCGAAGTCAAGGGAGCTGTTCCCAAGTATCGCAGAAGTGGGAACCCACCACTAGTTCCCACTGCCACTGGAGGACCTGTGTGCAAACCCTCAGGAATTACTTCAAAACCAAAGCCCTGCTTCCAACACGTGCGTTTCCGCGTACTGCTTGTCAGAAATGTATTGGTGCCTAAAACAAGTCTCTGGATTTGTCAATATGGCAATATGAATAGGCCATCGGCCGGAAGACATTCCTCTGCCAGGGTGTCCAAACGCCACATGATCGCGATTATACTTTGGCTAAATCCACCCACGACAACAAGTGGAAAACATGAGGCCTACCCGCTCCATACCAGATTTCCGCTGTAAGGGAACATTTGTGGGTCCCGGGTCCCTTTCTTGGGGGTACGCGGCCCATACATCACTTAGGGCGTGGGGTTTCATGCAAGTTGCCCGAAGGGAAGAGCGGTGCATATTTGCGGCACTCATCACATCATATGTATCTCGCAGCTAGTATGCATCTGCTACAGGGTCAATATCCACCCAATCTTGACCAGAGACCGCAGAAGCGGCACCAGGTGTTCACTAAGCCAGCAGAGTGGACACATCCGTTTGGATGTTGCCTAGGCCAACCAACAAAATCATTCATCATGTGTTGGGTGCGGTATTGGGTCTATTATTTGTTTGATTGGCCGCCCCTCGGACATGCAAAAGGAGTGGTTTCCACTGGCAAACTTTCATTTTGACCCCCCCCGGCTCGACTCTCCCGCTCGACTCCCGATTCTGCCTGTGGATCGGTCACCGATGGGGCACCATCCTGAAGGCGAGAGTGCGGCTAGGACTGGCCAGCTATGGGAAGTAGGGCATAATTTTATGTTGCGAAACCACGTAAGAATCTTGCAGGCAAAGGACCTGGAATTCCAAGGGTTGACCTTTTGAGATGTTGACAAAACAAGAAAGCCAACAAATGGTTCATAGGTGTTGATTCGCTTTGGTCAAGAGCGCGAAGGCGGTGGCCAAGCAGTGGTGGTAGCTGCGGGTGCTTTTGCTGGTACTTTGGGTGCAGGTAGAGATGGTGGAAGTGAAGATCCAAAGGGCAAATCCAAAACAAACAACTCCAAGTGGGGCAGCCCCAACATGCCGAGTTAACGAGCACTTGAGCCTATCACGGTCGACCCAAGTCCCACGGGTAAGAATTCGGTTTGATTTCTCTTTGCTACTCTTTGCATGATTGATCGTGGTTTAATTTGGGCATCCCTTGTTTGTGAGCTGCTTTGAAGGGAAGCCAAAGTGAACACGGCAGAGTGACTCTTCTAAGCCGCATGGGATCTTGCCGAATACTCGATCCAGCCATGGCTCTATGTCATTGGTTTAAAACCCGAGCTGAATGTTCAAAACCAATTTGGAAGGAAAGTTTCATCAAACGATGCGTTGAAGGGAAGCCGAACAAGCAAGGCAGTGAAAGGACAAAGGCCGCGCGTTCCAGTTAGGTTCGGCTGTGCAAAGAATTACTGGGTTGAAAGTAGAACAGCTTCTCCAGGGAAGTCAAAAGCGGGGACATTGATTCAGCAGCTCGCCAAGGAGCGATGAGTTGAAGTGGGCAACATCTCCACACACACAGCCCCCCATTGGATACACATGTAGCCACCTGTTCACCAAATAGATATGCTTCAAATTAGGGCTTCCAACTCAATAAACTTCGGGTGCCAACTCTGTTGATACAAATAAGTAACCAAATGTTTGGTGTTTGTTTCGTGTTCTTTGGGGATTCTTTTCAAAAAGTCATAGAAGGAATCTCCACGCTATTGAGCACTCGTTGAGTCAAGCCGGGCACCCAGAAGCTTTGGCACAAAGACCCTTGAGTGGTACATGTAGCACCACACACACCCCTTCCTTCCCCCCACCCCCCTCCCCCCAACCCGCTCGGACACAAGATGCCGTGTGTCTTCCTTCACATCTATATAACTTTCAGAGGTTCAATGGAAACCCCAAATAGGTCAGACAGATCTAAGGTGCGCTTCAGCTCCACGAAAGTCCAGGCAAACACACTATCTGCAAAGGGGTGCCTCCCCCGTCTGTTTTGCCCCGTCTCCATGCCAATGTTGTATATGGGTCTGTGTCAAAATCCGGAACCCTTCTAGGTTGGTTTCCTTTTGCTTCCCCTTGACCATCCATGCTGCCCGTGTTGAAACGTGCCCACTTTATATGTCGGATGTGGACACCCTTTTTTGGGGTCGCTGCTTTCTTGTGGTTGCAACGGACACACCAAACAAGATCCGGGCAAAACAATCTACTGCATACACAGGACATGTAGTATGCTCTACCTCCATTTGCTTAAGTCATGCTTCCCGTAGTGATAGATTCCCTTTAAAACCGACAGGGGAAATTAAGCAATGAAAGTCTAGCGAAGGGGGCCCGGAGCGAGCTCGTTTTACCCGTGAATCGGTGAGCTCCCGGTGCCTCACAGAGCTGGTCATAGACATCCCCATAGGCGTGCTCCTCTGACCTTCAGCTCCGCACCACCGGACCGCCGGGGAGGGCGGGGGGGATTTTTCTTTTCTGGCCGAAGTGGCTGTTGGTTTCGCATGTTGAGATGTTGGTTCCCCAGAAGGGGGGCAGTCTTTTTTGGAGTTGGTACCCCATGCCTGGCAGATTCTAAAGGGATACCAAAAACACAACCACCACTTGCGTGGGCCCCTAAATAAGACACACCCAAAACAGAACCACACCCATTGGGACTTACGTGGCGGATTGTTTGGCATGCCTTGAAAAAAAAATAGACTCATTTTTTTTGGGGGGGGGTACCCATACTCTGGTCCAATGTCTAACGAAGACCACCCTGGACCCAAATCATGGAGACCCGCACATACATGGGTATGCGTTTCAAAGGGAAACCAAAGGGAGCATCTCAATTCTGCACTTTCCCACGAGCCAAGCAAAAGAGATTACACCCTCCTAAAAACTGACCTCGCAGCACAAGATCAAGTCTGGCGTGGCTGATTCTGATGCTCACCCCGGATTCATACACCTGGCCGATTTACAACAGTGCGCAAGGAAAGGTTGCTCTCCATCAAGAAAGCCCCCTCCTGGGTTCCCATTAAAGCTTTGTGGACCAATGCCATATCTCAGCCCGCTCCCTTTTTGGCATAGTGAGACCTGGCAAACATCCAATGTGGGCAACCGACCTTGTCAATTAGAACTTCTCTTGAGAACTAAGAACGGGTATTGCTTTGACGCCAACCTTGGGTGCACCAAAAACCATTCTGACAGCATCGTTCTCCGGCACACAAAATCGGCACCTTCTGACTCACGGGCCATTCAAGATTCACAAGCGAGTGAGCTCGGTCCTGTCAAGGTGATCATAATGAGTGCGGCAAGATCCTCCTTTGCCGATTGGTCCCCGCGCGAGTGGATTTTCGGTTGCATTTTGCTATCCATCTTTCCTGTTCGGGTAATTGCTTGCTTACCAATAGGGCGGTTAAAGAAACACTCCTCATCAACCGCCATCTTGCCGTTTTCTTGTTCGGGTAATTGCTTGCTTACCAAATATGGCGGTTAAAGAAACACTCCCCATCAACCGCCATCTTGCCGTTCGCTTGTTCGGGTCTTCCGCTTCTTCGACATACCTTCGTCCCAACCAGGGCCTAGGACGTATCGATCTGCTCGGCGATGGATTCCAGGAGTTCCCTGGCGATGGGCCGATGCATCACCATTCACCAGGTCAGACAAGTCATCGCTGGTCCTCACCCAAAAAAGTAATGACACATGGGTATGGGTCAAAATTAAACGACCACGGGACCGCAGGTTTATAGTCCTTGAGTCTATTTACCAGGGTGCCATGTTGATGTTGGGTACCATTTTACCCACAGCCACAACCACGATACCAACAATGGCGGCATCCAAATGTCCCACTTGCTTCACGAGTCGAAATCCCACTGGTGTGTTTCGGCCCGATTGAGGGCAAAGCTTGAGAGAATGAATTGGGGGCCCCAGGTCCGCAGCCAAGGACCTGACATTGGGCATGGGTATGAAATTCAATTGGAAATGGATTAGTTGATGGAAATCATGTACATGGGGATCTTGGTCCAACCATTTTGGAGATTCGATGTCAAGAAAAATGCAGCATCCATTTGGCTTCCTTTCGGGAAGAACAATTGGGGGCTATTGGCACCCAAATAGAAAGAGAATGCACATAACGCCAAGCCGGGAAAACTAGAAGGGCGATGGCTTCTATGTGTAGGTCAGGCGTTCCTTCCAAACATAGGTTTGTAACCCAACACATCAAAGGGCACTTTCCTTGTCAGGCGCCCTTTGAAGTGCTCTTTGATTCTGGATGGGCCACACAAAGTCCTAACCCTGTAAAGGGCAGACCCCAGACTTGCAGCGCGGATGGTCGACGCCCCACGCAGAGGAGCTATCAGCGCTGAGCCAGCGCGACAGCACGATGTCGGCCGCGGCCGGTCGGAGGCCGCGGCAACTAGCGCTAGCTGGCGGAAGGCTATGTCGCTAGCTAAAAAGCATGGAATGCCAGGTGTCCTTTTCCAGATAAAAGCAAGGCCCAACGCTAATTGGAATGTTCCTTGACAACATCCTGCACCATCACATCATCTTGGCCTCGCGAACGCGGCCTTGCTCTCCCTGTTCATTCTGGATATAAAAATATATAAAACATGCTCAAGGGAAAGAAGCGTGGCCGATGTGTCCGCTACTCAAACATACGGGAGGTGCTCCTACTATCTTCCTGTTGCTGGGTGGCGTAAGCCGTTCAGGATATGGTGCATCCGCCCTACGTAGCTACCAACCTTCAACTATCCAGTTGGTTTTGCTTTGGCTCCCGGCTAGGGCCAGTCAAACCAAGGCACTCTGGTGCAGCGGAACACCCGCCAGGCACTCACCTGGAAACCAACATATGATGAGCAGGGGTTGCAATTCAGAAGCATTCATCATATCTATTGGATATGGAAATCACCGCATACACATGCAACTACTGGCAAGTTAGAGTGCCTCAACCCGGATCTGACCCGGCCACGCCTGTTCTTCTCCTGAGCACTGCGACAATCGCTACAAGGTAGGTGGGGCTGAGATTGCTCATTTGTCAAACTTCCAGCATTTCTTTGCCAGCAAAATCGGAACATGAATGGTTGGAGTCCTTGCGCAGGCCAGAGTCCCTCTATAGGTCCACTTTCCCTCCCGAGTTGCTCCCAAAATGCTGGAAACCAAACAAAACCAATGTCAAGCCAGATCATAACAGAAGCCAAACATGTTCTGCCCTTCGGGTTTCTTTGAGGTTCAGAGGTTCGTCTGCTGAATCAATCCAGCGCGACGACTGAGCTCTTGGCCTCCCTCTTTGCTTTGGCGGCCGCTCTTCTCGCATCCTCCTTATCCTCGCAGTATGCCCAGCTACTCAAGAGTTCCCTCTTGCCTTACCAAGAATCCATGGGTGAAGACAACCATATTACCCGAACTGCCTTTTGGTGTGCAATTGTTTTCTTTACCACAATCGCAAAGGTTGAATTCAAGAGGATGGTATTTGTCCAAAACAAAACACGTGAGGATGTCTATGAATCAAAAGCCTGAAAGGACCAGCCCCAAATCAGGACTATGATATCACGCATGATTCAAGGCTTATGTCCCCCTGTACCCCTTGGTGCCTGCGTGTTTGGGTTTTCTCTGAAGGTGTATGGTCCCGGCCCAAAAGGGAAAAAACAACATTTCCGCCCATTTCGGCTCAGATCCGCGTGGCCTGCCTGCTTCGCTTTGAGCTTTGCCTGACAAATGTCGGAAAAAGCGGCCTGCTAACCGCCAGCCGGTTGCCTCCAGTGGCCAAGTGGTCATGGGAAGAAATGGCGTAGACTTTGAGGGCAATCTTTTGAAAAGGGGC
The DNA here is from genome assembly GCA_963377175.1 of Effrenium voratum. Lineage (NCBI taxonomy): Eukaryota > Dinophyceae > Suessiales > Symbiodiniaceae > Effrenium > Effrenium voratum. Next base: position 1,131,052 of record CAUJNA010003239.1, read on the forward strand.
GCCAAACAAAAATAACTAGGCCGTTTCTCCTCTAAAGAGGCTCTTCGGACAGCTTACAGAAGGCAACCCAACATGAGTTGTCGTCTTTGAAAGGGTTCCGTCAGCCAGCTACACACATACACAAACACACGCACGCACCCCCCCCCCTCGCACAAAGTCCACCCAAACACACATCCACCTCAGCATCACGCCCCAAAGTCTCTCTGTTTCCTGTTGGTCTGGTGGGACAAAGCACCTGCCTTCCGTTCGCGCTTTAGCGAAAACACCCGCCTCATGCGCCTGCCGGGCTGCGTCGCGCTTGGCGCCTGGGTGTGCTCACTTGCAACCAGGCCTGGAGAAAAAAAAGGTTGCACTTTGGGAACCATGACGCCAAGAACTTTTGATATTCCTTTCAAGCACGCCCCAACCCTATGAGGATTCCTTTCATCGAAAGTGCGGGGTATGCTCCAAAGGTATGCTCAAAATCTCTTGGATTGGCTCGACCAGGTTTAAGTATGTCTTAGAAATAAAGCTCTTTGGGATACTTGGGAAAGGGAAACCAAGAGAAAAGCAACCACAAGTTTTGACATACCGAGAAGGCCGGAAGGTCTGTGTGGGAATACATCCTGCAAGTCTTGTAGGGAAGTGCTCAGGAGTATGTTCAATAATATTCCCTACCCAAGGTTCCAATGATTTGCTTATTGTTAAAAGGATCAAACAGTGCAGTTTCATTTGCCAGTTAAATGAGGGAAGCCCTAAAACAGATGGTTTTCCTCTGAAGCAGACACACCGGGAGCCCATTAATGCCAGCAATTGGGCGAACCCTCAAAGTCAAGAGTTCCCAAAAACTCAATAAATACCGGAAGGATTCCGATGAACGGAGGCATTCCTAGAATTGTTGCATTCTATGTGAAAGCGGCCGTTGCTGAAAAAGAAACAAACATAGGAATGTCTGGTATGTGCATTTCTTTTGAAGGGTGCCCTTTGGGGTGTTTCCTTAAGAGCTGGACACTGCTGCCATTGTGTTTGTTTTTTTTCAAGTGAGGGGTAACAGGCACACACCCACACACACACACACACTGTGTGCTGGTTGTCGAGTTAGAGAAAACACCTAAGAAAATGAGAAAGGTGCCACCGGCATGTGGAATCCTCAATGAAATGCGTGCATCCCGTTGTTGCCGAGCTATGGTTGCAAAGTGTTCAAGGGAATCCAAGTTAGAAGCGCTGCTTCGATTCCTGTGGCGGAATTCAATGCCTTCAAACAACACCTGAAATATTGTTACATTCAACGGATGAGTCGACCCCCAAGCAACCAATAGATTTGACCAACGGCTCGAACTTAGCTTGGCAAAAGCAACTTTGAAGCTCTCCTTTTTCCATCAAGGTAAGAGCATGCCTAGCAGAAAACAAGCACACACAAACACACAGCACCGCACACCCCACTACAGCACATAAGCTCCAAGCATCTGTCATCCTCCGCCCTTTTAGGACCAGTTGGGGCTCTGGCCCTGAATGTTCTTGTCGTAATTCACCATGGCGGACAACCAAACGAAGTCGGGCGAACTGAGCGGGATAGCCCTCCACGTGCCACGGTCGAATCTGTGGCAAATAGTGATAGTATATATGTATGTTGACATATTATATATATATTATGTACATAATAATAATATATATATATATATATACATACACACATGATAGTTGCTCTTTCGGGACCCCGCGCAGGGGCTGACTATCCGTCCCACTGTGTTGCTTAAATGTCATACTTATCCGAGTGATTGCATGACTCTGAGGGGCCTGTTGGAGGAAAGAGCTGCTGCCTCCATCACAAAGGCTTGAAACAAAAGGCTCGAATACACCGTGAGTGCAGATTTGGCACCATTGCAATTTGCGGCCATTGGAATTTCAACAACATGGCAAACACCACCATGAGTAAGATGCATGTGTTGATATGGCTTGCATGCTGCCCGCACCATTGCCGACGCAAATAATCCAAATGCTGCAACGGCACGGTTCGGTTTCCACTGCACGCTGGTGCAAGAATCAATGTTATCTGTGTGTGTGTCATGTTCAGGCCAGGCAAGGGCCATGGTCGCTTGAAAAGAACCGGCAAACCGGTAAGCACTTGCTGACTTGGGTGTGTCTGTTGTGTGTGGTGTTTAAACGACACCACCAGGAAAACCGCAGCCATGTTTGGGGATACCTAGCCACTTGGCCCAACATTCAGGTATCGAATTAGCCACCACTGGACTCTCCCTTTTGGACTTTTCCCGAAAAGCCGAACATTCAGCACATGGTGTTGACCGATGCACATCCAGTCCAAGAAGCCAACATGCCGCGTGCTTAAAGCAACTGTTCATCCCTCTTCACCTGCAATCAAACAAAACCGGGCTTGTGCTTGGCATACATAGCCTGCGACAAATTGAAGTGACGCTGTCAAACAAATCCGCCACCCAAGGCCAAACTTGGACAATTCGCCTCAAATGACCAAACATAAATTCACACTTGATTGATTCAAGTAACACATAGGCCGTCAAACAGCCGCAATTCCACTGCCCGTTCCCCGCCCCACCGCCAGGCTTGGAGGAGAAATTGGGATGGGAGGCACCCACTGCTTCTCCGTGATGGTAGATGCTAGCTCCACCTGCGGGCCCCGATATTGCGACCACCTGGAGTGAAGCCGTTCAGTAATGAACCCATACATCTTTGGGTGCCCCTTTTGAGCTGCACAGTGTTGTGCCAAGATTTCTCACCCGAACACATCAGCCCATTTTGAGTTGGCAACCGAGTGCTGTTCAACATCACCACGGACAAAGCGGCAACCTCCACAAATCCCACGGATCCCAACGATTGGCCCAAAAGTGCCCAAAGGAGTGTGGCCTCTGCCAAATGGTTTCTTCGCGAGCCCAAAAGGTTGCCGGATTCCGTCTAGAGTCCCTCAGGGGGCGAAAAGCAAGATCAATGCAAGGACCCCCACAAGTGAATGCTGAAGAATGGTGACTCAAAATCTAAACGGCGCAAGTGAACTTGTTGAGCATTAGACTTGCAAGGACACGCCTTCTTCGAAGTGAGAGACCTTGGCATGGAACACGCCTTCTGCGTTGCAGCCCTGAGGGAAGTGAACACATGGCTTTGCCTTTGTAAGGAAACCCCCCCAAATGGGTGGATTCTTTCACGATTCCCTTTAACCCAACCCCGCCAAGGGGGTGCCGCAAAAAAAGTCGGTGGCGTAGGCTCGCCGGTCGGCTGTTTTGGGTGCCAGCAAGGACAGCATTTTGGTCCCATGTTTGGTGCTACCATTTTGTCTATTTCAGGACACCCATCGTTCGCATATGCTGTTTGGTTTAGGCCGTGTGGTGTGGCCATGTTCCCTGAATGCTCCAAACCAGCAAAACCTTTTAGGTAAGTATCTGGCGATGGTAGAAATTGTGGACACGAATCGCATGGCCCCCCGTGTCCCCAACTATAAGCTGCCAGGAACCGAGTCTGTGCACGTGTGCGCCAATAAGTCGCACTGCGCCAATAAGTCTCACCGCATGTGGTCAAAGGGCCAAAGTGGGCCAAGTGGCCCAAGCAACACCTGCTGAGAGGTACGTCCTGTGCCAAAAGGCCACAGTGCTGCTGCACTGAACCTGCCTTGCGGATTCCCTCCCTCTCATCTAATCAGAACATCAACATGCAACGAATACACCCCTGAAAATAGTCATATACGGTTGTTCCTGAAAACCCCAGTTTCATGTTGGCCCGCCTTTTAAAGGATGGCCATGCTATTTTGACCGCCGCCCCGCATCGAAACGAATCGGTCACCAGAAGCGGCTTCTCATCGGCGCCGTGGGAAGAAGCCAACGGCGCCTTCAAGCAACCGATGTGTTTCCACAAATGCGGGACCCCTTTCAGGCGTTCACAGGGCGGCTGCAGATTCCCCATAAGCAGTTGCCACACCTCCCCGTCCGGACACCGAAAAAGGCGGCCTCGGCCAGGAGGTTGTACTCATGGCGCCCGGGGAAGCGGCGAATACGCCACACCACAGCGCCCTGCGGCCACTTCGGATCGCAGTTCGGAGCACCCAAAAAAACCTTTCAGCCCGGTGAGTGCTAAGTGTCATCAGGGTACATGGCCCAAGGTTCTATCGTGCGAAGGGGTTAACTTGAGCAAATGTATTAACTGGGTATGCCCTAGTTGCGAGCTGTTCTTGAGCAAAAAAACATTAAAACTTGGTAGAGGGGCGGTTCATCCAAGCCGTTGCTATACCTACGGCTGGGCCCCTTGGGTTGCCGGCCCCGAACCAATGCCCAGTGCAGGCAACGCCCCCAACTGTTTCCCCGAACCCTAAACCTGGACCCGTAAATGCGCTGCATCAATACTCCGCACAAAGCCAAATACCAAATCGTCTCGATCAAATATATGCGTCTCAAAGTCCGCATCAATATCTGTACATATCGGAATTGAAAGTCACAAGAATTCCGCAACAATGACTTCCGCAATATGATCCAGAATGATTCCAGTTCTATCCGGATGTACTCAATAAGGCACTTTTTACGACCCGCTCCACACGCTCCAAACGTTCCAAAGGTTCGAAAGGTTCGAAGCGCTTCATCCGATGCTAGGTCTTCGAAATCTTGAGCCATGTTGGCCCGAAGGGAGAGTGTCTGCTTACGGAAGCAACTGAAACAAACAGCCGGAGTCCCAACAGACAGACAGGAAAGTGAGTCAGTTCATGTCACAATGATTGTCAAGGCAATCCCAATGCGCCAATGTGGATAAATGCATCGCAATCTGCCATAAACGTAGTGAATGCAGTCCGGAAAACTCTAAACCTGCAAGTATCACGAATGCAGGAGACATACGTTGGGCTCACAAACGAAACAGACTGTGTACAAAACATACATCACCGGCTTCCGGCACTTGAACCTAAACCCTACACCTAAAGCTTAAACCTGAAGCCACAATCTGAGCCCTACACCTAAACCCTGAAACTAAGCCCTGAACCTAATCCCTACAGCTAAAGCTTAAACTTGAACCCACAACCTGAGCCCTAAACCTACCCCTGAACCTAAATTGTGCACCTAAACCCTGAAGCTTCTCCCTACACCTGCTTCTACCCGACGGGCCTGGAAGCTAAACCCTGAGATCGTCATGAAAACTGCATGTGCATATCTTCGGTTGTTCTTGCCACCCCCGACCTTTAAACAAATCCACCTGCATGAATCGTCGCCTTCAATTGAAAAAGGAGGGCTTGCGCTTGAGAAGTCAACAAGTGAAAGTCAACCCACCGCTCGTTTGAGAAAGCTCGAATATTGCAGACGCTGTCGGATGCTTAAAAACCAAACGAAAGGAAAGGGAGGTCCCCAATACACGCTAACTTAGCTGCGCCTCTAAGCCTTACTCAAGAGGAGGCCGTCAAAAAGCAAAACCATGCAAACCATGTGGGAGACACACAGCCTGTTGACCGCACATGTGGTGTTGGTCTTTGTCTTCGCCCAGTGATTCGTAGGATGTACTCAAGTGTGTTTGTGTGTGTGTGTCTATGTAAGTGACAAATACTGATAGTGTTTAGTGTCAATCGTGTGCATGTTCATATCTACAAACGTGATAGCTAATGTTTGTATGTGTGTGCGTGGGCATGCCTGCCAATGCTTGCCAATGTTTCCCAGCTTGCTCGTGTGTTTGCTTTGCATTGCTGTGCTTGGCTGGGCTTCGCCTCACTTCGCTTTCCTCTCTTTGCTGCGCTCTGCTCTTCTATTTTTTAATTTGCCTTACCTGTGTCCGGCACTCCCCAACCACTGCTTTTTGGACAGTACTTGGGATTTTGGACATGGAAAAAAGCTGTTGTTGGGGGGTGCTGGTTGCTGTCTTGCGCTTCTTGTATCTCTGAATGCACACTCTCAACCAACCCAAAGCGCCCACTCGAAAACAGCTTGGAGCCGATCGCCCACACCCCGCGCCTGTGCCGGGTCGTACCGGGCTTTGCCATGCCTGAACGCAATGGTCAAAACTCCTTCAGTCATCGTTGTGGTTCCCTGAGCCATGGTTGGCTAAAATCCAAGAATCAGGACTCAGGGATCCATGACCAGCCCGATTTTGAGCCCAAGGAAAAGAGCGTTTTGACCATGGCACATGAGGAAGGCCTTGGACCCCACCCAAAATAGGCGACAGTGAGGTCTGCTAGGACGGCCCAAAAGCACACCTGGGCTTGCAAAGGTGATCTACAATATGGTCGTGGCAGCTCAATCATGAAATGATGTGTTTAGCTTCCAACAAAATTCTACTTTAGAAGCTTGCATGCTAAAGCTTTTTTGTTAATGGGGAGGCATGGAGTATGCTGTATCCAACTGAGTACTTTTTGCCAGTGCTCAAAATCAGAATGTGGATGCCTGAAGTAGAGCGTTGCAGCACATACGGGCTTGAAGGAAACGCATTTTGATCAGCGAGCACTTGCGTGCCTGGTGTGTTTCGTCAAGGGACTTTTGCATGGAAGCATTCAGCTGATGAGGTAACATAAGTTGTGCCCTCACCGGTTTATGAAAGCAGTATCAAGCACACGGCAACGATTGGAAAAGACCATCACCACGCTAACACTGGCGCGGCAGGGCACATCATTTCAGTTGAAGGAAGCAGCTCCTCCCAGATTGCCCATGCTTGTTTACAGACATTCCGCGCCTTTGTGTATCATTTTCGCATTTCATGTTGGAGCTGGAGATCATACGGACTGAGACATGTTAAGCTAACTTCTTAAAAGTTGTTGCAGAATCTATGCACACACCTTGGCCACAAGCGCAGAAAGCTCTGCATTTACGGGTTGCAATGGGCTGCATGGTCAGGCAAACTCGCACTGCTGTATGGCTGTATGCAACTTGTCACATAGCCACAGGTCTCATTCGGTCTTACCAGCTGAAAGGGTTACTCGGAAAACCTTGGGCAGCACATGACTCAAAGTTGTCCATGCAACATCATAATCCGATCAGACAGCTAGCACCCTATGAGGACCCTGAAGGCAAGCTGAGTTTCCAGGGGCTCAAGTTCACTCCTTTGGAAGTCTCCTTTCTGTAGGTAGGCTTGGTCATATTGAACGTCTCGCATACGTTCGAGGAAGGGTACAGGTTTACTGGGGATGCTCAACCCTATACATTTTGGGCGACTGGACTACCTTCCCTTGCGTTCTTTGGATACCTTCCGTGTTGGTTCAACACCACCCCAGCTCCAGCACCAGCAAAACTACTGTACACACTCTCAAAGGAGGCTCACCTTCAGGAGCCCAAAAGGTGACGTTCCACACCATACCCCTAGGAAGCTCCCTCCAAACTGGCGCTCCCAAAAGTGGCGTTCCAACGACACCCTAAAGGCCGGATTCACTCCACTTCATTGGGTCAACATGACATACCGCCACACAGTGTATGTCCATAAGTTATCATGTAAGACGTGAATTCAGCACGGTGCTTGTGCATCAAGCAAGTGCATCAACAAGTTTGTCTGATTCTCTTGATATGAGCTTCGAAGAAAGCTCGGATGGACTTTTCGGACATGTTCAGAAAACAAATAGTTCTAAACTCGACATGTTGCCTTGCAGGTCTGTAAGTTCCACTTGATCAACGGCAGTGAGATGGGGCACCTGATTGCCTGGAACACGGCCACACTTGTTGACTTGCAATTGCAAGGATTCATCACTTGCTCATCAAGGTGACCAAGATCGGTCGCTGCCTGCTTCCGTCATGGAATCCAAGTCATAGTAGCATCCATGTCGGTGCTGTCTTGAAGGTAACCCAAAGGAATCCCGCACTTTGAGAGGGTCCCCTGGAGGAAACAAACAAATGGCCCAAAAGGCTGAGACGTCAAGCAACTGATACTGCACAGCTTCCAAGCCCGAAACCCATCTGACTTTTGCTTCTGGCCTTACTATCCCTACTAAAAGCTAGTAGAACCGCCTACAAAAATGGTCACCAGAAATCGGTGTTGCGCTCTGAGGGCCCCGGCGCTGTGTTTGGAATGTGTGCCTTGGCCGTGTTCTTGGGACACGGGAAGTCGATCCGGACCTCGGCGGGCGGGAGCTTTGCTTGTGACTTTTTTGGCGCCAAGTCGGGGGGCCCCAAGTTGACTTGGCTGCTGCTGACCTCTCCTATGGAAAGCACACTGTTTCCGCAAAAACCGAAATATAAAGATCCAAGCAATCAGCCACAAAGCTGACCAGGTCGTGGTGCGCTAGGCTTTTTTCTTTCTTGGGGAGTCTGAACACTTGGGGGTTGCCCGGCCTCTGGGATAAAGAGGGAGCCCTTTCAGCAAACTACCGAGTTTGGTGGGGAGCCCCGCGAAACAAAAACCAACAGACCTGCTCCGTTAAGCATGTTTCAACCACTGTTCAAACAACCTCTTTGGGTTTTCCATTTGAAGGGTTCGAGGGTCTGATGGTTTCAACCACTCTTGCCGCCGCAAAGCCCTAGTTTCCAGCCCTTGGGGCGTGAGCTGAGGCCGCAGCATTGGTGGCTTCAATGTTCCGGTCGTACCTGGTGCAACCATGTGGCCATGGGTCAAAATCCAAATCGTACCCCCAGTGAACATCCCAATCCACACTAAAATAGACAAAAATGGGTGGTGCACCTACCCCAAAATGGTACCATTGGTTTTGACCCACAGCCATGTGGGTACGTCTGAAAAAAGATATCAGGGGAACCCTTCAAATTGAAGTTCCCCCTCTTTCCTTGCCATTTCCGTACAGGTCAAATGGGATCCTTTATGTTGTTCGAACCCATGCGGTCTCACCGAGAATTGGCGGAAAGGTCTCGAAAACTCTGGAGGAATCTTGTACTTGGGTCTGTCTTGTTTAAGGTTGGACCCCCCACAATGGGTGGCGTTCCTTTTGGTTTCTCCTGAAAACCACTCCAAAAGAGGTACCAACTCAACAAAAACAGAGTCATGGCGAACAAACTGGAGCTTTGCTTCTTTCTCGACGTCCCCTGACGGTCGTAGCAATTCTGAGCAGGCGAAAGACGTTGGAACCTTCGAAAAACTGTATCCAGGGTTTGGCTTGGATGCATGACCCGAGCAATCTACCAAAGGTACCAGGGGGGAAGGGAGAAGTGGAATCCACAAGGGTGGAACGATGTTTATTTTTCTGATTCAGATCGAAGGGTCGATCAGGATGCCAAGCCCTTTGGCGTTTTCGCATGGCAACGATGTTTTTAGCTGACCGAACCTCAGTACATCTTGGTCCCTTGGTTGGTCCTCTGAAAGCGTTAAAGCACTTGAAAGCACCCACTGAACACCCCCACAAAAGATCACCGGATCATTTGCACAGAAGCTCTGGCGTGAGGTCTGGCACATGGCGCAACAGAATACACAAAGAATCATCTTGTCGGATTCTGTCAATGACAGTCAAGCTCAATCTCTATATATATGTATATGTATATGTATATATATATATCGTATATAAATGTCGGAGGAACTGCCAAAACCCGAATCCATGGTCCCCGGCATGGCAGTGACTTGCAGGCTCAGCTCCAATCTGCTGCGCCCAAGCACCTGGCGAACCAAAAATCAGGGTCGATTCGACCCGTTCAAATCTGGGACGCCGTTTCAACATCAACTTCTCTAGGGGGCTTGTCTCATCTTTTGAAGAGGTGCGTGCCAACCTCGGACAATTAAGCATGTCCTAGGTGGGTGTTCAAAAGCGTTGTGCCAGACAGACCAAAACAATGGCAAGTCACTTTGGGAATGCCAGCTGGCTTACGCATTATTTGGAATATATCCTATCTAATGTGACAATATGTTGTTTCATAAAACTCTTGTAAGTATGTTGTTTTGTGATTTGTTGTTGTGATTTTCCCCCCGGACTTTTATCAACATAACATCAATTGGAAATACATGTTCAAGGGCACCATGGCAATTAGATGCTAAAAATATCTTGACTTGTATCGCAACCAACCATGCACATGGCTTCGACAAACAGGGATGGAACGGGGCGGGCGAGGGGATCGCGTGTGCACGGCACTACTGGGATGATCCTCTTGCCGAATCCTTTTTCTCAGAGGTCGGCATACCTCCAATACGACCTTACTGTGCAGGGACCGCATCACATGAAATGTTCAATATATTGTAAGGTAGTTTGAAAGGAAAGTCCTGATCACCGCTAGAAGGGAACATCCCTATTTCTCAAGGGCCTTGCCACGGGCCAGCGCTGAACACTGAAGTAGTACAGCAGCCTCGTTCAGAATTGGATGTTCTGCCGTCCGCCCAAAGACAGTGAACAGCTCCCGTGTAAACGGACCCCCCATCCCCCCACCAAAGTCCCTGTCAACTTCTTCTAGGTTTCTTCCAATGACATGCAACATCACAAAAACACAGTGCAGAATGGCCACAAAATGATCAAACAGATCTGTCCCTATAACTTTAACTCAAAGTGCTATGTCGGCCCATATCCATCAAGTGACTTGCTAAGAATCAGACTGTGAATCACAAGCTGCCAACGCCGCCTTCACGTTGGGAAGCAGCTTGAAGGGGCTCTCAATGTTCTCAGTAATGCGGTACCTCAATGAGCATGCCCAAAGCATGCGCCCGCTGGTCTTTCAAGTTGGAAGACCAGCAGTACCAGGACCCACACAACCAGCACGACTTGGACCCCCCACGAACGGTGGATGATGGTCTTTCTACATCATGAAAACAAGTTGACTGTTACTGGATGGGGGCAGCGATATTAAACAGGCAGGCGTGACGCAAACAAATGCTGTGACTGGGCTGAATGGCAGGTGCAGTGCAAGTTCAAAAATGGGCTTGGCCTGTCTTTCTGGAGGGGTTTCCAGCAACTGGTGGTTTTCCCGCGGTTTCCCCTTAAAACACCAGACAACACCCCCAACAACAAGCAACTTCGCGCAGGTCTCGGGTGACACAGGCGTCTCAGGCAGCAGCGTCATCAACTGAAAGGGCTCATCCGGCGGGATGAACGTAATCTCGCGGTCCACGTCGAATTTCGACAGTCGAACGCACTGGTGAAACCTGGCGGGTTTCGGCAGGTGGAGAAAAGGAGGAGGCGTGCGATAAATTTGCACCACAACGGACATAACCAGCATTTCCCTCCCACGAACATGGAACCTAAACTCCCTCAAACTAACATGAAAGCTCCCATAAGGCCACTGAAAATAGAACCAAGTCTTCCAACGAGGTTTTAGGAGCTTCCATGGAATCGCCTGAGGGTAAGGCTCCTGGAGGCGTTTCCTCTAGGCCATCCCTCCCCCGCCTGTAGTCATCCAAGGCGATGCCTTTGTCGCTGCTCCGCGCTCTCGCCTCGGCGGTCCTCGGCTTCCGGCGCCTATTGGGGCGTCAAATAAATGTGAGTCCCCATCCCTAAAATGTGCGGAGCGTTCCTTTTGGTCACCCTTTAAGCCGACCCCACCCCCAAAAAACAAAGAAGTACATATAATAGTTGACTTTGAGGACGAAATTGGCTTATTATGCTTGGGGGGTTCCTGCTTGCCCGGAAGGCACACACGCCCGTTTTTGTTGGTTTACACACACCCCTCCGGTTTGGGGAGGATGACCATTCTTAAGGGCGGAATTGAAATTGTGGGACCCATGTTGCCATAGAATTCATCAGGTCCGGTTGTACGCCTGTGGGAGGGTACTGGAAGACCAATTGTTGAAAGGACCCTGTCAGGTGCCAGGTTAGTGGGAGGGTAGATGGTCTTTCAGGAGCCAGTCAGGGGGTTCCACCCGCCAGGGTGGTTCTCGTTTAGCTTCCCTTCAACACACGCAAGGAAACGAGCTTGGAAAGCATATCAGGGTTCGAACATCGGGGGACCTGCCAGGGTTTGCATCCCCACCTTCATTGGGGGGAGCGGGGGGGGGGGACACTATCTGAAGCAACGGCTCAAGTTGAGAAGTCTGAGTTCGTGACATGATAAGCTTGTCATTCATGCCGAACTTGCACTCCGGCATTCCTGACAGCCTCAGATTCGAAGTCGGATCTGGAGTTGGAGAGCACAGGACCTGTTTACAGTCTGCAGGCAAATGCACTTAATGGGAGTGGTCAATGAATATCACAAAGGCCTTAATCCACTTAGGTCAACTGCCCTTAGAGGCAATTTTCAGGTTGCGCAGCAATCCCTAGAATTCACGAATCGAACATCGGAAACCCTTGAGACACTTTCATGGACTCCAAATCGCTCGGGCTCCGGGCTTGCAGTTGACCAGGATTTCTCCAGAGACCTCGGTCCACTGCAACCCAGTAGAAACGGCTTGACGGTCCCCTATCTGGAGAGAGCTGTGCCCCAATTCCATTGACAAACTGATCTAACCTTCCCCACAAAGGAACCACGGAAGAAACCACAGAAGTTTAGGCCCCTGAATCCTTTTTGAATATCTTCCTCTTCCCCGACGATCCTGGTAGAAAGAAGGAACCGATCCTTTTGGGGGTTGACCACCCCTGAACGACTAAGCTCTCCAACCGCATCACTGCTTTCACTCGCCTTGCTTCACGCCCAACTCAGCAACATCCAGGAGGTCCGTTTTAGAGGAAACTAGCAAGCCTTCAACATCACCCCACTAAAGGGAAACTCAACCACCACTGTCCCACAACATGATATCAATATCCCAAAACGGGGTGAGGACCCCTGATCAAGCTCACATCACAAACTCCTCAGGCGACCCACAAAAAATACGCTAACCCCGCGCAGCTGGGGCCGCCAGCATCTGCTCTAAGTCGTTCTCGCTTGGTAGACATCAAGATATTCACCTCAGGTGACCCACGGACAAAATAGAAATGTGTATATATATATATATGTACATATATACGTGTATACATATGTGTGCGGGTGTGTGTGTGTGTGTGTCTTTTTTGGGATACTCTTGTTGGGTTGTGCTGAGGGAAAACCAAGGGGCAACCATCCATTTCAGGGCTCCTTTAAGACCACGCTGTGTGTTTTCCCAAAAAGGCCCGGGTTTTGATTGCTCTCTTGCAAATCCCTGCCAAAACCAAATACCAACCACAACTTGTGCTTAGACCCCGTTTACAGCGATTCTTTAAGGGTCTCCCCCCAAACAACACTTTGAAAGGTTGGATTTAGATGAGCGAGACAGTTGACTATCAGCATGTTTATCCGTTGCCCGTTGCTTGGGTTTGCTGTTTGCTTCGACCATAGGACAAGAGCCATTCATCGTAACAAATCCTCCCGCAAACATTGCTGCCCTGCGGACAATCGCTGGATGGGAGACCAAACTGCCTTCTATGTTCGCCCCCAGGAGGTGAATAGAACAACGTCGACTGAACCTGCTGCCCGGACATGTACTTTCCACAGCTCCCTACATGTCCCCGCCCCCAGTTTGGCCGAGCTTGGCTCGCCACGTTCTCAATGACGTCGATGAAGACCTCCAAATTGGAGACGGCATTCGTCACCCAAAAGGAAGCAGATCCCTCCGAACAGCCACAAGGGCGTGATGCCTTGAAGCACCATGTGCTTCCAAACGAGCACACATTTCTTTTTTCACTTGGGGGGACCCTTTGGCGGACATCAGTTAGCTGGGGATTCATGTCCATCAACCACTTGCGGGGGTAAATTGTTTGGGATCGCCTTACTCATACAACGCTCCCAAACTTCTTGTTTACCACACAATGGTCTTCCCAAAAAGTGACGAAGTCCATCAAGAAGCGTTCTTTAACTGCACACCCAAAAGAAACCACTCCGAGGTGAGGGCGGGGGGGGGCGGGAGCCAAAGTAAGCCCTTCAGTGAAGCCCTCAAGGCCTGATTATGCTTGTTTGGGCTCCCTCCACCAAACGAAACCAACCTGGAGGCTGCCCTTTGGAGATCCATCGCCGAAGTGAGCCTCATTTTTCCGGTGCTTGATGCCCTCGGCCCGCCAGGAGCACACTCCGGTGGCCTGAGATGGCGTCCAGTAGCCTCACCGAGAGTCGTTTTAGATATGGGCAAGGAACTGGTTTGGGTGAAAACCATCTAATATTGTCTTCTTGCTGATGTTTAAAGCTTGGCTAGTACATTGTCCTTTAGGTCAAAACCTTGCGTGAGTTTGCCACTTGCCGTTTTGCGAACGTGGGGAGCTGGGAACACAGCGGTCACCAGAGATCCAGGCGATCTGCGATTTAACCGTGTACCAGTACCACCACCTTGCTTGAAGACAGCAAGCAGCCTCGCTGTACTCCTTGTTTGAACACGCAATCGTTGCTCATAATCTGAACCGACAGCAGGGTACCACCAAACCCAACAACCAAATTAACAACCCTGAATTTTCCAAGCCTTTCTCGCTTGGCCCTAATCAAAACAAGGGGCTTCCCGGGAACTCCGAAGCCTTGCCCTTCAAAGCCGGCCAGTGGCCTGCACCGTGATCTTTTTCAGCGTCTCCTGGTCGTTCAGGTCGATGTTCTTGGCTCCACCCTGGCAAAGAGTTCCGCGCAAAGCACGCGATGCTTCACATGCTTCACATGGGTGTTCAGCCTTCTTGAGGGCCCATTGCTGCACATGATTTACATGGAAATGTGTCCACCCACCATGTTGGAGGTTGTGGTGTCCCCATCACAACTTGAAGCAGCATGGGTACGCGTCAAATCCAGTGGCCCTCTTCGGTTTAATCCAAAGGCACACTCTCTCTCTCTCTCTCTCTACATATATACATATGTATATATATATATATATTATCACAAACCAATCGGCAAAGGCACGCACGTGTCAGAAATGGCTTCAGCCCCCTTTTGCCTGGGTGAAAGGAACACACAAGAAGAGTGGTCACTTGTAGGGGTCCCTAATTTTGACCCCCACACACACAGACACACAGACACACAGACACATAGACACACAGACACGCAGACACGCAGACACACAGACACTCGCACACATACACACACGGGTCAAGGGAAGCCAAAAAGAAACTGACCAGCAGTAGGGGTGCCTGATTCTGTTACATGTGTGCAGGACACCTCAAAAAGCTAACGAAATCCCTTTGGTTGTTCTTTTGAAACGTCAGCTGACTGACAAGGGGCCGGGGTCACAGTGCAAGAGAGCAATGTATTTGGCCTGTGTGATGTACTTCTTCAGCACGTCCACTTCCAGGATTTGTGGGTAGCCTGCATGTCTGGCAGCACTTATTTGCCTAGAATCCAGCCGGTGGCGTTTGGCATGTGTGCGTGCGCGTGCGGGCGCGTGCGGGTGTGGGTGTGGGTGTGGCTGTGGGAGTGGAGGTGTGCGTGTGGGTGTGTGTGTGTGTGTAGAAGAGACGCTGAGAAAGAGAGAAAGAGATAGAGAGAGAGAGAGGCAATGAGAGATGCCCGCACAGAGAAAGTGTCCTGCTTCACGTTTTGGATTTTACAGTGGGAAAGGGGGGCTCCATGCGTGTGACTCCCAGTGCAAGAAAGACAGCCCATCCACGACAAAGAGAAAGGGATGCCATTGGACAACGATTGTCCCCTAAAACCCTAACATCAAAATTGTTGCATGAAGTTCTCGCAGGAAACTAACCTTTATGGTCAGGGACGCAGGGAAGGCATGACCACAGAAACCAGAAGCGCCACTCCTGTGGGCTTCTTGTAAACATCAGCCTACCCTAATTACGATCCTTCAGTGTGTTGTGAGGGAAGTTTCTTCGCAGATTCTGCGAAGGTTTCACACAAGCCAGTCCGGTCCCTTGAAGACGCCAAGGGTAACGCAAGCACTCATGTCTATCTCGGGATCCCAGCTTCAAGGTGGTGATTTTGGGGTATGCAGCTTGCACCGCCCGTCTCTCTCGCGCTCAATCTGAGGCCATCGCCGTAGTCTATGATTTCATCTAGCCTCAGAACTCCAACATCCCCATCCTTCTTGCAAATCTATGACACGACAAAAAACAAATTGAGGGATTCTCAGGGGCCTTCATGGAGAGCTTGTTTCCCCCCCCACAAGGATAATATATATATATATATATATATGGTACCCCCCCCAGGATACTCAGGTTTTTGGCCAGAAATTGACATGTTGGCTGTAAAAGTGCATGCAAAAGACACGTTCCAGCTTCTAAAATGAGGTTCTAAAATATGCACTCCTTTTTAGACTTCAATCCGACCTTGGGACTAACTGATATGTGCTAGCACGTGCTAGCACATCCTAGATTGAAGATTGAAGATTCTCTTACAACTCTCTCTGGGATTCTTCAATCTTCAATCTTCACTCCAGGATGTGCTAGCACGTGCTAGCACATACCAGTTTGTCCTCAGGATGGATCAGAACAAGTGGTCTAAGAATCTTCAATCTTCAATCTTCAATCCAGGATGTGCTAGCACGTGCTAGCACATCCTGGGTTACTCTAAGTACTTATTTGGAGAATTTCAGAAAGAGTTGTCGGAGAATCTTCAATCTCCCATCCAGATCCTGGATTGCCTTAAGTGCGGATTTGAAGAATCCAAAAGGCAAACCAGGAGTGCACGTTGTCAGAATCAAAATGTGCATGTGCACTTGCACTGCCTGCAATTGGCCAGGGGGAAAATGTTGCTGACACCTTTACAGTTTTTCTGTGGACTTGAGGGCTGGCCAGGATGGCAGATTCTCAAATAGAAAATATGGTAGATCTTCAATCTTCAATGCAGGGGGCGAAACCTTAATGAGTCTGGAACAAACTGTCAAGTCTTTGGGGGACCAGGATTGAGTATATTCAAATCATATGTTTGTGGAACCTTGTATATTCGATGTTCGATCCAGGGCAACACGATCTGAGAAAATGCTGAATAACACTGCGTTTTACAGCAGTTATGCAAATAATAGGATCTATGATTGAATCCACGTTCCTGTCATTGGCCTGGCTCAGTTCTTGCTTGGTTCAAACCACATGGAGTTCGATAAGGGCAATAACCCTTTCAAAATTGAGTTCTATTCCAAATTCACTTGGCCATGACAGTAGCTATCTTCTCCAGTTGCCTTTTGAAATGCACGAGAAACTGCAAACAAGTAAACTTGAATTTGGTTTGAACTCGAAAGCTTTTTTAACTGGATGTTCTTCCCCTACTTGAATTTCAATAGTTGTTATTGGCGATGATGGAACCAACTCAGACAAGCAACGCACACACACGTGGGATAGTTGCTTTGCAACATATGTTTCAAATAGACTGAACTAGCATGTCAGGAATTATGCACAACACTCGACTTAACATGTAAATTCAGCTGCGCAAGGACATGAATTAGGAATGAGTTCCTTTTCCCCGAGTTGATGTTTTGCTGAATTTCGCGGGCTGCTACAGGCGCGTTGAAGCTGCCAAGACATACTTCGCGCACTACTCCTGTACTGAACAGTTGTGTTTTTTGAGCTGGAGCTGCCAAATTGCACTTTGCATACTCCAATGTGACTTTAAGTGCACTTCGCGCACGCCAATGTGACGGTCACACAACTCGCAACTCCTAATCAACGTTGAGCTTAACTTCTGCTTGGTTAGATTTTGCATGGAGTTGAGTGTCCAGTTCATTTCAGAGTCTCAAGGCAAATGGTCACCCCCAGTCTGGCCAAAAACCTCAGTTCTATTCAAAAATCTGAATATTTCAAGGGGGGGTAGCATATTATATATATATATATTATATTATATATATATATCGAATAATCACAAAGAGTACACACTGAATCATAACATTAATGTTGACCCCATCTGAATGAACCAAAGTTTATTCATGGGGGGGGTGTCCCTGGGTTTAGTCATCACTTCTGGAGGGCAACCCGCCCCTATCAATAAACTGGGGTGATTCGTATGGGGTCAACACTACTCGTAATAATAGTAGAAACAACTAATACTACCAATCATTGCAATCATCACAAAAGTAAGCATAACCGATAACTACAATGATCGGCGTTAAACGCAAATGACATAACTATACATGCTTGTTTATAGACAGATACCAACATGCATGTCCAATGGACACAAAAGGAAGGTGGCAAGGATGCCTTGGACCAGCTGAGCTAACGAGCAGACCTTTCGTAGGAGCCAGAGCACTGTGATATGAAGCACGATCTTGCTCGAGGCGTCCTGCCCAACTGGACAGTAACAACGATCCCGTAAGAAGACGCTGACTGATTTGGGTGTGTCCTCTTGTTGGTTGACACTGTTTGTGGTGGGTTTTAGGCAAGCCAATGGGAAAGACGAGCTCGTTCTGAAACGTGCTGGTCCCCCACTCCGAAGCCGCCAACCGCGCCGTAAAACGCGTCTTTTCAACCACCGTCAAGCGGTGGCATTGACCACACCCAACAGCTGCAGCTGCGGCAGAAGCGCCTGTGCGAAGGCAACAGGATTGCTCGCATCCGACCCTGTGGAAAGCTGGCCCCTGCGAAGGAAGTCGAAATGACTCCGAGCAACCCTGAGGAACTTGAGTGGCTGCACACTCAGAAATGGTTGGACATAAACTGCCACGGAGGGGTTATTTCATCCTAGGGCATATGTTTGCCGTGCTTCTCAACATTTATGAGTCTCTTCTCCATGACTTTCTTCAGGTCTCGTTCCTGTTTGGATGTGTGCTGCTTCTGCTTCACGAAAGCCTGGTCGATGGACTCATCGGGCTTCCTAAGGTTCCCGACAAATCCAGCCGAAACCCGAAAATGGGCCGGGGAATGATTTGGAATGGGTGGTCTCAAGCAAACACGTCAAGCATAGTGGCTATGATATTTAAGTTTCTTCTGGGTCATTTGGGTGCCATTCCTATATGGAGATTCATGCCTTCCAGTTAGTTTACAAGTGGCTGCCAACACAAAATCATAAATCATAGCCATGTGTCCTTGTGCTTGAGGGTGTACGTCCGCCAACTCTCCTGGATATCTGTATGGCATTTTGTCCATGTCTAACAAGGCCTGAAAGGCCAACAGGGAAATGGCTGTTTGGGTTTCTGGGTGGCAAATCCCAACTTATCACACCGTTGATCCAGGTATGACTGCAGAATTCGATTTCCTGCACATGGGTGGGTCTGTCAAACAATGGAAATGGCGAGAACGTAGCCCAACACAACCACACGCGAGGGCTGCAGCTCGCAACTAAATTACCTCTCTAACAAGCTGTTCAATATCTTCCCAGACTCAACAGAGGTACACACAGTCACTTCAAGTCACCTTGACGTCAAAAGATCCTTCAGGGGTAACTTCGAGGATCCTGCAAACCGCAACTACACTACTATGTGAAACATACTTCACCAACCTGCTGCAAGAGATGGACCCCAACAAAGAAGCCTAAAATCACGACCACCCAACCACCCAGCCCTTTTTGCTTGAACCCCATCTCAGCTGACCCTTCTCGCACCTCTGCCGGCCCGCCCCAAGCGAGCTGAACGGCTGTTGCGTTCCCATTCTTGCACCTGGGCAAGCGCAACGGCGCGGGCTGTTCGCCTACCTTGGACATTTAATTGACAATAGCCCATCTATCACAGCCTACAGGGGCAAACCCTAATTTTCCAATGTCCTTGCTGGTGACTTTGCATATTGACCATGACTTATATATATATATATAAGGGTCTGTCTCCGAACAGGAGACCAAAAGGAAGCCATTTGGAGGGAAACTACTATTTGAGTTGTTCAGTGGCACTGTTGTTCGCTTTTGGTCTAGTTGGCTCCCCACAGTCATCAACCCCGAAACGGCTTCCCCTTTTTCCACCAGGGTTGTATACTCCCCTGCAAATGTACATGGAGCCCAGAAGCGAGCCCTGCAAGAGGATATTTCTCTAAGCATGCATGTTTTTCAGGTGCCGTCTTGAGCTGTATGAGAATACTTGGGCAATTTGGGGAGTCGCCCATGCGCAACAAATTGACCAAACAACTGCTGAGTTGCTTTTCTGGGAACTACCCTATCGATTTTCGGCATGGACATCCTCTCTGGCACCTACCGTACCCTTGAAACCTGCCAATCTCAAAACGCTGCCCTTTCCTTCCAGGCGAGTCCGTGTACCAACACAAGCTTTCTTGGGTCCTTCTGCAAAATGTTTGGAAGCAAGCACCATGTCTTGCCGGTCAATACTCTGGGTCACGATTTTGGACAGGCTAGGGAGATATCCAAGTCAGAGTAAGTGCAAGAGTTCTTTCCACAAATCTAACAACAATACTGACAACTGTGGCACACCGATTCCAGCTGACCAAGCGGTGCCCCCCCTCGCAATGCATTGGGCTCCTTTCCTGTTCTGTGGGGCGCAGGTTGGGATGCCTCCGGGCACGCAGCCAACCTGCCTTATGATGCTTCCTTGAGGGGAGGAGGGTTGGTCGAACATATTCCTCCTTCTCTGTTTCCATGAATTGGTGATTAAACTGATAATGTGGGTCGCTGACTAACAAGGGTATTGGTTGGGTATTGCTTGGTGCTGCCAGTACTGGCTGGTATTGGTGTGTATTAGTTTAGTATTGGCTTAGTATTGCTTCGGTTGTCTTCGGTCCTCTTCGGTCCTATCTGCCTAGTTCTGGTTTTGAGTCTGAGTATTCCTTTAGGCTGAATTGGTTAAGTATTGCTTTGTGCTGCCTTAGTACCGGCTTTGCCCTGGTACTAGCTTACCATTGGTTTGTATTGGTTTCGTATTTTGTTTTTTCGGCCTGGAAAGTGGCTGCACAATTGGGTGCCCCTTGTTCATTTCTATTGTTGTGTATTTGGGATGGCCATGTACTACCCTGTGGGAAATGTGTGGGCCGAGCATTTGTATTATACAGGAGATGTAAGGTACTGAGCGATTGGGGGGAAGGGGGTCCATTGCCGAGAAATTCTGACTTTCTTGGTACTCAGAAGAAAGACCTAGTGGACAAGAAAGACATAGGAATGACTATAGGGCAGGGGCAAAGAGACGCTTGTACATCTGCGTACCCCTTTTAATTTCTACTATTGAGTGTTTGGGTGGCCATGTGTTACCCCCGTTGAAATTTGTCAGCTGGGCACTTTTGTATACAGGATGTGCAAGGAAATCGGTAGTTGGCGGGATGGGAGTTGTTCCGGAGAAAAAAAGGAAACAAAACTAAACTGCGGACAAAACTACTTGCTTTTTCTCGGATTAAGTCCCATAGCTGCTTCTGAGCCCAAACACGTATTGTGCTAGGTACCCCATTTTCATTTTTGAAAAACTTCAGTGCATTTGGTGCCCTTTGATTAATCTTCCCAACAACAAATTGTTGCCCTCCAGGAACATAGGAACGCGACAGTTCTCTGTTCGTACAAAGTAGGGCTTCCCAACCCCCCCCCCCCCTCCGACAACACCTGCCATGTGTTGGCCATGCACCCACAACCCTGCCAAGAAATGGTCGGACCAGGGCCAATCCCTGTCTTAACCAGCATTCTTTGCGGAAACAACATCGTTTTAGCTAATGCCCTGAGTGTGCCGCTGAGGCATGTTTGAACCACCATTTTTGTGTGTAACTACCTGCTCTTGGTTTCCCCTGGCGCCTGGTTGCTATTGATTTGGACAACCCTGGTATGGACAGGGCACGAAGCACCCACCGAGCCGCTCTGCCCAAGGGCCGCCTCAGATCACGAGTGGAACATGCTCGACATGTGATAGACTTCATGTAGTGAAGGCCGATACTCTCCATCAGGAGCCCAAGAAAGGGTCATTCTAAGTGAGACTGCTCTACAGAGGGCGTTTGGATTTTCCTTCTCTTAATCTAAGTGTGCAAAATGTTCACCTCTCGGCCTAGCTGATCGGGTCATAAGGGTTCTCTGCGACAGTCAAACCTACGGATCGATATAACCTGCTCAACATGAGGCTTCTCTGAAGCTCTCTCATGATCGGGTCCCGTATAGAACCAGGTGGATAGGGTCAAGAATGAGGCACCAGGATCGGGGCACCGCAGGTTTAGTCCTTGGTTCCATTTTGGGGTTATTCTATGTTTGCCCAAGCCTTGGGCTGATCGATTCGCAGGGTTGCCCACGGATGCTGCGCTTTTGATTATGCTATTGCTTGGTGAAGGAAGAGATTGAAGACCAGCTCTACTTCCAAGCAATTGATCTACCCAGACGCTCCCAACTCATGTTTCGGGCCCTTGGGCCCTCGCGGGCCCTCGCGGGCTCTCGCAGGCCCTCGGGCTGGTTTTTTTGGGGGGCCTTAGGGCTGCCCAAGCAACCTTCGGATAACCATCGGATAAGCGTCGGATAGCCGTCGGATAACCGTGGGATAACCGTCGGATAACAGTCGGATAACCGTCGGATGCCCGTCGGAAAATTGGGCCGGGGCCCCCAAAACTGAGAGTCTACGAGGGCCCGGCGTCGGATAACCGTCGGATAACCGTCGGATAGGGGAGGTGTGATTCGAGGCCATTTTGGTCGATCGGCGATCCATCCATCCCGTCCGGATTGCACTGGGGGCCCACGAGGGCCCCGTATCCGACAAACAGGCCGGTCCCTCCCCAGGAGGGCCCCGGACCCTCCCCAGGAGGGCCCACGAGCCTCTGGGTAGGGAAGTTTAGTTAGAACACTTCCGTAATACAAAAAGTGGAGTTACCCACATGCGAAACACGCGAAGGGTAGCCCTGTTTTGCGAGGAGCAGCACTTTCGCAAGGTCAGGTGATAGATAGATAGATAGGATAGGATAGGATAGGATAGGATAGGACAGGACAGGATAGGACAGGACAGGATAGGATAGGATGGGATGGAGAGATAGATAGACCAACTCGACTGCGGCAGCCAATTCAACCAAAAGGTGCGCGCGCCTGGGGCAGGGGATGTCACATGTCCTTAGAAACTTTCGCCCTCCAGCTCTGCTGGCGTATGGTAGCTAACTTGACTGACCTCCCTGGGACCGGAACTGGTGTAATGTTAACCCCGGATGAATAAACCCCTGCTTGATTAATAGGGGGGTGTCCCCTTTTGGTGGGTATTCATCACTTTTGGAGGGAACACCCCCCTAATAGTGGGACGGGTTTATTAATCCTGGGTCAACATTACATTGGAAACAAGGAAAAACATATGCCATCCCTTGAGGGTCCGGCTGGCGCCCGGACATACTTGATCAGCTCCTCCTTTCCAAGGACCTGCCAGCCGGAGGCAGAACTGCGATCTGTTTATATCAGCGACTTGCCCTGGCGGCCATGAGAAAAATGACCCAAGAGTCATGGAAACGGACAATTGACAAAGGGGGGTCGTAACCTGTTCAGAAGGCTTCTTGGCCGCTTCTATTGTTGGTTGGTGAGTTCTTGAAGACAAAGCAAAGAGCAAAATAAACACAGTCCTCAGTGGTCATGAGAAAAAAGGGCAAGGAAGCCGACCCCCACAAATCGCGAGGCAACTGGGGGCCTCCTTTCGATAATAAGCCAGAAACGAACATCCAAGTGGCCATCCGCGCGCCCCTTTGACCTCGCTCGTGCGAAATTGAGGCTCCCCCTCAAGCACGAATCTATACTTGCTCTGTTTACTACATTGAGACGGCTCAGTGGTAAAGAGATCAAAGATATTACACCCCTTTGGCACGCGTGCGTGCAAGAACACGCGTCTCAACTTGATCACCTGTTCGTGGGAAGCGCAGCCGAATGTTAGGCGTGTTGAATTGGAGGACGGGGGAGTTGGCAATGACTCATGTCGCTTGCACACCTTCAAACAGCCACGCGCATGCTCGGTATGTTGGAAAAAAAAGGCATATCCCGTTGTCAATGGAGGTGTGTATGCGGCAAAACCTAGCAACTTCAGTCATGCAGGGAAACACAAGGTCCATGAATTTGGAACATGCACGCGGATGGTGGACACCGAATCCACCCCGCTGGCATTAAACTGACCTCTGAACAAAACCTAGTTGACACGGACAACAAACACAACATAGATGATAATATGGTACAGGCCGTGACCCTGTACAGGGGGCTAACAGCCCTCACACCCGACAAACCTCACACGTCACCTTTTGTTGAACCCCAAATGAACGTGTAAGTCAATGGCAGACATTGGCGCAGTTGAATCCTGGCCCGGTGACCGTAGTAGACCTTAAACAGCTCAGGCAAAAGCCAGCATGTGTATGAGGCAATTGGTCTAGATATATAAACGTAGCGACAATGATAAACCACCAATACTATCGGTAATGGAACAAAATGCCAACAATCATGAAACAGAAACGAGTGCCACGTAATGTAAAACATATCGTATTTGTCATACCCAGTACCGGGCAAGTCATGAGTCATGGTCTCGGTGCTTTTATGTCCCTTATCCCCATTGACAGTCTCTCCACCTCGTCAGGCAGCCCAGGTTTGGACTGAGTCAAGTTGCACTCGCCTGCGCGAACCCCCACCCAGTGGGTCCCTGCAAGAGGAACATCGTCTTCCAGGGTAGGTTCCATGTTCGTGGATGGTTGGGGGCATACACACAATTTGTCGCCGAAGCTCCAATCTCACCATGCGGCGACTCTAAGAATGATCCCAGGATGATCATAGCTTCCGATCAGATAAACGTATATACGTATATATATGAGGATATTTGATTCAACCCTGGGAGTACTACAGCAGACCCTGACATCACTCAAAAAAGGTCAGAACAAACGAGGTTATCCCCAATGCAGCAATTTGCCTGTGGGTGTGATGTTGGGGTGCAATACAAAACCCTAGGAGATCCATAGGAACCCTCAAAAGGAGTTCTCCCTCAAAGATGGGCGCTACATATGCGCTGCCATGAGCCTCAGGTGGCGCGCATTGGAACAAGTGTGTAGATTTACCCCTTTTTCCATCACATCATTGGTTGTTTGGCCTAGCTGTATTGAGGTGAGAGAGGTACCTTCCTCACCTGGCTTGAAAAGGAACTGAGGTTCAACCCCCAAACCACCAATCTAAATAAGGGGTACCTGATACAAAGGAGCGCCTTCTAATTTTCAGACACACACACACACACCAGGATTCCAAGTCAGGCATGGTCTTCCCGGTTCCAATGTCAGGAGTTAAAAAAGAAGCTGCAACTTGCTGGTGCTGCCCATTGCAATTGCCACTTCTGGAGGTTCAACCTGAAGGGCAACATCACGCAATCCGCAATTCATCAACTTGCCTCAAAGGGAATGCTGTGGCACAAAGGAAAAACTCAACGGGCATCCATTCTGTTTCAGAGTTTGGTATTCCGTGTCTGCTTCTCTGCGAATAAAATCGCAAACCTACAAAAGCTTTTGTTTTGCGAGCGGAACCACGAAAACTTTTTGGGTAAGATCCCTTATTTTCGTTTGGTGAATTGTGATTCAAGCAAATCGTTGGAGAGGGATGCTTGTGAAGGGCCTCTGGGGTTTCATGATTTCATGCCTTTGCTGTGGCCCAAACGCACCTATTGCTGTCTCTCAGGGCTTCTCCAAACACGCTTTCACAAGGCTAAGGAAAATGGGGACCCCAAAAAACGACATCCAAAGGAACCCAAACGACTTTTCTGCGTAAAGGTGGCTTTGTCAGTTTTGGGAGGTTCAAACCAATCCTGAGCGATTTCAATGGTTGCAACACATTAAAAAAATGGTTCGTGGACATACAGTAATCTCCCTATAAAAAATGCGTGGGTGTCAAAAAAGGGGCTTCCCTTGAAGCCAAGCTGAATGGGTACCAAGCCTGAAACAAACGAGCCGCACCCAAATGGTTGGTCTCAAGTGCAACCACTGTGGGGTCCAAAATCCCTCTTTGAACACCACATAAGTCCCCTCAAAAAGGTGGACCCTCAAACATGCGTTTGCCTTTGGACCCTGCTTTTGGGAATCGGGAGTAAATCCCTGAGTGCCCATGGTGTCCTCTAGTGGAAGACAATGTGTCAACGAGGGACGTCTGCTGTCTGTTTTTCTCCTTTGCCCAAGGGATCCAAAAACAGACGGTTTGCCTTCAAACTTGAATAAAACCGGACCAGCAAAAGGCACACTTAAAGGTCAAAAGGTTGATTCCCTTTGGACAGGTGAGTATACACAATAACATCATACACTACTACATTATGGAATTCATGTGTATGTTAGCATATATATATATATGTATATAGCATCTGATATATATATATATATTACATACTATATATATATATATTATATTACATACTATATGTTGTTTTTTTTTGTGTATCCATGGTGGCTGGCGCTCCCCCCCAAACCCAACCCTCCTTCCAGGGCGGCACCCAGCAGCGCCATGCGCGCTGCCAGCAGCTGCTGGAAGTCCAAGGCATCCACCGAGCCTCGCAGGGCCTGGTGCAGTCGTCGGGGTGCAGGGCTTCTGAAGTTTAAATTGATTGACGTTGGGTTTGGGGAGCAGAAACCAAAAATTTTAGCAGTTCAGTGGTTGGAGTTCAACCACTAAACCACAAGAAGCAAGAATGTAAAATGTTTCCCAACAACAACCATGTTTAGGGGTTGGTCCGGTTAGTCCCAGCCATGGGGGCCGCCGTGGTCAAATCTTTGGGTCGTGTCGGGTCTGGGTCGTCGCTTTCCCAACAAAAACTCATCCGTGGGCCAAAGGTTGTACCCCAAAACGATGGGGAAACCCACGGGCTACCATTGGTAGAAACCCATGGGCCAGAAACTCACCTAAGACTCAGCCATCCCTTTGTGACACAGCTCCCCCCTTTGCCCTTCAGGTCGAATCACAAAGGGGGATGTTGCAGGGTGTCCGAGCCATGTCCAACCCAAACGACAGAAGCAGAACTCAGCCCTGGGGCCAAAGTTGGTAACCGGTAGAAACTTATGGGCCAGAATTAGTATCAAAGGTTGCACCAGACCCTTGGAACATACCCGTTTTTTAGGATAAAATCAGAGGAAACAAGGGGCAGGTGTTTCAACCCAAGACAATACTCTAGGGGAGATATAAGGAGCCCTGCTTGACTGGCATAGGCTTGGGTCGGGGACGTGGGCAACCAAAGGGGACGAGGCTGAGGGCTACATAAAGGGGGTCTGGTGAAACATGCAAAATTAATCCCTCCCCCTTATGGTTTCCTTCTGGGGAAATCAAGCCTTGTTGACTATCAGCTACCCAGGGGAGAGTGCCTGGGTTGGGCCGATCGACCTCCATAAAGTGAATCAAACGTTTTTGGTCCAACTCACACCCTACAAAAAGTCAGTAAAACTCTGTTTTGTTCCGGAAATCGTTGTGCTCCAACATGTATTGAACACACTGTCTTACTTCTGTCATACCAAGGGCAAGGTCAGTGGTTAGCTGCACATCACTTCTCCTTGGAGGAGCTTCTGGGGATTGAGCCATAGAATAGGGCGAGGTCCCAAAATCGCGAAACCCCAGAACATGAAGACTTTGCCTTCCATTAGCTGGTCATGAAGACATAGATGGTAAAAGACCTCACGAGTATTCTTATTCAATCACGCCTTGCGCCAAACAGCGACATGACAAAAGCCAAGCGATGTTCGGATGTCTGCTGTGGAATAACAATACAATCCACTTGGAAGACTGCTAAAAAAGAGGGCTAACAGAACGCTGGTTTGTGAACCGCTACACTGCCACGACCCGAGAACCATTGCCACGATTTCGGGAGCTATGATTTGCCTGGAAAATTGGAAGACCTGAAAGGGGGGCCTGGTGGATTTGATCGGGCCGCCTGATCCCGCCTGTTTGATTTGGGCCCGGAGAAAGTTGAGACGTCCTGGGTGTGGAAAAACAGTATGGTGGAACCAAGTCCGGTACAACACAACGATCTTGCTCATTCCTTTCAAGAACACGTGTTGACCCAAAAGGCCACCAACCCCACACTTTTCGGCTCCCCACAGCGCTCCAAAAAGAAAAAACACACGGGGGGTCCCATCGACCTGCTCGTTCACCCGAGATCTCCCCGAAACGGAGCGCGGTGTCCACCGCGCCGCCTGCCTCGGCGAGCTCCTGGCGCGATCTTTTTCGCTGGCTCAGCCGCCATGCCGAAACATGGCGGGTGTTCGGGATCGAAATATTGAAAACAAACTGGAACTGGAAGCTTGGACCTGCACAAGTTGAACTGGAACTCTTTCGCCAGAAAGTGCGGAACTCTGAAAACTGGGCTGTCCGTTTTCAGATCCCCTGCGCAAAGTTTGACTGTTAGTAGACCCATAGAAATGTGTATGACCTTGCTTCCCCAAACATGTAGTAAAGGGAAACACTTCCCCTACCAGGAAGAGATACAAGAGGGAACGCCGGAGGTCTTTTGGCTGGACATGGAAACGACCACCAAACCAACTCAACAAAACCCGGGGAACGCCCCCGAGGCAAACAACTGCCGCAGGTCGGGGGTCTCCGGCCGTGCCCTGTTGTCCCGGGGCGTCCTGGTGTCGGTGTTTTATGCCGTGGTGTGCTGGTGTTGCGTCCTGTAGTACATTAACAAGCTTTTTAGCACGTGCTCTTTGCAGTTGAGCAAGTTTGTCCATCAAGACTTCTTGCCTCTGGCTGCGCGGAATAACCAGTACCCTGATAATTTTGGGACAGTCGATATTGCTATTGAGGCCTGCTGCCAGGCTAATTCCGCACAAATCAACATTGGTCACTCATCTGAAACCAGACATTTCGACAAGGGGTCCTTCATCCTGGATTTGAGAAGGCGTCGATGTGTGAAAACTTGCGAAATGTGCATGCTTCGTGGCCGTGCGAAGGAATGTCAAGTTGGAGGGTTTGAACCAACGAAATGAACGAATGAAAGCTGAAGGGTGGATCGAGGGGTTGACCTTTCCGGTATCCTGGCCTAAGATCAATTCATGCAGGCTTGTGCAGTTGCCAAGGTAGGCCCAGGCTTGCCCAAGGCTCCCGAAAACCCAAGGAACCCAAACGTGGAAGAAAAGGGAGGGGGTCAACAAAAAAGCCGGACCAACCCAAACAACCTAAGAAAAAAGACAAAACAAAAAAAGGCTTTTCACCTGAGACCCCCGAAAATTGCCATTCATGGCGATGCATGTCCCCCGCCTTCTGGTTCTGGCGGCTCGGCTTCTCCGCCGCCTCGGCCACCTTGGGCTCTGGCCGCCGGTGTCGGTACCTGCGAGGCGTGGCCGCGTCGACCGTCCCGGACCGTAACAGCTGGCGTTGTCTTATGGCGTTGACGACCAAAACTCAAGCGCACTTCCCCAATCCACCGCGAATCCTTCTTTCCGAAAAAAAGAAAAAAAAGGAAGGGAACTCGGCTGGCGGAAAGAAGCATGGATGAAAGAACGGATGATGAAATTAAAGAAACGCGGTCCCTTTGGCTTTCCCTTGAGGAACCCGACCTGGACCAGGAGTTTTCAACATATCACCCCGAAATGAAGGGGATTCACACTTCCTCCATTTGCTCATTGCTTGATCAAGCCGGTGCCCGGGAACCAGCTGAACAGCTGGGACATGAATCAGACAGGTTGCAACAGGCCAGGATGAATGTCTAATGCTTGCAATGCAAATTGGATCCGTACACCGTGCACATGCTAAACATACTAAACTTATGCATAGAATAGATGTATGTACACATAATTTCTTGCCATGTAACACCCCCTGGGTATCCCCATCAAGAGTCTGAATAACATACCTGGTATCTATTTCACTGTTGTAGGGAAGCTTCCCCCGAACCCAGGGGCAAAGAGGAGGAGGTGCCTGCTAGCTGCATGAAACAGTCAATCCACATGATATTTTGCCAACCTGAATGAGGGATTTCAGAGAAAGCAATCTTCCTCCTCGCACTTTCTCTGGCAACAACTCACAGAACACTGAGGGGTTTCCTCTTCTCACCTACTCAAAGGACCTGTTGGGGGCCTTGACTCAAGTTGACCAAAGAGAACTCAAAACCCATCAAAAACTGGGACCTGATTCACGCCCTAGGATGAAGGCCCTTGGAAGTCGCATGGAATTCTGGTCCCAAGGTCGCCAGTAGGTGAAGAGGCCCCCTGTGATAACCGCCGCCGCCGCGGCCAAGGAGGTCTTCGGGTTCTCGATGGCCCAGCCTCCCGTGCTTCGCATTTCGCGCACGTCGCCGAAAACCCGCGGCGAGTCGCTCATCTCCAAGATGTTTGGTCAAAGTCACAAGGGGAACCACGGGAAGGTCGTGGCCTGGTCCCTAGTCACCAGTCCCTAGTCACTGTAAAACACAATTTTCACCAGCTGCAGTGGATCCCCTTGCCAGGCCTCTGAATCTGTATACGAGAACTACAGGGTTCACTCCACAAAGGAGACCGTAACAACTTGCTAACTTGGCCAAACAGGCAGGAGGTTCCGCAATTCCATGGGTTTGAGAGAGGAAAACATGGAATTACCCCTGACAGGAGATTCTAGGGGTGACCCAAAGCCCCGCTCCATGGTTGTGGTCGGGGGAACGGGCCCAATGGATCCTTCCCATCACTTTCCGCCGCCCGACCTCGGCCTGACACACGAGATCAGACTCGACCCGCGATGCGGATCGCCCCACAAACGAGTCCCTCGTGACCTTCAAGTAATGGACGTGCGTCATGACATGGTCCCCGCGTTGCTTCTTGCGATACACGAAACTGCGGCGCTACCCCGAAAGGTGTGTTGCTTTAAACGTCCAGTCGGAGCCCAGGAACTTGAAAGATTCCGTGTTCGGTGGAGGAAAAACTGCGAGAGGCAAGGGCCAGGACCCATGCCATGCCGGAGACTTCCCGACATGTGAGTTCGCTACTAGGCTTTCGGAATGGTCTTCTCCAACCATGAATTTTAATTATCCACACTCTTTTGGACAGCTTTCAGGGCAATATGAGCATTGCTGGGCAGGCCAGGTTGGCGGGGGGTGGGGGGGGGGGAATACGTCGCAAGCGTCCACATATCACTATCGAGCCCCGATGCTTCAGCCGGAAGACGAGTGATCAACGCAGCCACATACTCCGCGCGCTCGCCTGAAAACACGCAAAGCAAACATGGCTCGCAGTGTGATCTATGGCACCTACGACTTGATGGATACATATAATAGCTGTGTGTCCACTTAAGTCCTTGTTCTTTTGGGTTCCTTATCATATAGCCGGGTTCCTCACACAGTCCTTCAGGGCTCAATTTGTCTGAACACTCCACATGATTCAATGGTTCAGCCGAATGACAAATCGCGTAAAGCTGGGCATGTTGCTCCCAATCTGTTTAAAAGCTCTGGCGTCATGTGAAGTCTTCCTGACAAGAACAATTGTTTAGAATATGCCAGACAAATTAAGCCAATGACAAACGCATCTGCAACCAAGCCCCTGGCCCGGAATCTCCGATAAAATCACGCATCGGCTCTTGAAATGCGGCACACGGGGCATGAAACCGAAGTCCA